>CM076584.1:1587701573-1588116118 GCA_034641835.2 Pinus albicaulis | reverse complement strand
TAGCTGTTCTAATAACGAAACTGCTCACCATTAGTACTGTTGGATCTTCGCTAAGAAATAGAAGAGATATTAATCTTCTGTGCTGCAATGACATCGAAAGATTTGATTATAATGGCACTCAAAATTGTGAATTCTCTCCTATTTTTGGCGTTTCTATGACCTAAATTGGTGCAAAAGAACCCGTCAGTCGGATTCTACAACGCCAATTGTTCGCAAGCAGAATCGATCGATCGTGAGACTCATTTATTCGAAACTATTTCAGAATTTGAGTCTGGTCTGTGTCATTCAGAGTGAAGAGGGTGATGAGAAAAACGGATTGTGGGAAGAAATGTTCAAACATTCGTGGGCGAAACTCTGTTTGGACCATTTTATAATTTAAAACAAATCGATTGTTATTCAGAAAATAATTCCTACCATCAGGAACAGAAATAGTGCAGTCGACCAGTCAGTATCAGTCAAGAAGCATCATTCCAGGGGGAGAGCAGGCCATAAAATTTGTCACATAAGAGCTAGAGCTATGGAGCTGATAAAGATCTACAGAGGATTATTACACTGTATGTCTCTCTACAAGTGTTAATAATGAAACAAAATGTTCTTAAGAAGGATGAATAAGAGAAATAGTTATCATCATTATATCATTACATCATTCATCAATTGGTATTTGGAGCAAGCAGCCTGCTTATCAATAGAATACCAAGTGTTATTAGTGGAGCAGTGGTATGGTTTATAGGTCCTCAAGATCTGAGTATTATGGAAGAAGTACATCAATTGATTATATCTTTAGAAGTCTAGCACATTTCAACACTATACATGCAAACTCAATGATTTTCAAAGTGTTCTCCCAACAACTCTTATACACCAGTCTGGAGCAGCAAGGTATAAAGACAGAATGAAGAAGGGCTATACACTACTCAGAGAGAAGTAAAGCAAACATGGAAACTACATTGGAAAATGTGTAACCCTTTGCCATTAATGTCAACGGGGGAGGAAAAGCAAGGAGAGGAAGAAAGACACTTCTCATAATGAAAGGGGGAGGAAGTATTGGAGTATTGGTGGATGTGTTGCCATCAATGCCAAAGGGGGAGACTGTTGGAAATATTTTCATTGATGGCAAAGGAGCACAAGGAGCAACATTAGAATCTTTATCAAGGAGCAAAAGCAACAAAGGCAGCAAGGCATGAGTCAAGTTGTGAACATGTTGGGTCAAGTCGTGCACGAGTGGGCAGAGTCGTGAACGTGCCTAAGTCAAGTAATAATCACGTGCAGCAATGAAGAACAGTCGTGAACGAGTTGGGAAGAGTCAGGCCCGAATCCTTTATCACATAGCGCACATCGCTATCGGCAAGTTTTAGATTTATGTGTTAAGAGTTTGCAAGATTAATTGTTTTAGTTGCGGTGCGATAAGAAATGGAATGTGCGATCGCAAAGAAAATGAATTAAGTTGCGATGCGAAGTAGATCAGCTAAAGAGCCGTGAGGACTATTAGATATGGGCTTTGATCAACGGTGGAGATTAAGTCACAATCCCATGGTATTTCGCATATCGGAAAGTTTTGATGTTATCGTTAAGACTTGCACGATAAGTAATTTGGTTTGCGATGTGATGCGAAGCAGATCGCATAGGATAAGGGACACGGTCTTTGCTAACCTCTAAAATTTGCAGCGTGCGAAATGGAGTTCACTGCGATTTGCGAAATCGCACAATCGCAAGTATTGCGAAATCTGTAAATTGGTAAAGTTATGAAGTGCGATAAAGAGGCCCAGATGCGATGTAGTTTCAAAGGCGAAATCCAAAGGATTTCAAATCTAGATGTAAAGCTTTTCCTGTGTTAAATCGCATTGGAGGAGGAAAAGGAGATTATAACGTAAAATCGATGGAACGTCGAAGTGCGAAGTGCGATTTGTGAAGCGGACGCGATGTGGTTTAGAGGTAAATATTAACATATTTCATGTCCAGGTTTAGTGTGTTTGTGCTGGTTTTATGAAGAAATCGTTGGAAGCGGAGGTCGACTTGGGTTACACAGAAAAGGCCTGAACGCATGGAAAAAGGACTCGGGTAGAGAGTCTCGACAGTGCGTGTAGAGAATGTTGAACGTTGCGGTTAAATATAATAGGCAGAGTCAGGAAAAAGAAGGGTAGAGTAGCACTGTTTGAAATGTAATAACTGGGTCAAGTCGGGCTAAGACAGTAATGCTGTAGCACAGTTGGAAATATAACAGTAGGCAGAGAAAACAAAGGGACAGCAGGCAGAGAAGACAAAATGAATAGAAAAGCAAGAAGCTGAAAGGGCTGAATTGAAATAGTGTTGTAACTGTAAATGTAAATTCATTAATTATTTTATATTGTTTGTGATGCCAAGGCAAGTCTCTAGGCAAAGTAAAACTCCAATTGATATTGAAATGAGTGTATAGAGAGGTTAGAGAGTGGAAGAATGAGAGAGAGCAGATAGAGATGCTGTGCACATCCAGAGCTGATATGAAGCAGATTTGAAGGTTGGAAGGGCAGCAACGAAAAAAGAGAAAAAAAGAGTCGATATCCAGGTAAATCAGCATATGATTTTATTGTAGTGTGAGGGAGTTGGTGCTTCCATATCAAGTTGTAGCTTGATAGATGTCCAGTTGCAGTTGGTTGAGGTAGAAGCCTCCTATGGGTTGTAGCCTGCAGAAAATAGATGGGAGTTGGAGCTTCCTTGCAAGTTGTAGCTTGCAGAATTTGAGGTAGTAGCCTCCTGTAGGTTGGAGCCTACAGAAAATCAGTGGTGAGAGGGAGTTGGAGCTTGCGTTTGCATCACAACAATAATAAGATGTGGTTTTCTCCTTTATGGGTTTCCACTTATATCTGTTGTCTATGTGCATGATGATTATGTGTTGATGTAGTGTATCTAATCTGCTTAACACTTGCTGCTCACATATTAAAATTGCTGTTTAATTATATATTAAGTTGCTTATGAAATGGAGGTGTAAATAAGTTTAAAAGTCCATGAATGTACTAAACTGATTCACCCCCCCTTCTCAGTTTAACTATGGGTTCAACATTTCAAGAGAAAATTTGTATTGCTTTTCTGAAAGAAAAAATACACAGTCTGGCAACAAAACACAGTCTATTGTCAAGCTCTTTCTACCAGAGGTTACATTTCCTCTTTTCCTTTTATCTACAGGGCTTTCAGTATGCAAGTATAGCAACTCTGATGAAACATTGATTGTAACATAGGCATTGGAGAGAATGTCATCTGATTCTATATGAATCAAAAGAATCTGCCCAGAAAACTTTGAGGTCCCTTCACTGCCTTTTAATCCAACGCCAACATCACAGAGCTCTAATTCTGACCTGAATCTGGCTTTCCTCTGCCTTTTCGTTTACAATTTGACATTCGTTGTTGTCCAGGTCTATTGAATGCAAACTAAGGCTGTCAGCAGTCACAAAAAAATCAGAAAAATCAACATGATAATTGATAAGTATTTTATACTTGACCACAAAGATCTTCAACAGTCATGATATATTTTTCCTCTATGTTTGCTTCAAAATACCCCTGTTTCCAAGAATGTGTTCATGGTCTCCATCATATGCATTTACAGTTTTGTTATGTTCACCCTTTTGAGAATTAAGGTTGCTGTTGGACTCATTTATTATCACCCTTTGGAGAATTAAGGTACCTGTTGGACTCATTTATTGTCAGATCAAAATAACACTAGTTCTTCTTTTACTCTAGGGCACTGATCAAAACCGTTTTTACAGTAACAAGAAAAGAGAGGGTCTATAAGATTTTCTTTCCAAGACCAGAGTTGACTTCCTTTCTGTCATTGTTACCTTACAGGTTCTGAAATTCGCAGCTGCCCTTGTCCCTTATTTATGTGATTTGTCATCCAGCTGTATAAGAAATGTTTGGTTAATGCTAGAACTGTGGTCTGAAACTAAGGGTTTGACCTCATTCATTTCCAATCTGCCAGGTTCAAATTGTTTAATGGAGCCAGAATTATCTTCATGGCCTGTCAAGACATCTTGCTCTAAGGCTGTTTCTTCTACATCTTTGTTATCTTCATTGTTGTTGCCACAACGATGTCCTTTTGGAACAGTAGAAACATCATTATATTTTGGAAAGAACTACAATCCCTTCTACAATAAACCAGGGTGTATATGGCACCCGTTTCTGCTACACAAATATTCTCTTAACCCTGTGTGCACACACAAATATTCTCTTAACCCGGTAGCTCTTATTTCAAGAAAACTGAGCTGAGTGCTGGTCTGAGGTTGACTCTATGACTCCTTTTATAAGCTGCAAAAAAGATATATCAATGCCATTTTTAAATTAACAGCTTCAAAATGAAGACAAACTGTTTTGAAAATGTATGCGAGGTTGGTAAGGAGATGTCTGTCTTTAGACAAAGCATAGCTCCAAAAATCATTTAAATCAAATACACAACCCTCTGCTGCACATCTTCTACTTCTTCATTGTGACCCTTGCAAATCTGGTCGTTGTCGTTACAAGTATTATCAGAAATGTCCACTCAGGTTGTGTGAAAGTTACGGAAGTTTTATCTATTGTTGTGCTTGCTCTATGTTCCTCCTTTCTTCATCCATTTAAAATCAAGTTCAGTTTCTCCATGACATCTTACCATTTTCAGTCACCGAGATCCATAAAAAGATTGGCATGCTTTATGTCTCTTTGCTATTTAGGAAATTCAATGGGTAAGACATTTTCTATATTACACTCTGGAAAATCCGTCTTATTCCAAACTTCATTCATATAGTGAAGTTCCTAGGGTGACACATCAATCTATTCCAAGACTCCCAAAACAGAGCATTGCTGCTCCTCTGTTGCTTCTAAAAGTTGCATGAAATGCTTCTACTAATTAAACTGGTAGATCAGATATTAAGTCAATTCTGTCACTTCTAAATTTGCATGAAATGCTTCTACTAACTAAACTGGTGGATCAGATATTAAGCCAACTGTATTACTTAGAAGTGCCTTATGTCCACAAGGAAGAAAACGGGCTTCCACTAGTGATGACTTCCCCACATTTATATATCCACCAATTACTAAATATGAAAACCACAACCTTGTTCACTATTCTGACATTCATGAGTCCTTCATACACTAACTAGACACCATTTCTTTTGAGGGGAGTAGTGCCAGGATAATTAATTCTTGAATGTCAAACAAATTTCACATGACAACCCACTAACAGTACCTGTACCACCTGACCAATTCTTCCAAAACTGAAGGTTACATACAAAAATTATTAAAGACAATTTTGCACCAGGTATATGATATCATTCTTTCTCTGACCATAAATCCACTATGGACATAACTGCCACCACCAGGATCAAAAGTGAGGCCATTTAACACAATAGTCAAGTGCCAAGTGTTTCCATTCCCTGTATAATTTCTTGCTTGACATTTTTCACAATCTGGCTGTCTTGTCTATAAATGATGAAAGGAAACACTGAGATGAAAGGTTCAATACATTGTCCGGATGACCTTCAAGAGAAAAGAACGGCTTTTCTGAAAGCAAAAATACATTTTCTGGCAACGAAACACAGTCCATTGTAAAGCTCTTTCTACCAGAGGTGACATTTCCTCTTTTCCTTTTATCTACAGGGCTTTCAGTATGCAAGGATAGCAACTCTGGTGAAACATTGATTGTAACATAGGCATTGGAGAGAATGTCATCTGATTCTATATGAATCAAAAGAAGTTGCCAAGAAAACTTTGATGTCTCTTCACTACCTTTTAATCCAACGCCAACATTACAGAGTTCTAATTCTGTCCTGAATCTGGCTTCCCTCTGCCTTTTCGTTTACAATTTGACATTCGTTGTTGTCTAGGTCTATTGAATGCAAACGAAGGCTGTCAGCAGTCACAAAAAAATCAGAAAAATCATCATGATAAAGGAAAAAGTATTCTGTACTTGACCACAATGATCTTCAATTGTCATAATATTTTTCCTCCATGTTTGCTTCAAAATAACACTTGTGTCCAAGAATGTGTTCATGGTCTCCATCATATGCATTTACAGTTTTGTTATGTTCACCCTTTTGAGAATTAAGGTTGCTGTTGGACTCATTTATTATCACTCTTTTGAGCATCAAGATAGCTGTTGGACTCGTTTATTGTCAAATCAAAATAATCCTAGTTATTTTACTCTAGGGCACTGATCAAAATCCTTTTTACAGTATCAAAAAGAGAGAGGAGCTATAATATTTTCTTTCCAAGAGCAGTTTTGACTTCCTTTCTGACATAGTTACCTTACAGGTTCTGAATTTCGCAGCTGCCCTTGTCCCTTATTTATGTGGTTGTCATCCAGCTGTATAAGTAATGTTGATTGGTTAATGCCAGAACTGTGGTCTGAAACTAAGGGTTTGACCTCATTCATTTCCAATCTGCCAGGTTCAGATTATCTAATGGAACCAGCATTATCTTCATGGCATGTCAAGACACCTTCCTCTAAGGCTGTTTCTTCTACATCTTTGTTATCTTCATTGTTTTTGCCACAACGATGTCCTTTTGGAACAGTAGAAGCGTCATTATACTTTGGAAAGAGCTACAATCCCTTCTCCTCGATCAAGATTGGGATTATCTTCAGGGGGTTTAGATGCGATTTTGAACGGAAGATTATTTCCATGGTTATTGAATTTCATAACAGATGTTCATTGTTGCTCCTTGAATGCAGAGCATATTGTAAGAGTAAATTGTAGGTGTTGAACGATACCCAGAAAAATTGTGTGCATGACTGCCTTGATGGCTTTAGGATCCGTTATTCAGCTTGATAATTATTTTTGGACATTGTTACTGAACCCTGTTTCACTGCTCTTTGGCCCTTAGATGCTGAAATTTCGATTTACGTATATCATGATTTATAACCGGATATATACAGCGTTTCCAAAGAACGAGATGTAAAAAATTAAGGGCTTTGAATCCTTTCAAATCTGTCTTATGTTATTTCTAGAACTTTCAAATTAAGGGCATTTAAACCTTTCAAATCTTGCCTGGTATTCTAACATCTACTGTAGGCACATTGTTCATTCACTCCATCTCATTTTGTTTGCTTATGATCTTCTCCCCAGGATGATTTTGACATATCTCTTGAAATGCAGACTAATCCCCTGCCTATCTGTCGTTTTTCTTTTTCTTCAATGCATATTGGAGCCCCTCAGCTATAAACTATAGTTTAACTTTGTCATCATCCTTTGGATCTGGAAAAGAACCATTGTTATACCTCGCAGCAAATTGTTATTCAAAGAACCATTGTTATACCTCGCAACAACTTGTTATTCATTTCATGTGCGTTTATTCTGATTCACTGGTGCTTTTTCATCATTTTTTTTTAAATCATATCAGAGAATATCATTTGCAGGCACTACCCCTAGTTTGTCTCTTAGAAATTTGAACGGTTCTCTAGCAAGAGGTTTTGTGAATATGTTTGTTGTTTGTTCCTTTGTTGGTATGTATTCCATCTTTACTATTTTCTCTACTACTTTTTCTCTGAGGAAGTGGTACTTTATTGGGATGTGCTTGGTTTTTGAATGAAGTACTGGATTTTTTGATATACTTATTGCACTTGTATTGTCACATTTGATAGAAATAGGTCCAATGATGCTTACCTTCATGTCTTGAAGAGTTTGTTTCATTCACATCACTTGTGTGCAACAAGTTGTTGCTGCTATATATTCTGCTTCTGTTGTGGATAGAGAGACAGATGTTTGCTTCTTGCTTAACCATGCCACCAGACTTTCTCCCAAATAGAATGCACCTCCACTTGTGCTTTTCCTGTCATCCACACAGTTGACCCAATCTGCATTTGTATATGCTTTCAATGTGAAATCTTTGCCTTTCGGATACCATAGGCCATAATGTGCAGTTCCTTGCAGGTATATAAATATCCTCTTAATTGCTAGCAAGTGATTTTGTTTTGGTGTTGCTTGATATCTTGCCACAAGTCCTACTGCCAACATAATGTCTAGTCTAGAGGTAGTTAGGTATAGCAGGCTTCCTATCATAGATCTGTAAAGTATTTGATCTACATCGACGGATCCATCATCAACACATAACTTGCATCAAGTGATCATGGGAGTTGACACAGGTTTGCAGTCTTCCATTTGGAATATTTTTAACATGTCTCTTAAGTATTTTTCTTGTGAAATGAATATGCCTTTGTTCTTTTGTATAATTTGAAGTCCTAGGTAGAAGGTAAGCTCTCCAATCATAGACATCTCAAATTCTGACTTCATCTCTTTTGCAAATCCTTTTACTAACTCATCCTTGTTGCTACCAAACATGATGTCATCTACATATACTACTACAATTAAGAGTTCATTTTCATCAGCCTTTATATAGAGATTGTTGTCTACTCCTCCCTTTTTGAAACCTTGTTTTTGAAAGTACTTGTCCACACTAGAATACCATGCACATGGTGCTTGTTTGAGACCATATTCTTTATTATGCACACATAGTCGTGTTTATATGCTAAGGAAAATCCTTCAGGTTGTTCCATGTAGACTTCTTCCTCTAGATCTCCATTTAAGAAGGCAGACTTCACATCCATTTGATATACCTTGAAATCATGATAGCATGCAAAAGCCAGGAACATTCTAATTGCTTCCATTCTTGCTATAGGGGAAAAAGTTTCATCATAGTCAAGTCCTTCAATTTGAGAGTATCCCTTACATACAAGTCTGGCTCTATTTCTGATTACCTGACCTTGTTCATTCATCTTATTCTTGAATATCCACTTTGTGCCAATGACATTTTTCCCAACATGTCTTGGCATTAACTCACAAGTTTTTCTCTTCTCAATCTGGTCTAATTCTTCGTTCATTACATTTACCCAATTTTTGTCTTTGTTGGCTTCATCGAAATTCTTCGGTTCTATCTGTGACAGCATGGCTAGGTACACTTCCTCGGTCTATTTAGCTAGTTGTCTTCTAGTTTGGACTCCTACACTCTTGTCTCCAATGATTTGATCTTCTGGATGGTTCTTCTGAGTGTGTCTTGAGGGTCCTTTTGAGTTTATTTTTGTATCTTCTGTTGTCTTAATATGTTCTTGATTTTCTTGATTTTCATCTTCATGATCATTTGGAAGATTGACATAGTTTGTACTTCTGGTTATGTCTGGAAGTTCTTCATCGAATCTCACATCAATGCTTTCCACAATTTTATGTAGTCTTTTGTTGTAGCACCTGTAACCTTTACTCTTTGATGCATATCCCAAAAATATTCCTTCATCAACTCTTGCATCATATTTCCCCAATTTTTCATCATTATTCTTTATGAAACATTTGCTGCCAAAGACTCTAAAGTGCTTAATTGATGTCGGTTTCCCATGCCATAGTTCATACAGAGCCTTGTCACAGTTTGGTCTGAGATGAGCTTTGTTGAGAATATGAACGGTTGTGTGTACTGCTTCTGCCCAGTAGGTTTGAGGAATGTTCCTTTCTTGCATCATGGCTCTGGCAATCTATTGTACCAACCTATTTTACCTCTCTGCCACTCCATTCTGTTGAGGTGTACCTGCAACTGTAAACTGTTGCTTTATCCCACATTCATTGCACAGGTCTGCAAAATCATCGTCTATGAATTCACTTCCTCTGTCTGATCTCATGCATTTTAGTTTACATCCAGTTTGATTTTATGTCGGTGCCTTGAATATCTTAAATTTCTCAAACGCTTTGGATTTATATCTGAGAAATGCCACCCACGTTAATCGGGAAAAATCATCGATTTTCAGCATGAAATACGATTCTCCACCTGGTGCATTTGTTCTTGAAGGTCCACACAGTTCCATGTGGACAAGCTGAAGAGGCTTACTTGTAGATAGTTGGTTTTTAGCTTTGAATGATGTGCGAGTTTGTTTGCCCATTTGGCAGGACTTACATATGGTATTTGGTGGCTTCTTTATTGCAAGCAAATCTCTGACAGCTTTCTTTTTGCTCAATTTGATGACGTGGTCAAAGTTTAGATGTCCCAATCTTCTATGCCACAACCAAGATTCGTCAAGTTTGCTGATGTGGCATGCTTCTTTCTCTTCTTCTACTATATAAACATTACTCTCTATTCGAACACCTTTGATCAAGGTCTTTCCTGTGGTGATTGACCTTACTTCACAATCTTGGGCTCTGAAAAGGACCTCACAGCCTTTATCACACATTTGACTAACACTTAGCAGATTGGCTTTCAGACCATCCACAAACAGTACATCCTGAGCTTCTCCTCTTCCATTATTCAGGCTAACTGTGCCTTTTCCCTTGATTTTCCCTTCTCTATCATTACCGAATGTGACTTCATAGCCTTTATCACACATTTGACTAACACTTAGCAGATTGGCTTTCAGAACATCCACAAACAGTACATCCTGAGCCTCTCCTCTTCCATTATTCAGGCTAACTGTGCCTTTTCCCTTGATTTTCCCTTCTCTATCATTACCGAATGTTACATTCCCAGATTACTTTTCATCAAAAGTTACAAACTTGCTTCGGTCTCTAGTCATATGTTTTTAGCACCCACTGTCCACATACCATTGACTGTTTTGATCTTGATCAATTACAACCAGATCACACTTATTTAGCTTCCTTTTCCATTGCATGCAGCTGTTTGTTTGGTAAATTTCCTGAGGATATGGATCACAGTCTTTGAGAGGACATTCGTGAGACTTGTACCCATTTTTATGGCAGCAAAAACATTTGATTGTATTTCTGAATGGATTATGTACACGAGTGAATCCACCATTGTTCTTAATTCCCCTTGAGTTTCCATACTCCAAGCCTCTTATACGCTTCCTCCTCAGATTATGATCAAACCTTTACAAAAAAAACAATACACATGGTGTGTGTGCTAGTATCTCGTTCTGCAACAAAGTTGTTCAGACAGCCATTCAGCACAATATATGAAAATTATGTCTTGAAGCCATTTGATTCGAGCTAGAATGTTGCTTGTCATGACTTTGTTTAGTGATTTCTGTAGTGATACGTAATTCATGAGGATTTGGAGGGTTTCCCACATTTTTGTTCTCAAATGGATGGGAGTTAGCTTTTTCTTTTAGGACAGCTTTCACAAATGTAATAGCTTTCTTACCCTCTGCCTTTCTTACCCTCTGCCTTTAAGGACCTCACAGCCTTTATCACACATTTGACTAACACTTAGCAGATTGGCTTTCAGACCATCCACAAACAATACATCCTGAGCTTCTCCTCTTCCATTATTCAAGCTAACTGTGCCTTTTCCCTTGATTTTCCCTTCTCTATCATTACCGAATGTGACTTCATAGCCTTTATCACACATTTGACTAACACTTAGCATATTGGCTTTCAGAACATCCACAAACAGTACATCCCGAGCCTCTCCTCTTCCATTATTCAGGCTAACTGTGCCTTTTCCCTTGATTTTCCCTTCTCTATCATTACCGAATGTTACATTCCCAGATTACTTTTCATCAAAAGTTACAAACTTGCTTCGGTCTCTAGTCATATGTTTTTAGCACCCACTGTCCACATACCATTGACTGTTTTGATCTTGATCAATTACAACCAGATCACACTTATTTAGCTTCCTTTTCCATTGCATGCAGCTGTTTGTTTGGTAAATTCCTGAGGATATGGATCACAGTCTTTGAGAGGAAATTTGTGAGACTTGTACCCATTTTTATGGCAGCAAAAACATTTGATTGTATTTCTGAATGGATTATGTACACGAGTGAATCCACCATTGTTCTTAATTCCCCTTGAGTTTCCATACTCCAGTCTCCATATATACGCTCTGCACTCCATGGATTTATGATCAAACCTTTTACAAAAAAAACAATACACATGGAAGTAGTATCTGTCTCTGCAGCGAAAGTTGTTTGGGGATATAGCCATCTGGTCATATGAAAATTATGTCTTTGGAAGCCATTTGATCTGAGCTAGAATGTTGCTTGGCTGTTTACTCCTCTTGTTTCCAAGGATTTCCTTGTGGTGGGCTTTGCTGCAATTCATGAGGATTTGGAGGGTTTCCCACATTTTTGTTCTCAAATGGATGGGAGTTAGCATTTTCTTTTAGGACAGCTTTCACAAATGTAATAGCTTTCTTACCCTCTGCCTTCGACTTCTTGTATTCTCCTTCATATCCTATCACAGTCTTTACAAGAAGAGATCTTTGTGCATTTAATATCCGGTCCAATTGTTCAACACCTTTTAACTGTTGAATGTTCATTATTAAATCAGTTTGAGATTTTTCCAATTTCTTCCTCAGACTCACCA
Source organism: Pinus albicaulis (assembly GCA_034641835.2). NCBI lineage: Eukaryota > Viridiplantae > Streptophyta > Pinopsida > Pinales > Pinaceae > Pinus > Pinus albicaulis. Next base: position 1,588,103,888 of record CM076584.1, on the reverse strand, counting down.
CCTCTTCTTCCCATCTTCCGCAATCCTGACTTTTCTCTCTTATTTGCTGCAGCAGAATGTCTTCTACTTTCCTTGCTTCTTCTAGTTCAATTTTCAACTTGATAAAATCTTTGGAGTTTGGTTCTTCCTTTACATGTTTCAGAAGTATTGCCTTTTGTTTTCTAGTCTTGAGCTTGAGTCTATCTATTTCCTTTAGGGCACTCACCAACTCCCCCTCAAGATCTACCTCACCTTCTTCTTCAAATTCCAAGAGATCTTCCTCAAGCTCTTCCTTGGCCATCAAAATGAATTTTGAAGTTCCTTCTTCATTGGGGGATTCATCTGAGCTCTCAGATGCACTGTTGTCTTGTTGAGCATAGAATGATCTTCTATTAAATCTATTTCCTTTCGGCCTATAGCTAAAATTGGTTTTCTCTTTCCCTTTTGACTGATTCTCTATTTTCTTATGAGGACATTTTGAAGCATAGTGCCCCACTCTTCCACAGTTAAAGCACTTAAATGGAAGTTTACCTTTATACTTACCTGTGCCTCTAACCAATCTACTGACAAATTTGGCCTCATCAAAGCATGAGCATGTACCTTCCTTCTCTTCTATGCACTTGTTTGCCTTAAAGGCTGCCTCCCTCACATTTTACTTCCCCTTTGGAAGTCTCATCTCATAAGCCATCAAGTTTCCAAGCAATTGGTTCATGGTCATGGTTTCCTAGTCTGTTGTTTCTTCTATGGCAGAAACCTTAGGGTTAAACCTAGATGGTAAAAATCTCAATATCTTTCGTATTGTTACACATTCCTTAATGGTTTCTCCTAGAGCTATCATGTTATTCACAACTTACGCTACCTTTAAGAAGAAACTGGCTACATCTTCATCTTCATTCATTTTTAAATTTTCAAACCGAGTTCTATAGGCTTGCAGTTTGGCCATGAAGACCTTTTTATCTCCCTCATGGATATTTTCTAATGTATCCCAGATATCTTTGGCAGTCTTACTGTGCATTACTTTGATAAATTCTGACTCACACAGACTGCTCAAGAGTGCATTCATTGCTTTTGCATTAGCTATGAAATTTTGCTTGGCTTCTTTCTCTGTGTCAGTATCCTTTGGTGCAAATTTTTCTTCCATAGCAATCCAGACTTCTACTCCAAGGGACATCAAATATGTCCTCATTCTTATTTTCTAGAAATCATAGTTTGTGCCAGTAAACAGAGGGGCTTTATTTGTAGAGCTTCCTTCTAGGCTAGCCATTTTCGGGACTAAGGACCTCCTTCCAGTGGTTAAACGGTTTCAGAAGGACTTGCTCTCATACAAATTGATGAACCCTTAGTTAAATTGAGAGGGGGGGGGGGTGAATCAGTTTAGTACATTCAAGGACTTTTAAACTTTTTCTTTAAACTTATTTACGCCTCCATTTCATAAGCAACTTAATATATAATTAAACAACAATCTTAATATGTGAGCATCAAGTGTTAAGCAGATTAGATACAATACATCAACACATAATCATCATGCACATAGACAATATATATAAGTGGAAACCCATAAGGGAGAAAACCACATCTTATTATTGTTGTGAGGCAAAGGCAAGCTCCAACTCCCTCTCACCACTGATTTTCTGTAGACTCCAACCTACATGAGGCTACTACCTCAAATTCTGCAAGCTACAACTTGCAAGGAAGCTCCAACTCCCATCTATTTTCTGCAATAACCCACAGGAGGCTCCTACCTCAACCAACTACAACTAGACATCTATCAAGATACAACTTGATATGGAAGCACCAACTCCCTCACACTACAATAAAATCTTATGCTGATTTACCTGGATATCAACTCTGTTTTTCTCCTTCTTCACTACTGCCCTTCCAGCCTTCAAATCCGTTTCATATCAGCTTTGGATGTGCACAACATCTCTATCTGCTCTCTCTCATTCTTCCACTCTCTAACTTCTGTATGCACATTACAATAACATCATTTATAGAGATAAATTCATGGCTGTTTGCATTCTATATGGGAATATGAAGTGAACAAGCATAACTCTTTGCCTTCCACCCACTCATTTCCTCACTCAGCATATTCAGGATGTTACAACAATATACACTCATTTGAGTATCAATTAAAGTTTTGCTTTTCCTTCGAGACTTGCCTGTGCATCACAAACAATATAAAATAATTAATGAATTTACATTTACAGTTACAACAATATTTCAATTCAGCCATTTCAGCTTCTTGCTTTTCTGTTCATTTTGTCTTCTTTCCCTGCTGTCCCTTTGTCTTCTCTGCCTACTGTTATATTTCCAACTGTGCTGCAGCATTACTGTCTTAACCCGACTTGACCTAGTTATTATGTTTCAAACATTGCTACTCTACCCTTCTTTTTCCTGACTCTGCCTATTATATTTAACCGCAACGTTCAACATTCTCTGCACGCATTGTCGGGTCTCTCTACCCGAGTCATTTTTCCATGTGTTCAGGCCTTTTCTGTGTAACCCGAGTCAACCTCCACTTCCAATGATTTCTTCATAAAACCAACGCAAACACACTAAACTTGGACATGAAATATGTTAATATTTACCTCTGAACCACATCGCGTCCGCTTCACAAATCGCACCTCGCACTTCGGCGTTCCATAGATTTTATGTTATAATCTCCTTTTCCTCCTTCGATGTGAATTAACACAAGAAAAGATTTACATCCGGATTTGAAATCCTTTGGATTTCGCCTTTGAAACTGCATCGCATCCAGGCCTCTTTATCGCACTTCGCAACTTTACTAATTTATAGATTTCGCAATACTTGTGATTCTGTGATTTCGCAAATCGCAGTGAACTCCATTTCACACGCTGCAACTTTTAGAGGTTAGCAAAGACCGTGTCCCTTATCCTATGCGATCTGTGATCTGCTTCACATCGCATCACAAACCAAATTACTTATCGTGCAAGTCTTAACGATAACATCAAAACTTGCCGATGTGCGAAATACCGTGGGATTGCGACTTAATCTCCATCATTGATCAAAGCCCAAATCCAACGGTCCTCACGGCTCCTTAGATGATCTACTTCGCATCGCAACTTAATTCATTTTCTTTGCGATCATACATTCCGTTTCTTATCACACCACAACTAAAACAATTAATCTTGTGAACTCTTAACATATAAATCTAAAACTTGCCAATAGCGATCTGCGCTATGTGATAAAGGTTTTGGTCCCGACTCTTCCCGACTTGTTCATGAATGCTCTTCATTTCTGCACGCGATTATTACTTTACTTAGGCATGTTCACGACTTTGCCCACTCATGCACGACTTGACCCAACACATTCACAACTCGACCCAAACCTTGTTGCCTTTGCTGCCTTTGTTGCTTTTGCTCCTTGATAAAGATTCTAATGCTGCTCCTTGTGATCCTTTGCCATCAATGACAATATTTCCAACATGAAGGTCATCTAGACAATGTCTTGAACCTTTCATGGTCCAAAACTCATTGTTTCCTTTCATCATTGATAGACAAGACAACCAGATTGTGAAAAATGTCAAGAAATAAGGAATGGAAACACTTGGCACTTGACTATTGGGTTAAATGGCCTCACTTTTGATCCTTGTGGTGGCAGTTATGTGCATAGTGAATTTATGGTCAGAGGAAGAATGGGGATCACATACCTGGTGCAAAATTGTCTTTAATAATTTTTGTATGTAACTTCAGTTTTGGAAGAATTGGTCAGGTGGTACGGGTACTGTTAATCAGTGGGTTGTCATGTGAAATTTATTTGATATTCAATAATTTTTTATCCTGGCACTACTCCCCCACCCCTCAAAAGAAATGGTGTCTAGTTAGTGTATGAAGGACTCGTGAATGTCAGAATAGTGAACAAGGTTGTGGCTTTCCTCTTATCTATGTTTATGCAGATCATAAGTTACCTACTATCATAAATTTGGACAACTAGGTCCAAACTCCATATTAAGATGCTCAGATTAAGAGGCTAATATTTTTGTTGGATTCCTCTTTCTGAGAGGTGTAAAATCCATATAAAATGTGTCTTAATCCGATGAGCAGAACTTATATTTTGAATTTATTATTTTTAATAAATTATATGTGCAAGGTCGGCCAGTTTTGTAATGTAGGCTCGCATGCCCAACATATGTGTCACACACCCTCATGATTGATATAAATACAGGAAAAGTTGAAGAGCATTTCATCATCAACACAACTCATCATCTTCTCTTCTCATCAAATAGTACGAGCTACCTAAAGACAAGTTTCAGCCACATGTGTGAAGGACGAAGAGGACAAATTGTACAGCTGAGCTGAAGTACGGATTTTCTGCTGCTAGGGTTTTGCAGAAACTTTGACCAGCGTTGACTTTGGTCAACGCTTGGTCCAAACAAGCTGAAAACTTGTGGAAGGTTCGATTTATGAAGGCCGTACTACCTGGCACAAAAATCGAGGTCAAAGGGTTGACCGTTTTGCTGCTGCGTTGACTTTTAGCTTGCTGCCCCTACGTTGACTTTTCAGGACAGCGTTGACTTTTGCAGAGTTGACTTGGGTTGACTCATCTACTGATTGGAGGGTTGTTGTGACACATGCTGGGCTGGCTGACCAAAGGAGACTTTGCTGGTTGAAGCATCCTGTTGACCGCCGAAACGAATACACACATTTTTCCTGTTTCTGATTTGTCTTCTGTAAGATCTACTTATATGTTCTATCTGCATTTTGCTTAACTACTTGTATGATTGCTGAAAGAAAAGTGAAATTGCTACTAGCATAGAACATCTACAAAACTTAACATGGTATCGGAGCCGAGGTGAAGACAAACTCAATCTATAGCAATCATCATCGTGGAAATGGGTTCCACTAGTCTTGAATTCAAGGAGAATGACAAGCTGACCGGAAGTGATGACTTCCATCCCTGGAAGATGATATTAGATCTCAAATTAGAAGATCATGATCCCCTGGATCATGTGACAGGGAGGATTCAAGAACCTCCATCAAATGCCTCTGCTTCTGTTAGAATCAAGTATAAGAAGGGAGAAATCAAAGCAAAGCTGCTGATCAGGGAATCCATAAATAAGAGTCTGGTTGCCTACATATCTGAACTAGGCACATCCAAGGATATGTATGACAAATTGATACTTATGTTCCAAGTAAACAATGTGAACCAAGTGCTATTCCTCAAGAACAAGTTGAAGAATATGAAGAAGGGCCGAGATGAGTCTATTCAAACTTTCTTTATGAAGTTGACCGAAACCAGGAACAATCTGCTAGCTATTGGGGAGACAATAGCTGATCGTGAGATGGTTCTCACCGCACTTGGAGGACTTCCATATGAATGGCAAGCATTCACAACTACCATTCTCAACAATAATACCATTCCTAACTTTGATGAGCTTCTGTCTAGATGTATGCAAGAAGAAACAAGGATGAAGGAATTTGATAATGAAAGAAATGCTGCCTATGGTGCTCATTTCCGAAAGAAGAACTCTGGTGGTTCTAAGGACAAAAGAAGGACTAAGACTCAAGAGAAGAAGGGTAAATGTTTCACCTGCCATAGGACTGGACACTATGCTAGAGAATGCCCATTCAAGAAGGATTCTCCCGATAGTGACGATAACAACAACAACCGAAGGAATGGGAATCGAAGAAATGACAAATCCAAAGGAAAGAGGAAGGCTCACTCTGGAGGAAACAATCAACCTTCTAAAAGGTCCAGAAATACCAGGTATGAGGAGTCTAATGTTGTTGATAAAAGAAATGAGTATATTCTTGTATCTGCTCTCTCAGCTGCATCTCCGCCCGACACTATGGATGTCTGGCTAATCGATAGTGGTGCCTCAAGACACATCACCGCATTCAAGGAAGCACTTTCTGACATGGTTGAAAGGGATACTAATCTAGAAATTATCCTTGGGGATAATGCCACTTATCCTGTGAAAGGGACAAGGACTGTGACCCTCCACTTGTCCCAAGGACAAGTCCTCCGTTTGCAAGATGTACTCTATGTACCCAAATTGAAGAAGAACCTTGTGTCTGTATCTGCCATGGAAGACAAAGGATTCAATGTAACTTTCTCTAATGGAAAGGTGCTCATGTGGAAGCAGAGCTTCAAGGAAGCTATCTCAATTGGTTTTAGAGTTGGTACACTCTACCAGGTTGGAGGGAGTCCGTTGAGAGCTATGACTTGTGATACTATCCGACAAACCGAACTATGGCACCGAAGATTTGGACACCTTCATTACAAAGCCCTTCCCGAAGCAAGGAAGGTGGTGACAGGGATGCCTGATTTTGGAAATAATCATGAAGGTGTATGTAAGGGCTGTGCTGAAGGAAAACATACAAGGGGACCTTTCCCCTCGAGTGTCACAAAGACATCTGAGATATTGCAACTGGTTCATTCTGATCTTTCTGGTATGTTGCCTGTAACATCCCTGGGGGGATGCTCTTACTATATGACATTTACTGATGACTTCTCTCGCAAAACCTGGATATACTTCTTGAAGAAGAAGGATGAGGCTTTCATGTGGTTCCGTACATTCAAAGCCTTGGTGGAAAATATGACCGAAAAGAAGATCAAGATTTTGAGGACTGACAATGGCACTGAATATGAGTCAAATGAGTTCAAAGACTTTTGCAGAGAAGCTGGCATTAAGAGGGAGACTACCACTGCATATACTCCTGAGCAGAATGGTGTTGCTGAACGCAAGAATAGGACTATTGTGGAAGTTGCCCGTGCCATGCTATGTGACCAGGGTCTACCGAAGTTTCTATGGGGAGAAGCTGCAAATACTGCTGTGTACATTCAAAACCGATGCCCTCATTCCGCTCTGGACTCCAAAACTCCCGAAGAGGTTTTCTCTGGTAAGAAACCTGATGTCTCACATTTTAGAATTTTTGGATGTCCTGTCTATTTTCATGTGCCGAAAGAAAAGAGAAGTAAGCTGGATGCTACTGGGAAGAAAGGAATGTTTTTGGGCTACAGTGAGACTTCTAAGGCATATAGAGTCTATGTACCTGGTCAAAGGGAAGTAGAGATAAGCCATGATGTCACTTTTGACGAAGATGCTTCCCTGAAGAAAGTTGTAGATCTTCTCAGATCTGAAGAAAATCATGAAGGAAGACCTGGAAATCTGGAAGAACCCCAGGATGAGACTATGCCTGATGTTGAAGGGCCAATGGACCCTATTGATCCTTCCCCTTCTCTAGGAAAGAGACCATCATGGCTCAGGGACACCCTCGAAGATGCCGAGGGTCATGCTGCCCCAAGGGGGACATTCCGAGAAAGCAAGAAGCCGTGTAGATACCAAGGGTATCTAGCTGCCATGAGTACTATTGTACAATCTGAACCTGGATCTTTTGAGGAAGCCATCAAGCATCAAGTTTGGAAGGATGCTATGCATGAAGAATATGAGTCTATTACGAAGAATGATGTCTGGGATGTGGTCCCGAGACCGAAGGACAAATCTGTTGTCACCGCTAAATGGCTCTACAAGATTAAACATGGATCTGATGGGAGTGCTGAAAAATTTAAGGCAAGATTTGTTGCCCGTGGCTTCTCTCAAAAGGGAGGAATTGACTATGACGATATATTTGCACCTGTGGCACGATATACCACCATCCGATCAATCATAGCCCTTGCTGCTACGCAAGGATGGAGTCTTCATCAGATGGATGTCAAGACCGCTTTTCTGCATGGTGCAATAAAGGAAGAGGTGTATGTAGAACAACCTCCGGGATTTGAAGTTCAAGATCGAGACACTTATGTCTGCAGGTTGAAGAAAGCCCTCTATGGGTTAAAGCAAGCACCCAGAGCTTGGTACGAAAGGATGGATAGTTACTTGATGAAGTTGGGCTTCACTCGAAGTAATGCTGATCCGAACCTATACTTCAAGGTTGTGAAAGAGAAGCCTCTCATTCTAGTACTATATGTGGATGACCTCTTCCTGACTGGTGATGACCCTCTCATTCATCAATGTAAGAGGGAGCTTGCTGCTGAATTCAAGATGAAGGACCTAGGACTGATGCACTATTTCCTAGGCCTGGAGGTCTGGCAGAGACCTGGAGAGATTTTCCTTTCTCAAGGAAAATATATTGTGAAGCCTCTGGAAAGATTTGGGATGGTGGACTGTAAGTCCGTGTCGACACCGATGGAACTCAACTTTAAGAAGTTGAGTGGCAGCGCTGCTGGGCCTATCTTGGCCAATCCTACCGAGTATCGTCAACTCATAGGAGCTTTGATGTTCTTAGTGAACACCCGTCCGGACATATGTTTTGCAGTGAACACTTTGAGTCAACAGATGGTTGAGCCTCATCATTTTCACTGGGTTGGTGCCAAGAATCTTTTGAGATATCTTCTGGGCACGATAAACCATGGGCTGAGATACACTGCCGGGAGTGTGATACTCCGTGGATATACTGATGCCGATTGGGCTGGCAGTGTGGTGGATCGTAAGAGCACATCGAGATGCTGCTTCAATCTTGGTTCTGCTTCGATCTCATGGATGAGCAGGAAGCAGAAGTTGGTGGCTTTGAGCACCGCGGAGGCCGAATACATTGCTGCTAGTATGGCCTGTTGTGAAGCAGTTTGGTTGCGGAAGCTCTTTAGTGAGTTGTTTGGACATGTGCTAGATACCACTGTGATACTCTGTGATAATCAGAGTGGGATTCGTATGACTGAGAATCCTGTGTTCCACGACCGATCCAAGCATATTGATATCAGGTACCACTTTATCCGGGATATGGTACAGCGAGGCGCCGCAAGGCTCGATCATATAGGAACTGATGAGCAGGTCGCGGATATTCTCACTAAGCCCCTGGGGAAGGTCAAGTTCCTAACCTTCCGTGAGAATCTTGGTGTCGTGGAAAGACCCTATGATGTGGGTCCTGTTGGACGATGAGCTCTAGGAGCTCTGGGGGGCTTTGGGGATAGCTTCTCGGAGCTATAAGCACTCATAATGCTTCTGCCCCACCCTTGTGATTGTTGAGCTGGTTCGCCACTCATTTATCTGTGCCCCGTATGCATCCTACCCATTGAGTTCAGGGCTCATGGGAAGTACCTCTCATTTGGCCAATGAGGTGTGGAAAAGTTAGAGACTATTAGCAAAGACCGATGGACGCATCAGAGATTGCCGTACTCTCTATCTAGGATGGCACGGTCCAACCACTTGATCTGCGATCAAGATTTGTGAGGTCTGGGACCTCTGGACTGACTATGTCAGTCGGGGGATGATGTCTTTGTGACTAACCCACTTCTGTTCTGAAATAAAGAAGCCAGCAAAGCAAGTTTCGGCGGGATGACGCACGATGTTGATTGCACTAATAGATGGAGTTCTCCCTAGTTGAGGGGGAGTGTTAAATTTGGACAACTAGGTCCAAACTCCATATTAAGATGCTCAGATTAAGAGGCTAATATTTTTGTTGGATTCCTCTTTCTGAGAGGTGTAAAATCCATCTAAAATATGTCTTAATCCGATGAGCAGAACTTATATTTTGAATTTATTATTTTCAATAAATTATATGTGCAAGGTCGGCCAGTTTTGTAATGTAGGCTCGCATGCCCAACAGATGTGTCACACACCCTCATGATGGATATATATACAGGAAAAGTTGGAGAGATTTTCATCATCAACACAACTCATCATCTTCTCTTCTCATCAAATAGTACGAGCTACCTAAAGACAAGTTTCAGCCACACGTGTGAAGGACGAAGAGGACAAATTGTACGGCTGAGCTGAAGTACGGATTTTCTGCTGCTAGGGTTTCGCAGAAACTTTGACCAGCGTTGACTTTGGTCAACGCTTGGTCCAAACAAGCGGAAAACTTGTGGAAGGTTCGATTTATGAAGGCCGTACTACCTGGCACAAAAATCGAGGTCAAAGGGTTGACCGTTTTGCTGCTGCGTTGACTTTTAGCTTGCTGCCCCTGCGTTGACTTTTCGGGACAGCGTTGACTTTTGCAGAGTTGACTTGGGTTGACTCATCTACAGATTGAAGGGTTGTTGTGACACATGCTGGGCTGGCTGACCAAAGGAGACTTTGTTGGTTGAAGCATCCTGTTGACCGCCGAAACGAATACACACATTTTTCCTGTTTCTGATTTGTCTTCTGTAAGATCTACTTATATGTTCTATCTGCATTTTGCTTTACTACTTGTATGATTGCTGAAAGAAAAGTGAAATTGCTGCTAGCATAGAACATCTACAAAACTTTACACTTTTGCTCCTTGATAAAGATTCTAATGCTGCTCCTTGTGATCCTTTGCCATCAATGACAATATTTCCAACATGAAGGTCATCTAGACAATGTCTTGAACCTTTCATGGTCCAAAACTCATTGTTTCCTTTCATCATTGATAGACAAGACAACCAGATTGTGAAAAATGTCAAGAAATAAGGAATGGAAACACTTGGCACTTGACTATTGGGTTAAATGGCCTCACTTTTGATCCTTGTGGTGGCAGTTATGTGCATAGTGAATTTATGGTCAGAGGAAGAATGGGGATCACATACCTGGTGCAAAATTGTCTTTAATAATTTTTGTATGTAACTTCAGTTTTGGAAGAATTGGTCAGGTGGTACGGGTACTGTTAATCAGTGGGTTGTCATGTGAAATTTATTTGATATTCAATAATTTTTTATCCTGGCACTACTCCCCCACCCCTCAAAAGAAATGGTGTCTAGTTAGTGTATGAAGGACTCGTGAATGTCAGAATAGTGAACAAGGTTGTGGCTTTCATCTTATCTATGTTTATGCAGATCATAAGTTACCTACTATCATAAATGAAAAAATAATGAAACTGGTATCTTTGTTTCTGTAGATGGTAAGTTACCTCCACAATCACCAATAACTAGTCTTATGGCTACTTGATATTTCAGTATATACAACTTATATACAACCCCTAAATTAGTGTTGGAACATAAAAAAATTATCGTAATTTAGTGTTGGAACATAAAAAATTTAGGCATTAGCATAACAATTACCTTTTTTCAGAGGAAAAGCATAACAATTACCTAATACCATAAGGACTAATGCCTCAAAAGAACTAGGGTTTCATTTTGGGCACTATCAAACATTAAAGATTAAACAAGTTGTTGTGGACAATTGTAATATGGATCTCATGGTCTACTTTACATAAATGGCAGACAGACATTGTTTAGCTGGCCTCATTATACTAAGTTGTTTTCCAATGCTAGTAAAACTAACATTTCAAAAAGCATGTATGCTGTGAAAAATACCATAATTTCATGGCACCATATTCCTATAAAGTTTTCTATACTACCAAAAATAAACTTGATCAACCTTCAATTAACACATAATTTCTGACTATTCAGCAATAAACAGGATTGTGAAAAAGAACATGAGTCGGATTATAGACATTTAATTTGATTTTAGTTTTGAGATGATGAAGCGTCCAATGACTTAGGGTACTCTCTAAATCACTACACCATAAGGGAGAGCTAATGAACCCCTCTGCAAACTCCATGGGAAGAAAGAGCTACCTCACAAACAAACAGTATGGTGAACTAGTAATTAGAGTCTAGACATCATTACATTTAGATTTGTTAGATTGATATTTAAGATCTCCAAAAACCTAGAGGGCTTAAGAGAGTTGAGTTGTTCCGTGCCTATTTTCAAATGAGTTAAAATAGTTTAATTCCTAGAGAATCCCTAAACATCTACAGTGTCAAAGAAGACAAAGAAATAAAAATAAACGGCCAGGAATAAATTCATTTGAACAGGAGGGAGACGTACCAATTTCGAATCAATGTGTCGGTCAATTGCCTCCCGGCCCTAGCAACTTTTCCGACACCTCTCCCGGGGCCTCAACTCACTTGCATATCTCGATAGCACATGGAAATTCTATTACAGACGTCCTCCCATACCTCAGCAGTAGGCGCATATGACCTGTTGAACAGGGTGGGCCAACGTATATGATCAGCACATGGGTGAAATGTAGTTGGCAGGGATGTACCTTTGGTATCGTTGAGTAAACATTGGTGGGTCACCTCATTGCGCACTTCCATCCACGAACAACACACCTTCTTCTTTAGCTCAGTTTGAAGCTCTGAAAAAAAAAGCAGGAGCAAAAGCAAGATTGGGGTGGCTAACCCCCTTCTTTACTCCATTTAACCTTCTAATTTTCCATCTATTTCACCCTATCTTTATTACTGCTCCCCATCTTTAGACTCCACAGAATTAGTTGTATCGACATCATAATCAACTATGAAAAAGAAAAAGAAAAAAATGAAAAAAGAATTGAACATATATCTCAATTTATGCCGATCATAAGTTACCTACCATCATAAATGAAAAAATAATGAAACCGATATCTCTATTTCTGTAGATGCTAAATTACCTATTATCATAAATATATAAATATAACGTTATACCTGGGTACCTATATTTTGGAGCCGACCGACTCTCTGCTCTGCTCTGTAATATTTTTTACTTCACCCAAAACCTCTTCCCCAATCCCTTTCTTCCTTTTTGTATTTTATCATTCGATGGCGGATCCACTTCCTTGGCAGCCATTTTTCAAAGAGAACGCCCTCATATCAATTGCATGATGCACTTCCTCATACAAACTGCATGATCGTCCTCTACTTTCTGATAAAAATAAAGCATGAACTAAGATCTCGTTTAGAGAAAGAAAAAATAAATAAATAAAGACGTAGAAAGACACTGAGCATATATTTACCAGGATGATGATGAGTGCAATTCACCTCCCTTCAGATTGGTGTCTAAGATGTCATTGAAATTTATAATTAAAAAAATATAAAAATAAAGAAATAGACAGTAACAAAGAGATTCAACAGAAATTTATCAGGATCCGAGGAGGAGGATGACAGTACCCGATTTCGTTGCCATTGAAACCTTCTTGGTGTTGCCGATTTGAAAATTGATATGTTGCTTGCCTCCTCTGCCTCTCAGTGCCATTACAGACAACACACACCACACAGATGACATGGAGACTAGACTCATACAGACCAGACTCGACTCGACTCAGACTTAGAGCACACAGCATGGAGCTCCATACAAACTAACAAACCAGATGACACCAGAACGCAGCAACCCTGAGACAAGGAGAAAGGGAATGTACAATGCAGAGGCAATTCAAACTCGCCGATTCTATGTGAATTCCTGCATTTTATAGCACTACCCAAAAGCACTAGCCGTTGATCAATTCCTGCTTTTTGTAGCACTACCTAAAAGCACTACTCGTTGATGTTTGATCTCCCTGACAGGCTGTTGATCTTTCGAGGGTGTGGGTTTTGTTTTGGTTTAAGGGATGGTCGTAGTTTAAAAAAATTCACAGAATAATCTAGAATTCACAGAATAATCTAGAAATTGTACTAAGATTATGAAAATTTTTGGCAAAGATTTTTATAAATTTGTGTTATAATTATTAAATTTCAGTAACGGGTTTTTTTATTATTTTTACTGGAATCGGCAAAAAAACTGTCGACGCAAAACTGTCGACGCTTTTCGGTTGTCGACGTTTTTCTGTTAAACTGTTGGTGCTTTTCTGTTACATCAATAGACATCTCCTAACTGATGGGAATGTATCATGTAAAATATTCTTCATCTAATGGAGAAGGATGCAGCGTGTCATAGTTCGGTTATCCTGTGTTTTGGATTCACTGTTGGGATTGTATCATGTAAAAAGGTTCCTCATGCAATGGAGAAGGAAGTAGCCTGTCTGTGTGATATTTTTTTATGGAGAAAAGATGTTATGGGTCATAATTCTGTTATGCTAAGTGATGTTATCTTAGATGCAGAATGATGTAGAGTGTCATTGAGCAGAGAAAGTAAGGATATTGCAACATATTGATAGGATGTTGTTGAGGACTCATGTATAAGGATAATATTATTTTAGAAATCACCACATAATTGTCTTGGAAATCACTATATAAGTGAAATCGCGATAGAGGGAGAGATAGGTCAAAATATGGGTGTTATGAGAGATATTCTAGATAATTGGATTAAAGTGTTTCCCACAGGTGTGGAATGCATGGTGAACGACATCAAATTAGAGACATCATTAAGATGATGAGAAAGAGCGTGGGGCAGATCATAGATTCATAGACAATTGATCATTAAGTGAAGAATTGGCAAAGTAAATTGGGACTTAAGAAAATGTGGTAGTGGTAAATGGCTTACAAAGATAAAAGATATGGCATGACATTGAGGCCAAAAAATCACACAGATGGTAAGAAAAGAACACAAGGCCAAAAATGGCTAGAATTTGAGTTTCAGAGAGTTCAATGAGGAAATGTAAGAAAACTTCCCGAAATCTACTAGATCAAAAAGTGGATGAAGTGGAAGTGAAATGTTAATCCTCACAATAAGATGGTCCCAAAAACATCAAGGATGTAGTGTGTTTGATTAGAGACTCCTATTCGAGGATGAATATAGGGGGAGCATTGCAACAATAAATGCATGGATGGGGAACAACCAACGAGGTAGTGATGAAAATTAAGAGACGCAAGGAAGAAGATGGAGCATTTTGAGCAATTGTAGAATGAGATGGAAAAAGAAAGGAAGCAAATGACTACGAGTCACTTTTACATGCAAGGAATGTTAAATAATATAAGGTGCAAAGATATAGAGATGAGATTAGAAAACTCAATAATGGGGAACAACCTTAGAGCCTTTGCAAGCTACCATGGCATTTAACTTAGCATTGTAGAGTTATGGAAGTGGTGGATGGGGCCAACACTTAATGTATAAGCTTAGAAGATAATTAGAACTAAATACAATTAAGGTGGTTAAGTTTAAAGGATGAGTGTTTGACTTGTATATTTGGTATTTATATTGTTGTAAATGACTATGTGTTTATATGTATGCTTATGAGTGTCTTGAGTAATAGGAAAGTGAAAATAATCCTTTATTGTGTATGAATAATTCGGTTACCATGTTAGCCTTTGAATGTAGTATATTGTTAAAGTAAGAGTCCTTGAGCCCCATGGTTGAAAAATTGTTTTAAAGGCCAACAAGTAGCACTCCAAGAGAAACATTGATGCGTTAAAGGTTGTGAAGGTGGGTTGTAGGAAGCGATGTTAGTATGAGAGTTTGTTCATTGTTAATTAAGTTGGCATGAGTTTTGTCTCTGCCATGGTCCACTGCATCCATTGTTGTCAAAGTTGGTAACAACTTTGGGACGAGGAAGGTAATAACTTGAGGAATGGGATGTAGAAAGAGGAGAGTGTTTCCCAAAGAATGAATATGAAGAAGGTGATAGAAAAATGAAGAAGGCGATGGAGATCACAAAATAGTGAAAAACTACAAGAAAAGAAAAAAAAGAGCAAATATTATTGAGCGAGTGAATTCTCTCAAAGGGAAGAGAAGTTTATATGGATTGGATAATGGCCTATTGGGAAGACATTGTAGAAGTGAGTGATAGCTCTAATACAAACTCTATTGGGTGGATGTTGTGAAGGCCACATTGTTTAGTAAAAAGGCTTTGTAAAAGTGATTATCTTGGAAGAGGATGAGTACAAGAAGAGAGGAAAAAGCTAAAAATAAGGAATTGTAGTGGCAATGAGGTGAGGATGTGGCACTTAAGCATAAGGATGTTCTTTTCAATTAAAGGTCTTTGATGCAAGGGCATTGGAGGTACTTTGAAAAGCGGAGTTTCAAAACCCTAAGGATTGTACAAGCGTGCAAACCAAGGGTGGACTGGAGTTTGATACAAATGATAAGTAAGGGAGGATAGTCAATACGTAGCTAAAACAATGGTGAATTTGCAAAGGGAGCAACAATAGATTTAAAGCAAGAAAGCTTGAGGTATATCAGGATTAAGAATACAAGGATACTTCAACATATTGACATGATTCTCATGTGGGGGACACATTGGGGATAAAAGTACCTTGGAGGTTACCAGATATGTGCAAAATCATTGCAACAAGATAAGACAAAGTGTGGGTTGTGAGAGACATGGGGCATCTAAGGACTGAATACAACCGAAGAGATGTAGATGTGTCGTCAATGGAAATAAAGTAGAGGCATTGTTGAGATGATGAGAATGTGAACAAGGTAGAATATATGTCAATGGTCATTGAATGAAGTATCATTGAGGTAGATCGGGACATAATAGAATGTGTTAGTAGTAAGAGGTTTACAAAGACAGGATATATGGATGGAACATGAAAAGAGGAGAAAGGAAATTGATGAAAAATAATTAAATGGTACATTGTAGAAAATGATTGAAATTTGAGACTTTTAGAGAGTTTATGGATGAGGTATATGTAAAATTCCCAAAATCCTAAACACAATGGAAGTGAAGCATTAAAATCTCAGTTGAAGATGATGGTCTAGATAATTAGGGTGGACGTAGTTCAATTATAGAATTTGATTGAATGATGGAGAGAGGTTGAGAATTGTATGATAGTAGACACATGGATGAGGGGAAATAGACAAGGAAAATACATAGATGAAGAGATATCAGGGAGAAGATGGTGTGCTTTCCATAGTTTCCTATCTCCAACTTTTAGTGTCACATAATACATTTGGGCACATGTCATAGCATTAACATTAGTGTTAAATAACACATACTCGTATGTTTATATTATCTTGAAACCCTTCTCAACACAAGTTTTGTGACACATTAATAGTCTCTCCTCAATTTAGTAAGTTCTAACTTTTCCAAAGAAGAATAATAACATATAGATTATTTTCTACTTCATTCAAATAGATTTGGAACGAATCATCATTTTTTCATGGGGATGATATCATCCTCATACATCCTCATTTTGAAGGTAAGATTCACCTAGAAAATGTTCTATATTAAACAACTCCTTCCAAAGTTTCCCTCAGCTAGAGGTTGCCTTGGTAGGCCACCTCTGAAGTAGATTATCATTATCTTTGTTATCAACACTGGTATTTTAATTAACATAGATATGGTGACAATTCTCACGCTTTGTTTCACATGATATTTGGAGGCAAACAAATTCTATTTCTTTCTTACCATTTTTTTTAGAAATAAATTATTTGTGTTTCTTGAAAATAGAGGGTTACATTCTAATTTTGTGAAGTCTGACTTGGTCATCCATTGGGTTCAATCTCTTCAAAAATGAAAAAGATAATATATTTTACATAGTTCCTAGAACCAAAATACATATACTAGTTGCTAGGCCTTTCTGGGCCATTTTTAAACCGAAGATTAAAACTCTAAAACATAAAATGTATAAGACAAAGAGACTAAAAGAAAATTAAGTTGAGTTATCTAAATCGATGGCTTCACCAAGAATGGGATCCTTGTTATTTCTTTAGGAATGACCTCATTTAGGAGGGATGTCCATGTGTTTCTTGATACAACCCAACTTGTGGTCCATAGGAGCCATTTTCCGCTACTTTTGATCCAAAGTTAGAAGAATGTCCTCCTTGCTCTCAGTTTCATCCACTGGAACTCTATCAAGGAAGAACTTGAGGAACCAATAAATATCAATTGTGTACATGTATTGATTATAATTCCCTCTAGTATTCCCTCCATATAGAACCCAAGCAATTAACTCTACTAACGCTTCAATGTGCGTGAGGGTGCATCTCTCGTTAACCAACTTACTATTTACCTAAGAAATTTCCTCTTGGACTGGTTGTTGAGTAAGATCTGTAAACTAAGCCATAGATTTTTTAGCTCTCAATTGAGATTTATTGTGCCTCATTCATGATAATATGCTACCCCATGTTGCATTGAGGCTCCTTAATGTGGCATAGTAGCCTCCCAAAGAGAAATTTTCTCCCAATGACAACTTGAGTTTCCCACTAGCCTGGAGCTGATCTCTAAAGAAATTTTGAACCTTTGAGTAGTGTTAAAAATTAGGAGGGACTCCTCTAGTAGAGGAATCCAATGATGGTTGAATCAAAATAATATGCTAGTGACCTCGCAATAGTGGGGAACCCCACTCTTAGAAGTGAACCTATTTCCTTCACTCTTTCCAGGAATAACATATAACACCAAGCCTATAATAATGAGAAATTTTAAAAATTTCTCAATAGTGGTGGAATCAAACCTAAGTGGGTTACTTTTGAAACCTCTTGTGGGTTGTATGCCTAGTAGGTTGTACAATTCTGGGAAGCACTACAATCGACTAAGTTGTTCCCTACCCCGGCCTAACCAAAGATCTAGAAATACCCGTAGAGGTATGTAGAAGAGATGGATGACTACAAGGGCCAAGGAAACAATGTCTTCTTGCTTGTTTTTCCTATGCACTCCCCCAAGGAAGCTGATTGTGAAGACAAAATCCCAAAATAGAAACCAATCAGAGTACTGGTGAGGTATTTTCATTATTCATAGCTAAATAATAAATAATAAACATCCTACCACGAGTGAGCAGAGGACGATCCTTCCTCAATCTAATTCCCTATGGCTCACCTTTTAGTAGCCTAACCACTATGGATATTATGTGAGATAATTTCATTGAGTGAAAATTGAGACGTCTCCTCGCCACTTGATAACCACTGAATGCAAACTTAATGAGTTGATACCGAGTGACAAGCTCGCTAGGTGAGAAAATATCCTCATGGGATTTGTTTCTTTCCCTAAATGTATAAAATTCATCGATTGATGTTTGCAAAACCTGAAAAAATATGTTGTGCATATCAATGGGAGTTGAGAGGATCCCCTGTGCCCTTTACATGCACTTATGTAAACCATTATGAGTGTGTGCTTCCATGTCCCACTTCCATGTGGCCCAGTGAGAGGCATTAGCCCGCCCCCCATTATCTCACAATTCTAGAACCCCATCCAAGGCCTTTCATACCATATTTTAACTCTCACATGGGGGGATAAATTCATTGTTAACCAAACTTATACAAATTTTGATTTGGACTTAATCATACATATTCCACGCCAAATAAAAATATTATTTCCATTGTTTTGAATATCTTTGCTTAGTAAAATATCAAGGAAAATTCCTCTAAAATATGTTGTTATCTCTACATTTATGTTTTGTGCCAATGTATCATTAAAGTCTTCAAGTTTATTCACATTTGAGTCCATATGACATTGTTTGTGCCCTACGTGTTTCTATTTTGGCAATTGTGTTTCCATTCTACATTGTGGGATAGATATTTTTAGCTACCATAATGTCATTTTTCCTCATCTTTGGCATAAGGTTAAGTTCTTTAACCACTAAATATTTACATGTTAGTTTAATGTTTTACATTCGAACACATCCTTAATGTTAATGTTACTGTTAAATAAGACATATGTGTATGTTGATATTATGCCAGAGCCCTAATCAACACATTTTTTCTTACACATCGATAGCCCCCTTTAATTCACTATTTCTAATTTTTATAAAGAAGATTAATGATATATAGACTAATTGTGATTTATCTCTTCATGTGTCCTTAGTTTGAAGGAATAATCCACATAGAAAACCATCCATATTAAGAAAAAATCTTCCAAAATTCCCCTTCGCTAGACATTGGCTTAGTGTTATATCTTTTAATCAATATATCATTATCTTTATCATAAACATCACTTTCTTCATCAACATGGATACTATGTCAACCCTCACCCTTTTCATTTGTTTCACATTATATATATGGGAAAAAAAATCTTACCATTTTTTCAATATGCCTGGTGGAAACAAATGTGCAATACTTTAAACATCTCGATATTGATGATGTGAAAACAAGCTTAAAGAGGATTCCATGGTAATTGTGGCCTCTAGAAAATCAATTTTTCATCGTAAAACTAATGAAGTGGACAAGGATTTTCATTAATGAGCATTGGCATAAATGATCGAGAGTGGGAATTGAATTCCCATAAAACAAACAAAGAGTAGTGCGATGGAAGATTACAATGTTGAAGTTGAGAGTGATCTGATGAAGCTTTAGGAAATTGTTGAAGATCAACAAGAATGCTTCAAGCAAAAAAATACCTATGCTTGAAACTACACATATGCCAAGATGGTGTGCCATAATAAAATGCACATGGACAAAGGTGGCAAAAGTGGCTATCAAGAGAACTAAATGTGTTGAATATGGAAAGATCAAACACACATGTTTTAAAAGGCCAACAACTATTGATGATCAATGTAAGTGCTTTAGGAGGAGATTAGTGCTAGAATACAAATATGGAATAAAAAATCAACGAAGTTAAGTTGGATGAATACATTTAAGCTTCACACAAATCAAGTACATCTACCCCAAACTACACGTGTAAAGATATCATACCATATTAAAATGCACATGGAGATAGGTAGAAAAAAGGTCTACTTTCATAAATATCAAGAGGACAAAATGTGTTGAAGTTGAAAGATCAAATGTAAATGTTGCAAAATTCCAAAATTGTTGATGATCAATGTATGTATTCTAGGAAGAGAGTGGTGCTAGTGTACAAAACTAGAAGCAAACACCAAAGATGCCAAGATGGATTAATGCATTGAAGCTTAAGAGGATAAGATGCAAATATTAACAAAAGTTCTCCAAACAGAAAATGTTACTAGTGTAAAAATCTAATTGAAGTGCTTCATGAAAAGGAATAAAAGACCAAATAATGCAATAAAAAATTGTCCAATGGAAACTTTTATAAAATTCAAGATGAGGGTGAGTAGAGTCTGCACTTGAAAAATAAGCCTAAACTTTAAGTAACCAGATATTAAAAACACAAAAGATCCTATAAAAAATTGCAACTTTTGATTACATTTATCTACAAACAAGTATTGCTAGAAATATGAAAAAATAACCCACAATATGGAACTCTCGATACTACATCTTTATTCTATTCATTAAATGAAGAAAATTACATTGTTATAGCTCAAAAATTAATCATGCTAATCATCTTAGTGGTGTGCCATGGGTCTTGTTTATAGATTAAGCAACAAAGGGAAGATACATTACATATGGACATTTAATGATGTGCCATAGGTGATGGTGTCAAAATTGAACCCTAAACTCCTGGGTGAGTGCACCCTCATGCATGGATAGTGCCACTAGGAATAGTGTGCCCAACTAAATAATACTAAGTAACTGCATGCATGCATTAACCCTATGAACGAAATAAAAATCAATGCATGTCCCTCCTTGGGATTCATGCCCTCTTATAATAGATAAAACTCATCATATAATACATTGTTTACTACTAGAGAGCTATGCCTTTCCTTAAATATAAAATAATAGTTTAACTAATGGTTAAATTCATATACCAACCTATCTACATAATGATGCTCCTCCCAAACAAAACTAGTGTTGACCTCAACCTTAGTGTTGTGCATAGATATCAAACATGGGTCTACTTCACCAAAGTATAGTTTATCATGATTGTTGCACCATGAAGGAGAAATGACTATTAAGAAAACAATATAAAACAAATGATCTTATGCTAGGTTTCATCAAACCATTTTCGAATATCACCTTTTTAGAGGGAGCACTTATCATGATTAAATTACCTTTGTTGACTTCTTTTTTCCAAGCCCCTATATTTGTCATTTTCTTTCTTTTACATACATTTTTTAGCAAGATTCACTGATTATCATGTAATAATGATATAACCCCTTTTTTTTGATGAGAAATTTATCACTTCATCAAGGTGGGGATGTTCATAGAGATTTCATTTTACTTTAATAAGTGTGATATGCATGGATACTCTCGATGACAAGGGGCTATATATTAAGGGGTAAAGCTCAAGCTACAATTTGGAATTTTCTTGCTTTACGTCCCTTATTATTTTTTGCATTTTAACACTTAGCTTATGCTCATTATTTTTCTTATAGCTCCGTCAATATCAAGTATATACAAACCCTTCTTCTCATAATACAAGATCAATAATCAACCAAAATGAAAAACTGACAAAAACCAATCAAATTATGGGAAAAAAATTAGGGGAATGATGACAAATATTAAGTATGTATAACATGAAATTTTACCATAATCAAAGCCTCGTATTTGTGCCCCTCCTAGACAGTGAAAGAAAGGCCCCAAGGAAGGTCACCTTGGACTAGGTGCAAGTGATAATCACTAAGGTGAGGCAAGGGAACAAGTATACAATATATAGTGGTTTATTATCTATACAACTTGTGATATATACTAGAAATAAATTTAAACATTTAATGAAATAAATTGAATAAAAATATGGTTAAGTAGCTCAGAGTACATGACCCACCTTGATTGAACAAGAAAGTTATATGTATGAATGTACTCACTAGAGGGCAGATGAGAGGCATTTGAAGCTAGCTATTTTTAGATCATAGTAGGGTTGTTGGCTAACAAATTCCATCATAGCATAAAAAATTATCCCAAGGTTACCCAAACTTGTGGGTGGGTAATAGTTCCCATCTTCTCTTTAAGTATAGTTTGAAAGGCACTAAGAAATATGGTACCTATGTATGAACTAATGTTACTTGTCATCCTAAAATGCACTGAGATTTCCTCAAGGAACATGGGTATTGCATGTGTTCTATGATGGTCTTGTTGCAATAATATTGTTCATTAGATGATGCATATTTTGTTGCACCAATGCACCCAACAATTGTCAACTTGTAGAGGTATGTGTAGAAGTGAAAGGCACAAGATCCTCTCCCATGCCTTGATAGGTACAAGTGAGAAACAATATAAGCCTTGCTTCTTATCATTAGGTTCACTATTATAGTATGCTTGACCTGCAAAAATTATCAGAAGTGTGAAATATGCCAGAGATAACACAAAAAATAACACAATGAGATAATAACAATGGAATTATTCTATTAAGATCTGCAACAATATTGTTCACATGCCTCTTCAAGGTAGCAACCTCCAGTAGAGAATATCTCAATAACACAACACAACACAATACTTCCCTTACTATATTCAACAATATATAGTTTCATGAGACCCCAAAACCATAACTACTCATGGTACTTTGCATAATGTCGGTTCATTTCTTTATTTATTAGCTACGAACTGTTATAAATAATTGTGGTCCGTTTTTTATAATGTGGGTCAACCACTTAAAATACTCATTGTATTTATTTATTAAACTAAATAATTATGACTCTTACTGGGCCCATTGGGCTTATTACATTAATAAAGGGGTTAGGGTTGGACCCTAACATACCCTCCCCATTCAAAAATAGACTTGTCCTCAAGGCTGGAGCTACATAAATTTTTGGAGAGTATTTTTTGATTCCCATGTTGCATCTTATAGTAAGGTGTCTTTCCACTAGCTTAGGAATTCCTTGATAGTGTGGCTAAAAATATGTCGTTCCTGTGAACCTAGGACCCATTCTAGTTGGAGCCAAACAGAATATTCCTTTTCAAATTCAGGAAGTATAGTCTAGACCTTGCACTGGTGTGCCACCACTTTCTTGAGGTAAGAGACATGGAATATATGGTGGATTTTGAATTGGTCGGGAGGGAAAATCTGTAGGCAACGAAGCCAATACGTTGAATCACTTGATAAGACCCATAAAATTTGGGAGTTAATTTTTGGAAGCCCTTTTCTTTGAGATATTTATGCTTATAAAGCTAGAGTCAAAGAAACACTTGGTCATGCACTCGAAAAGACCTTTCTTAGCGATTTTGGTCAGCTTGTTGCTTCATCCAATTTTGCACTTGATGGAGATTATCCTTCAGAAGAGCGAGAGTGGCAAATCGGTTCTGAAGTAGCTTATTAACTTCATGCACTTTGGAATATCCCGGAAGATAAGAAGTTGGTGAAGGTGAGAGCTGGACATACACCACCTTATATGGTGTCATCTTGGTTGCTTCATGATAATTAGTATTATGCCACCATTCTGCTAAATGTAACCACTGCACCCGTTGATGTTTTCTTTCTAAAGAAAAGCACCGTAGGTAGGTATCTAGCCATTTGTTTACTGCTCTGATTTGACCATCTGTGTGGGGGTGATATTTTATACTCATTTGGATTTGTGTGCGATGTATCTTGAACAAATATTGCCAAAAAATTCCAGTGAAGGTGGGAGATTTACCTAACACAATATAAGTAGGTGTGTGATGTAGTTTGAAAATTTTATCATTGAAGACTTGAGCCACCAACGCAAGAGTGAACGGGTGCGGTATGCCACAAAAATGGGTGTATTTGGAGAGTTGATACACTACCACCATGATGGATAACTTGTTTCCTGATTTAGGGAGACATGTAATGAAATCCATGGAGACATTCGTCCATATAGAAGTAGGCAGCAACAAGGGTTGTTAGGTTCTTGGTGTCACATTCAACTACAAATGTCAGAATGTCATGTTTCATACCTTCTAAAAAAAAGAGCGATGTGCATGAGCATAAGTCTTTTGACATTTCGAAATTCCTGTGATGGGTGAGGAGTCAAACTCCACTAGGATGCATGGTTTGAGAGTGGAGTTAGGAGAGAGAACCACACGATCCTTATATTGAAGAATATGTTCCTTCCAAGTTTAACCCGTTGGGGGGTTAGGATCCACTTGTAACCTTTGGATTAGTTGGGAATGAGATGGATGGGAAAATCATTCGTTGCATGCATCCTCAATCCGAGATGGTATGGGCATGGATAAGGATAAGAGGGTTTCATCCTACTCAAATTTTCATGACAAGGAATCAACCACAACATTATCTCAACCCTTTTTATAAACTATACTTATCCAAGAAATACTTTAGACTATGATGGTCAGTTTAGATCTATAAATGTCGTCCAAGAAAGTATGGTTGTCAAGTGTCTACTTGTAACACCCTCTTACCACATTTACCAAATCTACCCAGTCCACTGGGGTAAACATGTGACGAGAGGCTACTATGATTTGATTCAACCTCCTAGGTCACCTTAAGGAAGTGGAACCGACCCCACACAAATACATAGACCTTTTGCATGTACTACAGGACACCACGGAGCCATACAAACCTTCTAGGTGGCTATCCCCTGAGACAAAATGACATTTTAGTGTAACAATCCCCCAGTCGCTCCCTTTATATGGGAAAGAGTGTGACTCAGACCCTCTAGTCGCCCCCACATTTACCAAATCTACCCAGTCCACTGGGGTAAACATGTGACGAGAGGCTACTATGATTTGATTCAACCTCCTAGGTCACCTTAAGGAAGTGGAACCGACCCCACACAAATACATAGACCTTTTGCATGTACTACAGGACACCACGGAGCCATACAAACCTTCTAGGTGGCTATCCCCTGAGACAAAATGACATTTTAGTGTAACAATCCCCCAGTCGCTCCCTTTATATGGGAAAGAGTGTGACTCAGACCCTCTAGTCGCCCCCACAGCATGGGCATCCATGCAACTGGGGACTTTTCCAGGTATTTTTGTGCCTACAACCCTGATTTTTGTGCCAATTTTTCAGGCCTAGGGCTTAGGTCACTACCTAGAACTCCATGACACTTCCAGAAATGAAAGATAACAATAGAATAAAGATTTAAATGCGATCACTTGAACAAGGAGTTGACTGGACCCCTACTAGCAATGACAAGATTTTGTCAAACATGTCACAAATATCTAATCTACAGGTTTAAACAACATATCTGAGCATAGGGGTCTCATACTTATATGAGATTTGCTAAGAAGCATTTTCCCTTATCACATTAGTTGCATTATCATCTATTAGGTCATATTTTCAATATTCATTCATTTATCCACCAAAAAATTATGAGAGCCATACAAAATCACTATCATAAAACATGCTCATAACCAACATATAACCAACAAAAATAACATGGATACAACAAACATAGAATCCACATACAAACCAACATATTAATCATGAGAGAACAAGGGAAAATAACCTCTTATTAATGTATGCAAAGGCCAACCAGGTTTGGGACTTCCATGTTCCACCCGACCATAGATTGGTTGAACCAAATATTTCTTTCAACCAATCACCCCCGTGCCATATTCCAAGCATGAATGTGGGAATCATAACCAAAATCAACCAGGGATTCTCGAGGCTACACCACCTCACCCTCATCAATAGAACCAGGCTTTACCACAATCCACCCTAGATCACTAGGCCAAAACAATAAACATGTAACATCAGTCTTTACCATGATATCCACTAGATCACTAGGCCGAAACAAGCATGGATGCCATAGGATTTCTCCACCTACACTGTGAGGAATTTTCCTGTCTCCTAGACTCTAGGCTTTACCACAATCCACATCGGATCACTAGGCCCTAACCGAGACTCCACCCTCCACTTTACCATATATCCCATCCCAAGATTCCTAAGCCTTATCAAGGGAAACCACCTCTAGGATTTGTTGTATATCACGTCAATCACTGGCAAGGATTCCTAGGCCCATTAAGGAAATACAAAATCCTACTTTACCGCAACCCATAGTATGGTTTAGAGGTTACTAGGTCATGTGTTCTTTGCTTGAGAGAGCACCTCACTCAGCTTCAAATCCATCCGGTAATCTAGCTCAACCAAACACATGAGAACCCATGACACCATGGCTATTCAGAAATGGAAAGTCTAGGTTGAAAACATTGTCACACCTAGAAAAACCCATTCCAATGACAGCAAGAGAACCAAGAACACACATGCAACACCATGCATGCCAAATCTAGCAAGGAAACCACACATGAAAATAGATACCTACAAAGAATCCCATTGTAGCTGCTGGATCCTGCTCTTCCTTGCTTGATCTTTGCTTCCTATTTTCCTTCTTTCCCTTTCTTGATCCAACGTTGAAATGCTCCAAGAAAACCTATAAGTGTCCAAGAGTGTGAGAGAGAGATAATAGAGAGAGAGCTCCAAAACTGAATTGAAAAAAGGTACCAACTAATCCTCAAAAGCCTTTTTATCAATGAGGCCTCTAATTTCTTCGATTTTCCATGATTTTCCTTCATTTTCCTCCTCACATGAAACTTGTGACCTTTCACCTTGCTTTTCTCCTAATTTCCATTATCTTCATAAATAAAATTCCAATTAATTCCCCTTTGTCTTTCCAAATTCTTTTCCATTTCCTTTTCCCATTTCCTTAGCCATCGTAAACCAAAATGAACACCCACACTTGGATTTTTTTCCAAACATTCAGCATGGAATAAGTGTCCCATAACCGTGGTTATTATTTTTCCTTTATTAAATTTTATTACATGGAATTTTCACCAGGGTTGTTACACTACTACATGTAGGATGGCCATCATGTCTTTCTCATAAGTATATTGACCCAAATTCTTGCCACTTAATTGTTGGCTTGTGAAGGCTATTGGTCAACCTTCCTACTTTATTACTACTCCAATGTCTGTCCTTAAGGCATCACATTTGATCACAAATGGTTTTGTAAAATATAGGAGGGCCAAAACCAGGGTGGAACACATGGCCTATTTGAGATCCAAGAAGGCCAGGTGTTTTTGTCCAGAACGTATTTTTCTTGAGAATATTTTCAAGGGATCTGGTAATGTGTCCATAATTTCTATCAAATTTGGGATATTATCCTATGAGGCCAAAATATTCCTGTAGGATTTTCAAGGTCTGGGGTTGTGTCTAATCTTGCACCGCCTAAATATTTTTTGGATCCACTCGTGCTCCTTTGTGGACAATAATGTGTCCCAAGTACTCCACTTATTCCATTCCAAAAGAACACTTAGAAAATTTTACAAATAATTTATTATCCTTCAAAAGTTGCAATACTCGGTCAACATGTTGAAGATGTATGTCCCATGTTTTTTTGTAGATGATTATATCATAAAAAATGACCAAGACAAACTTTGTAATGCCTCTTCCCACATTTAGCCACTTTCACTGGCTTGCTTGGGGTAAACATGAGTTGAGGGTCATTGTGATATGACTCAACCTCGTATGTGACCTTAAGGAAATGGAGTCAATAACTGGAGACCTTAATGACTTCCCTCAGGTGCCACAAGAAATCCAAGAGTAACCCAACCCCTAAGGAAACTCACTTTTTTCTTGACCTAGAGCCCCAGTCGCTCCCTTACCAAGGCCTCCATGCGACTATGGGTTCCCGGTCGCACTCATAAGCCTGCCTCCATGCAACTATGCACTTTTCTGCTTAGTTATATGCCAATGACTTTGAATTATGTGCCACTTTTTCAGGGCCAGGACTTAGGTCTATTCTTATAACTCAATGAGATTTCTAGAGAAGGTAAATGACATAGAAACAATGCATTTAAACCAAAAAATGAAACCAGGACTTGACTTTCCATCCCAAACCAGGACTGGAATTCTGTCAAACACTTGGTGAATATGCAATCTACAGGTCATGAATTCAAGTATGATCATAAGGGACTAAAAAATTATCTGGGGATTAACAAGAAGGGTCACCACCTTCTAGCATTAATTGTCATGACACTAATTAGGCCTTGCATTCATTATTCATTCAGTTACAAGTGAAAACATGAAAAGAGCCATGACTAATATTTGTCATAAAACCATGCCTATAACTAGCATATAACTAGATAAATAACCATAAGAGAACAACCATTAAAGTTTTTGATCCGTGGTTATCATTGATGTCAACCCAAGTAGCACCAGGGGCTACCCCGATCTTGCATGGGAATTTTGACTTGACAAATTACTCTATTCCAAGTCAAAGATGTTTTGGATGGTTTCTACTTGTTTATATGTTTATGTTGATATATGTCACGCTACGTAATTCTTCACGGTTTGAGAGATATTCGTGTTTGAAGTTAGTAACCCCAGTTAGTGGGCTAAAACCCCATGGGCTTGTGGCATGACACTAATCATTGGTTGTGGTAATTGAATGGTCAATAATTAATAATTTTTTAAACTCCTAAAATCCATCCAATGTTCACTTGTTGAAGACCCTCTCAACCTAAGCATTTATATAAATTGTGACCCTCATATCCTCTTGATGCAAGGATTTCGCTACTTAAAACAAGTCATCGTGGCATTATCGTTATAAAAAAAATTCTGCGAAGCTTCATATGCTTAAAAAAAACCCATTTGAGCCAAAATACCGATGAATTGTGTGACCAAATTTAAGATATTGGTTCGCTATATTTTCGGATATATGATCTGAGGAAGTTAGGATTTTTGCAAGATCTCAAATTTCATGTCAAATAGGTGACCTTGGAAAAATCGCCATAACTTTCTCTCTGAGTATTGGATTCAAATTTTATAAAAAGTGAAAGAAATATGATGAACTTTAGTTTGTTAGATATCATTTTCAAGATTGAAGGTTGAAACAGTGACACGTGGAACTTTGTACAAGTTCACTCTACTGAACTAGTATATAATCAGGTCATCGTAGGAGATTGGGCATAAATATTTATTGAAGAATCCAATATTGATCAAACCTATGGGGTTGGAAAGAAGACTCAGAGGGCTACCAAAGGGCACAATTTCAGACCTTGGAGGTCCGAAATTACATAGATACAACAGATTGAATATCGAGCTTCTAGAAGGAAAGAAAAAATATGCATTCAAGGATCATTGTAGTAAGGACAACACATAAACAGTCAAGGGTAAGCCTACTACAACAAGGTATGTATGATTAATGTTTGAAATTTAATTTGAATATCATCTTTGACATGTGTTTTTGCAGGACAATGTAAGTATTTTATATGTATGTTTGATTGGGTTTTGTTCATAAATGTTGAATGTATTTACATTTGAATTTTGAATATTTCTCTAACATATGGTTTGCAGGAAAATGTAATTATTTTTTTTGTATATTGGTTTGGGTATTTTTCATTAATGCATGTTCAGGAAGGAGGAAAAAATAGGACAACTCAGACACATAATAGAAGGAAAATGCGACACAAAATTACCATTACTTGAAGCAAGCACAACAATACCTCAGCAGCTGCTAGTGTTCAAAGAAGTAATGTCAAGTCAAGTATCAGGTCGTATCAAAAGTTAGTATTGTAAAAATAGTCATTGTAAAATTGTAAAAGAGTCATTATTTTAAAATAGTCAATCTACGTAGAGTTGGAGAGGGATTTTTGGGAGGTATAAGTTTCATTGTTGGATAATGTTATGGTTGGGTTGCAGGTCATAGTGTGATTGGGTGATTGGTCTAGTTCAAGAAAATAATTGTGAGTCATATTTATCATGGATCATTGCCCTTGGTGCGAGAGTCCACACTCTTGTCTTATTTCTTATCATTATAGGGTGGCAGGGAGTTGCTAGGTTGGTTCATGAAGTCACATACAGGTTGGAGCCTGTGAACACTTCAGGGTGGTAGGCCAGTCTAGGATGTCGGGACATCCATTCAGTTGACTACTGAAGAAACCATGGCGTTGGGGCATCCTTCCAGTGGGATCTAGAGAAGAATGCATTTCTAGAATTATAGGAAGTTGTGCCTTTCATTTCAATTGGGGTTTAATATTAAAGAATTTATTAGAAAAGCGTTCGGTGGTTTTTGACCTAAAGGGGGTTTTCCATCTAAAATTCATGTGAATATTGTGTTCTATTGTTTACTGTTGTTACTGGATAAACATAAAGAATAATTGAATATTAAATAATGCTCTGAAAATATTTAAAAGTGTCAATTGATAAGAAATATTGATTCACCCCCTCTCAGTATTTCCAGCAAAATCCACATAATCACAAGTACATTTCCTTATCAAAAGCAAGAGAAACTTAGCTTTTATTAAACATAGGCAAATGTCGACCAGGTTCAGAATTTCCACATTTCACGCGACCATAGATTAGTTGAACCAAATTATTTCTTTCATCCAATCACCCTCGTGCCATATTCCAAGCATGAATTTGGGATATCATGGGATAAACCAATCTAAGCACAACCAAAGGAATCCAAAGGTTAAACCACCTCCACTCTCACCATATCGTGATCTCACCTAAACCGGTACGATCACAAAAATGAATCGAGCTTGGATGCCTCAAAATTTATTCACCAATACCTTGAGGAATTTTCTTGTTCCACCCTCAAGCTTTATCATGTATCCCACCATTACCAGTCAAGGTATTCCTAGGCATTTGGGAATTTTCCTGAGACCACCTCACTCGGATCCAAAATATTCCATCAATCCAAATATCAAACCAAGAACAATCCCATCACACCATGGCTATCCGGAAATGTCAAGGCTAGTTTAAAATCCATTGTTGAAACCCAAAAAAATACATGCCAATGACAACAAAATAAAAAATTACCAACATGCACATACCATGCATGTCAAAACTAGCTAGGAAATCATACAAGTTAACACTGGAAAATCGTACAGCAGAAAATGACATCAGTTAATGTTGAGCCTAAGGATTTACAGGACTGGGATACATTATGGAATCAAAAAGTATTTAAAATCTCTAAGGTTTTGAGAAAATCAAATTTGAACTAGTCATAAATGCTCAAATGCGTGCTTTTTCCTTCGAAAAGAGCGCCTTCTGTGCGCACTAGAGCCTGATAAGCGTGCATTCCTGGAAGCAGAAAAAAGTCTCTTTCCGGGACCACAAGCAAGAAAAGGAAAATTTCTCCTTATGTGAAAGCCGCCTAAGGACAGCACCAACGCCCCCTTAGGCATTGTGTGAGCACAAAAAAGCATATTTCAACACACAATGGAATCATGCCCCTCCCTTGGGTCACCATCCATCATGTACCAAGGGAGGGAAGGAGGTTTGAAATCTCACCTATATAAACCCACAAAGAGATGAACAATGTGTGATCACAAGGTTATGTTGGCCAAAGTTTCCCAAGCAACACCAACAGTTTGTGTGACCCAAGGAGCTGAAGCAGGAGAGGACTCGATTGTTGGCCACCAAAAAATCTTAGTCCATTGCAGCAGAGAGAGAGAGTTATACTGTGTCAGAAGGCAGAACATGAAGGACAAACATCCTTGCATCGGGTCCTAGAGCCACTTCCTAGGCCCTTTGGCAAGTGGGTAAGATTTGTTTTTATTCCAAGCATTCAATAAGAAGAGGCCATCAAGTCATTGTTTACCTTGTTACTGTTTGGAACTCTCTATGTAGCTTCTTTTGTGCTTTTAGTTTTAGTTTTTTAACAGAGCATACTTTAGTGTATTACTTCATTTAAGTTTTATAATTCTGAGCTCCCCCCAAATACTGCCTGTTACCTATAGTTTAGGGAGTAGACCACACTCTCTAAACTTGTGCGATTTCGTACACCCATGTGTCGAATCCACCACAATAGGGTTGGCAACTCCACTAACATGTTTCAAGTTTATGTGGTTGTGCCATCTTTTGCAGGAGACCCTTAGTCTATGCTGGAGTGGAGTTGACAGTCCTCTGACCCATCTTGCAGTCCCTAGACTCACTAAGGTGACAGAATGAAGAAGGCAGCTCCTAAATTTTTTTTTTTGCTTGCAGGAATTTTGCACGCTATTTTTTCACACAGACGCGTAGGGCGCGCGTTCAGAGGTGGCCTGCATGCAGGAAAGCGCACCTGTCAGAGGTTTTTGTGCACAATTTGCAGAGAGAGTTCTTCTCCCTATCTTTTGCATTTTTTCTGCTTGTAAGAGTGTTGGGTAGCCCCTAATGTATCTGCCAACACCTGTGTTGATACCCCACAGCTTCTGATAACTGATTTGTGCTGATTTTTGTAGGCATTTAATTAGTTTTTGTTTAAGTTGTTTTTTTACAAAAAGTGTTCACATAGTTTAAGTAGAGGGCCAATTAACCATTGCTTTCCGAAAAATTTATGTTTTTTGCAAATTCTGGTATGCACATTTAGTTTAAATAGTCCAAGTAAGTGGCTCATGACCACACATGCATAAGCTAGTGTAGAAATTGTTTAGTTTAAATTTCAATTTTTGCATTTAGGAAATTGCTGGACTAGGATTGAATCACAAGTTAGAGCAAGTAATCTCTGCTATCTTTGCGCCATTGGGTGACCCTAGAAAAGCATATGAACACTCTATATTTGTGATTATCCATCTCCCTTTAGTCACTCAGATAGACTAATTAGGAGGTTTTGGAAGCGGACCATTATCCGCAAATGATTTTTATTTGAGCAAGGAACAACGTCACATAGTTTAACTAGGGGACTTTTGTAAAGGATCACTGATATCCACATGTTCAAATTATGAGATTGTTCACAATACGCTCACACACATTCACCCACTAAGAAAATAAAGCCACCTAAAAATAACTTAAACCAACTCACTAAACTCTCCCCACAGGGGCCACAAGAGAAATTATAGTTTAAGTTAGGATCAAGGGGGTAGGCATCCAATAAGCCACCTTGACCACGCTTCACATTTGAAACATATAAGTTGTGTTTTTAGGGAGCTTTAAAATCCACCTATTAGCCCACAGAAAAGAAAACCCGAGCGCGGCAGAGACTCGATTCAGAGGGGGTTAGGCTTAGGCGCAGTGCGTGCGGTATCACTTGGGGCTACCCGACCCGACTGATACTCGGTACTGTTAGCTGACTACCAAGAAGCCCAAGACTTGAACGCTCACGTGGGATGGTGATTCTTAGTGGCCAAAACTAGGGAATCCTTTACCCTATTGGTGACGGTGCTGGCAAGCGCCAGACCCTCTACCCTTACCTTGGTTTATTCTCTTCGGCTGACTGGGGGTGTTGCCAGCTCTTACGGGACGTTGTGCCAGCACTTGCAAGAAATTATCTTAAGGCCCAGTTACTTTTGAGTGTGTGAGGATGTTATTAGGTCTTCTAGGATTTTTTGAGTATCATGCGCAAACAAACAAAACCATTTTTTGCTTGATTGCTCACATAGATTAAGTTAAAGGAAAATTCATTTCATTTTCGATTTGTCTTATGTATGTGGCCATAAAATTGTCGTGATCACAGACTCAATCTCCTCAAAATTTGTTTCCAAAACCCAATCTGGACAACCCTCAAATGGTTCCAACGGAACCTCATCGGTCAAAGCGTCTTTTGGACCTCCCCCCATTATCGGGAGGGGTTCCAGGTCTTTCGTCGTTTAGGCGTCAAAGATGGAATGTTGCCACAGTGGTTGGTTCCTCCTTTCTTGGAGCGACTTTAGTTGGGAACCCTAGTCGGTCTCCCAACACCACACCACACATCACTCCCCCCTCGTCCCATAGGGGGAAGAAGAGTGCATCCCATATAGGAAGCCAGCTGAATTCACAACCAGGTCCATCACAAACTAACCCTCGTTCTAACCAGAACTTCGTGTCTTCACACGTTGCCATGGCATCAACCTCTTAGTCCCCCTTCTTAGTGGCATTAAATCTACCAGATTTAACCAAGCTCACCAATGACCCCATCACACACGACCCCAATTGGCCTCCCATGCCCACGAAGCTCCCTTCAGACGTACCAAAGTTTGAGGGCAAGCAAGCAGAAGACCCAGGGAATCATATAATGACCTTTCACCTGTGGTGCTCATCGAATAGCATCATTGACGATACTATTCGATTGAGGTTGTTTCAACGCACTCTCACAGGAGTGGCCGCGAAATGGTACGTCGAGCAACCCCCTGCTTCACATGGAACCTTTAGTGCCCTCGCTACTACGTTCCTCACATACTTTTAGCTACCCATTCACCACGATTCGGGAATGGAGTTACTCACTCATTTCAGACAATCTCCCTCTACCCATATTTTTGAACATCTCCATGAGTGGAGATGGTGTCGCAGCTTATGCAAAGCACAAATCGACAACCAGGTCCTTTTAGATTTATTCTTGAAAACTCTGACGGTGGAGATTTCAAAGGATGTGGTGCAACGTAACCCCACGTCCGAAGAGGACGCAATCAGTAAAGCCCAACAGCTTGAACTGATCTATACGCAATCAGGATACATATACAATATCTTGCCTAATGCCCTGCGCCTGCAATCTTATCAAGAATTTCCATGCACGTCGAACTCTGTAGACGGACTTATTGGATCAATGACCCAGGGGTACCTAGGCAGCAACAGTCAGAACCCCGGTTACACACATGGGTCTACCCAGAACATGTCTCAACTCGGATTTCAAAGTCATCATATGCAACAGCAAAATTTGAATAATAGGGCACCAACGTATCACCAAGGAGGACCTTACCTTCCGGCCAGGGGGACTCAGTACGTAGGAAGAAAAACTGACGGAAGAACTCCCCCCCCAACAGATAGGTCTAACATAGGACAACATTATGCTCAGTCCCAAGCACATAACCCACCAATGCAAAACAATGCACTGGTGAACTTTGTGCAGCTGTCCCAAAATCATCCACACCAGTATGATCAGGAGAATTACCCTCCTAACATGGTCAAAATAAAGGTAAAAAAAAAACTCAAAGGGAATCCTGGATAGGGGGGCAGCAACCAACAGTGCCCACTGCGGCCCCGGCTGGGAAATAACTCCAACCAGAACCAGAACCAGGAGCCAAGCAATGCCCAGAAGCGAGGAAAGTGGCCACCTCTACGAACAAACCATTCTTGTTCGATATGTGGTGAGTACGAGCACTATACTCACCATTGTCCTGAACTCCCTGAGCTTAAAAAGCTTCAGAGTAACCAAGGACAAGGAGGATCTTCCCAGACAACTGCAGTTATACAAGAACCCTTCCCCCATCAAGGAACGGTCAGCACTCAGCAGCAAAACCCCAACGATTCCGAGAAAAACAACCATGAAATTTACATGGCTGGCGAAGAGATGTTTTTCCAAACCCGGAATCGCAGCTATGGCACCCCACCAGACACCGGTATGTTAGGGGCTAGTACGAGCGCGCCGACTGCACCTTTGACCAATCCAAATATTCCTTTGGAACCATTGCCAAAAATGGTTAAAGGGCCTAATAGGTGAGCAAGTAAATACTCTAAAGCAGCCCACAATTACAACATCGTAGACGATTTAGCCTAGTCACCTGCTGCTATGTCCGCTTTGGAGGTACTGCAGTCATGCCCGAAGCAACAGAAAGCCCTACTTTCTGCCTTAGGCGCCGTCGACCCTGCCGACACGCGCATGATGGCTTTTGATTTAGACAAAGCCACCCCTAGGCTTCCCTCCATGGTCACCTTCCAAATACTAGTATCAATACATAATATCACTATTCACCGATGTGTCATTGATGAGGGTGCATCCACGTGCATCATGTCAAAGAATGTATGCCAGAATTTAGGAGCCCTAGAACTCAAACCTTCCGTCATCACTCTTAGAGCATACGACGGTCGTCCCTCGACCCCCGTCGGTCTCTTCAAAAATGTACCGATCTGCTTAGTCGGGAAAACGATCCACATAGACATCGAAGTCTTGGACACTCACTTGGATTACAATATACTCCTTGGGCGAAGTTACATGTACGCCATGTCTGCCATAGCATCCTCTGTTTTCTGCATCATGATGTTCCCCCACGAGGATCGAATAATTACAGTAGACCAGCTGATGCACACTGAAAAGCATCCTTTGACCAACATAGATATGGTTATACCCTATGTAGACACAACCACTGATGGTATTGTACGGTATCAAGAATATGGCCCTGGCCAATTCAAACGATCGTCCGTCCTAGGCTCATTCCTAGGAGATCCTCCTATTATCCCTGAAGTATCGCCTGATGCCACAGGGGCCCCGGTATGCATGATGTCCACATCAAGCACCGAGGTTAGTCAGGACACGGACTCAAGCAGTAACGACACTGAGGCATCAACTACTGCAACCTCCATAGTTTATGCCGCCTCCCAAACTCCTTTCCTATACCCACCTCCTGGCTTCACCTCCTAGCAGGTCTTAGAAACACTAGTACTACCCAACATATCATTGGCATTCCCAGTGTGGTATCTCGTTCCTCCTCTAGGAACGCCAGCTACCAACGTTACTGCATTTGGGTTACAGCCCCCCGGTCTCGAGGAGCCCCAACCTACCCAGCTAGCAGCTGAAACCGCCCCCGCAAGGGAATTCCCCACTGCGAAACCGGCAACCACGATAAAGAAAATTGGAAAGAAAGGAAAGAAAGTGGTGACCCCCACCATACAGAGGGAGTCAACATCCTGTGTTATATGTGATGTCACAGGACACCCTACTCACATATGCCCAGAGTTGGATGATTTAAAACCACTCCTCGGCTGCGACATTCCCATAAAAAGGAACTTGCCACCAAAAGTACAAGCAAACCGCTGCTTACCAATCATGCATGTGCCCTCTGTGACACATATGGGCATTATACCCACCATTGTCTAGAAATACCACAGTATAGGGATGCCTTACACGCGATCGAGTGATCCTATCAAGAGGATCCCTCCATCCAGTCTATTAATGATGAGTCGTGTACCATCTTGTACTTACAAGAGGAGCACCGAAATGTAGAGCCCCCAACAATAATGCCCATTATACGTTGCACGCTATGTGATGAATGTGGCCACTACCTTGAAGAGTGTGCTGCATTGGAACTCATTCACAGATGGTATCCAATTGAAAGGTTCTACTACGTAGGACTACGGGCAACACAATTCACATGCCCGTTAAGCACCGACAATCACTTATTGGAGGATTGTCACTACATACCTCGCTTCCAACTAGCCCTGGCTAGCTTTCGCTCATCCATAGTTCGTATCTCCCAAGAATATGATATGGATGTCGAATCTAACGGCAACTCCATGACCCAAGAAAAGGAGATGAAAGGGTCTGTCATGTTCTTGATAGCCGAAGAACGACCTAGTGGGAAACCCATAGTTACCCCTGCAGGCACTTCACGAAACCCACTCGCATGCACATTATGCAAGAAGACAGACCATATAATAGTCCACTACCCTGACTTAGCAGCATACCGACGATGTTACCCCACCCGGCCTCAGACCACGCACGATGGGAGACCCATATCGTGGACATTTTGCCTGATATGTCAAGGTAATCATTATGTTCGACATTGTACTTATGTCTCATGGATCTGTCCCACTATTGACATGATTAATTCTATAGAAATGAGGACGAGCGACCTCCAGGAATGGCATAAAAGATATTTTTTCAGCTCAACGTCCCCACCACCACGATGGTGTTATAAGCCGGATAAGACGGTTATATACGTAAATCGAGAACAAGCCTAGGATAACATGTGGCCTATGTGATCTAAACGATCACACCTAATCAACCAATGCGAGAACTCAAACCCTTGCAAATAGTCTCCGCATAATCTTGTCTCTCCCCCAAAAGCCTCTCTCACAATCAAGAGAAGATCACCTGCTAATTATCGGATTTTCTCACACTTTCATCATACATTTAAGTGCACGCACATCTCCCTAATTTGGTAGCTAGAGCGGCATTAAGTAAGCCACCCACCAAAAAGGGAGAGGCCAGTTTTCAACCCACGGCCTTAAAAATGGAAGCAGAGGAGCAACTTGGTCCACAACGGACACTTTCTAAGCGTCACATACGGTCTTGGCCATACCGGGTTCTCCCTGTCTGCTACATCGGTCATATGATACACTGCTTGCACAAGTCATAATCACGCTGAGAGGGATGTCCATTGCTTCTGATTAGCCAGACACCTTTGTGATAAAATCAACTTCCATTTGCAAGATTTCCTATCCTAGCGAGAGGCCGATATCGGCTCCACTCGAGGACTCCATTACGAAGTCAGCTTCCCCTCGCCGCATGCCAACGACACAACTCATAACTCATACATATGATTGGTGCAATCGCGTACCAAAACAAGATTTCAACAACTTAAACTTGTAACGAGGTCGGTTTTATTCTTGTCACCAAAAACCAAGGCACCTTACGCCTTTGCATCGATTCTGCTTGAATCCCAAATTTTCCTTCCAACCATCAGGCACATAATGACACCTAGCCTCTGAAACCGCCTAGTACAACGAGAGCTAGTTGATGAAAATAGGCATCAATCGTTGCAACATAATGAGGCCCATAAGAAAAGGGTAAAAGCATCATTCGACCACCACATCACCCCTCGCTCATTTACTGAAGGAGAGCTAGTCCTTCGCTATGATGTCGCAAAAGAAGCCTTAGGGCCAGGAAAGTTCGAAACCCTGTGGAAAGGGCCCTATATCATCAAACATTTCCTGTGGCAGGGGGCATACATCTTAATGGAACCAGATGGGACCTACCTCACTAACCTCGTCAAACGACCTTTACCTCAAGAAATTCTACCCATAAGGGCCCTGGTAGCCCTTATCCCCTAGAGCTAGTGTACACAAAAACCTCAACACAAAAATATTTTTGACCCAAAAAACCTAAGCGCGTTCAAAATATCACCATGGATCACCAACTTGAACCTTATTTCAGATTTGCTGATGGAGCATTGCGATGGTCTCAAAACTTCGCTGCAGCCGCCTGGGTCATCTACTACCCTGACCGATCACCACTATGTTCAAACAGCGTGTGCATCGGTTCAGCAACCAACAATCAAGCAGAATATGATGCCATTATCGGACTTATGTGCAAGGCCCTCCACCAGGGCACCTGCCATACGCATGTCTACCTAGATTCCCAGTTAGTAGTCTCGCAGTTAAACCAAACATTTGAAACCAGAGATGCAAACCTATTTAGAAAATATTTGCGTGCCAGAAGATTAAGCAGACAATTTGATTATATTACATTCTCACATGTATCAAGGAATCAAAACCAAATAGCTGATCGCATAGCTAACAATATCCTAGACTGGAATGCATCACGAGCAAACCACCATACATAAAAACCAAAAACATGTATATCCATCAGCATAACACAAATGCATAAACTGAAATAGACATCACACCATGTAGTGCCACAAAAAAGATCTCTCATATATATATATATCAAAAAATATGTGTATCAGAGTACAAAATAGTATCACTAGCCCATTGGCTAGCCCAAAAATACAGAGGTCATCAAAAATAAGGGAAGCATCGTCATAATGGGTGCTTTCCCTATGTAAAAATATACCCTAGGGGGGTGCCCCCTCAGGGGGAGCACCTGGGCCCACCACTGCTCCTGGTACCACCACTGGAGCTGTTGTCACCACTGTGATAGCTACCCGTCGTAGAGTAGGCTGGTAGTCCCTCTCGCGGGCCATCACTGTCTCTAGCCATATCTCCTCGAAGTCATCCATAAGACCTCGAGCAGGCATCCTGTGGGTCAAATGGTCCACTCGACCCCGAAAGTCCTCTAGAGTCTCTACCTGAGATGTAAGTGTTGTGATGCATGCCTTAACCGCATCTACATGAGCTCTCTCAGCCGCTACCTCAGCTGCACCCATGCTGCTACCCTCACTGGAAGGACCAGCACCATCCCCGCCAGGTCTACCGGCACCCTCGCCCAGTTCACCTATGGCACCACCCCTCGACCACCAGGCGGTCGTGGTAAAGGGTTGTGACCCCCCAGTTGGGCCACTGGGCATCCCACCTCGCCAACATCTGCACAAGTAACCAAAAGAATGTTAGTGTCAATGAAAAACACTCAAGTACACAAAAAACTCGAGTAAATGCAGAAATATAACACATACTTGCAGGACCCCAAACATAACCAAATGGGAGACTAATATTTGGATCACCCTGAAAGTCCATCCCCGCGTAAGGGTATGGCAAGAACATCTACGGATTAGCCTTGAACCAGGCCTCCATCTTGTCATTCCAATAACGACCCACCCTCCCACCACCACCGCGTGGAATCACCGGAGCCCACCTCCTCATACGTGGCTCCCTCGGCCCCCAAATAGGCACAACCACCACTGGCCTCAGCAGCACGACCCTCTCGTACACGATGCTGCACAAAATTCTGGCATACACAAATGATTTGGATCCGCGCTGGACCCGGTTCAGTTGTGACACCATACCATCAAAGAAAAAATGGGCAAAATCAAAGAAATGCCCATTCCTCAAATGGTGTAAAACTGCCAACTGTGCGCCCAATGCCCGATGAGGCGCAAATGACCACGCCATTCACACAATAATGACCAGAGCACACCGCTCGGCCACATCTATCATTGAGGTGATATTGATGCACCCCTCAGTAAGA
The DNA here is from genome assembly GCA_034641835.2 of Pinus albicaulis. NCBI lineage: Eukaryota > Viridiplantae > Streptophyta > Pinopsida > Pinales > Pinaceae > Pinus > Pinus albicaulis. The sequence continues at coordinate 1,588,063,163 of CM076584.1, read as the reverse complement.
GGTGCACCACCGCAATGCCTCCTCCAGAACCTACCCATGTTCACTCACCCAACAGGAAATGGATACCTCAACGCCTCTCCCTAAGGCAGTGATCTGGTCACAAAGTAAGTATCCATCTCCGGACGGAAAATCAGGTTCGTCCCCCTCAGGACAAACATGTTGCACCTCCTGCACCAATGCCGTATGATATAACGTAACAGACGGTCCTGTGACCGAAGGAACTCATTTTCAGCAAAATTTAGGAGGCCCCATGCAGCCAATTGATGGCGTGCCCCAACATCAGCAGCTAGAGCGGTCTGGATCTCGGGCCAATCTCGTTCTCTCCACACCAACCTGCCAAGCAATAGGCACCCATCAATACAAAGTAGAAAAATCATAAGGGACAACAAAAAACCCAAGTTTTTTTCAAAAACATTTCCCTTGTGCGCAAAGAGGTAGGAACAGCGTGCCCTCGCGCGGCTGTACCTGAGAAATGAGCGCAAGGGGGGTGCCTATTTTCCTAGATCGCCCGCACAATCTAGGGCAAAAATCCCCTTTGAGGCCGTACAAACCTAATTTTTACGGCCCCTGACGTCACCAAACTGAAAAAATTAAAATGCAGGACGTCATGAGAGTTACCTCGGCATAGTATCGCTAATCCCCAGTACACAGGCTAACCGCAACGGTAAGAAAGGCTCTGCTATCACCTCTGATCTCCCAAAACTCAACAAGTACAAATGAATAGGATTAGGGCCATAATCCCTTATTTATTGCCCTTTTTCCAAAACTTTGGAGGTCCATAACAGGAGATCAGAAGGTCCATTCTGCAAACCGTAAGTTGCACGATGATCAATATACCATGATGAACGAAAGCGATGCCCTACATTCGATTTTCGAAGAAATATTTTTTCAAGCGCTGGTAGGTATGCACCCTCCCATCTCCCTTTCCAAAATTGATGTTTTTCAATACTATTAGATGAAAAGAAGATGCTTTCACTTGAGGTAGTTGTTTTTACAGGAAGAACCCGCAAACCATTCACAACACCCACTACCGAAAGTTTCGGAGCAGGTATCATTCTACCCTCAGCATGATAGAGTCCCAGAAAAATTTGCATATCCTGACATCATTTCTCCATTAGAAATAAACCATAGGGTCCTCATACCCGACCACGTTTATCATCACCTCACCCTGCATATGATAAACATCCGCGATGGTCGGTAGAGCCTCCCCTCCATGGTGATCATCATCACAAGTAGACCATACATCACCCCACAAGTGACGCCATGGCCATACCATTTTTAGTCCGAGAAGCACCTCATGCCCATCCACATACCATGCATAAGGTCAAGCTCACCATTTAAACTAACCCCCTTCCCGGACGATTGAGTTGTATAAGCAGAATGAAAGTGCACCTCCACACACCGCATTTGGCCCACCATACCTCCATCAAGATTAACCCATCTGCGACATCTTCCACTTCATCAACCCCACACATGAGACCAACCAATGGGACCCCTACCCCCAGCAAAACACCGTCCTCACACCATCAAGTGAGCGACCCTCTTTCATGTTTTGGGGTACCCGTATCTGTGTTTTGTACAAACCAAACCCCATTATTTTATTCTTTTGGTAAGTGTACAAAGATCACAAACAACGCCCTTTGCCTCTTCACCCTCATATTTAAATTTTTCCTCCCATGGTAGCAGTCCCCCATCTCCCTTGGTCGAAGTATTTCATACCCCCCATGCACATACCATTACGACAATCATAGCCGGTTCATACCCGCCCTGGAAGTCCTACCAACTCCAGGGATTTTTCCCTTCAGAAATACCTATGACTGCCACCAAGTTTCTCAAATATACTTCGACCTCGGGCCACTGAATCCCCATCATTCGTTTTCAGCTACCTCTCACCAACATGCCTATGTTAAACCCATTATGGTTTGGTTAAGGCTTCCTTTTTGTCGACATCAACACCTCTTTTCCAAAAAGGAAGCGGTACCTTGGATGACCCCTCCCCATGCAAAGGGGTATCCTCGGGTGGCACTATTGGAGACATCATTGTCCATAGATTTCATTGATCCTCTTGAAATTCGACTACAGCAAAAGCTTTCATGTCACGATGGTATCGTACCTTACAACCATTGCACTTTGATCAAGATCTGTCGAAGACCCGTGCCTTTATAGGTGTCTCTGACAACAATGCTTACATGGGAAGGTCCCTACCATTACATATGCGTACATTGCACAGTTATATGCCATACCAAGATTATGCAAATGGGTACCACATTCCACCTATCATCAAAGAAAAAACGCCCCTGAGGGCGTCAGCAGTCGTCGTCAACAACCACCAACATCACTACCACAGTAGTGACACAGACATCACATGTATCTGTCAATTTTGTTTAACTAGCCATATCATCATGAGCATGGGACATGCCCGCCTCGTTGAAATTTTGCAAATATGTTGTATATTTTTTCTGTTTGTAGGGGGTCCCTTAGGCCATGGTTATCTCGGAACCAGTGCAAGGTGTTGTCTATTCTACACGCAGGCCTCACTCTCTCTCTCTCTCTCTCTCTCTCTCTCTCTCTCTCTCTCTCTCTCTCTCTCTCTCTCTCTGCGTACGATACAGAAAAGAAACTATAATGTATTTCGGCTATACAGTTATTCCTAGACCTCACACATTAGGGGGCATCTGTTAACACTGGAAAATTGTACAGCAGAAAATGACATCAGTTAATGTCGAGCCTAAGGATTTATAGGAATGGGATACATTATGGAATCAAAAAGTATTTAAAATCTCTAAGGTTTTGAGAAAATCAAATTTGAACTAGTCATAAATGCTCAAATGCGTGCTTTTTCCTTTGAAAAGAGTGCCTTCTGCGCGCACTGGAGCCCGATAAGCGCGCATTCCTGGAAGTAGAAAAAATTCTCTTTACAGGACCACAAGCAAGCAAAGGACAGTTTCTCCTTATGTGAAATCCGCCTAAGGATAGCACCAACACCCCCTTAGGCATTGTGTGAGCACAAAAAAGCATATTTCAGCATGGAATGGAATCATGCCCCTCCCTTGGGTCACCATCCATCATTTACCAAGGGAGGGAAGGAGGTTTGAAAGCTCACCTATATAAACCCACAAAGAGATGAACAATGTGTGATCACAAGGTTATGTTCACCAAAGTTTCCCAAGCAACAACAGCAGTTTTTGTGACCCAAGGAGCTGAAGCAAGAGAGGACTCGATTGTTGGCCACCCAACAATATTAGTCCATTGTAGCAGAGAGAGAGAGTTAGATTGCGTCAGAAGGCAGAACTTGAAGGACAAACATCCTTGCATCGGGTCCTAGAGCCACTTCCTAGGCCCTTTGGCAAGTGGGTAAGATTTGTTTTTATTCCAAGCATTCAATAAGAAGAGGCCATCGAACCATTGTTTACCTTGTTACTGTTTGGAACTCTCTATGTAGCTTCTTTTGTGTTTTTATTTTTAGTTTTTTAACAGAGCATACTTTAGTGTATTACTTCAATTAAGTTTTATACTTCTGAGCTCCCCCCAGATACTGCCTGTTACCTATAGTTTAGAGAGTAGACCACACTCTCTAAACTCGTGTGATTTCATACACCTATGTGACAAATCCACCACAACAATACATGTAACTTGTAACCTACAAGTATTCTTGTTGAAGCTACTTGATCCTTATTTTCATTTTCTTTCCTTGTCCTTCTTTTTCCTTCCTTGTCCTTTCTCCTCTTGGTGATCTTCTCCTCTTTTAGACGAATTCTAAAACTAAATTGACAAAAATATACCAACTGATGCTCTGAGGTATTTTCATTTATGAGGCCTCTAATTTCTTCAATTTTCCATTATTTTTCTTCATTTTCCTCCTCACATGCAACTTGTGACATTTCACCTTACTTTTCTCCTAATTTCCATTATTTTCATAAATATTGTGCGAAAAATACCTTTTTCATTTCCAAGGCCTTAGTCATTACCTTTTCCAATTTCCCTTAGCCATAAACACAAAAAGTGATGCCCACTAGGAAATTTTCCCAACATTCAACTTGGAATAAGTGTCCATTGATCATGGTCTTATTTTACCTTTATTAAATTTTATTACATGAAATTTTAACTCGGGGCTATTACATACCCCTCCCCCTTAGGGGAACACCGTATTCGGTGTTACACCACACCTTTACTAAGAAAAACCATTGAAAAAAAAAAAAATATTGCCTATGGAGTTTTCTAACCCAACTCATTGAAGTATTTACAATAACATCCTACTCAAAAGAAAAAACATCATGTAAAACATGACAACATGACAACCACACCGCTTATTGGAGCTTTATAACTTAGCTCATTGCGGTATTTACAATAGTAATCATACATAAATATGTAAAAATACCAAAACCCATTTTCCTTCACCGGTAAAGAATGAAGGATACATCACTTTCATCTGATCAACCGTCTACCATGTAGCTTCATCGCAACTTCATCGGGCCCAAAGTGCTTCCACTACACTTTAGCTTGCTCGAGTGATTTGTTCTGGAGCACGAGATGTTTCTGCTGTCGTATGCATTGAGATTCTGGCTAGAATTATCCTTCTTGCTTCACCTGCAATACAAACCAATCAATAACATGATCAACATCCTTTACAGATATTTTAAGCAATGAAACATGAAAAACATCATGGAATTTCACTATCGAAGGCAGTGCAAGTCTGTAGGCCACTCGTCCAATCATATCAAGGATCTCATAAGGCCCGCAATATCGTGGTTTCAACTTGGCACATGATATGATCCTCAAGGAGATATTCTTGGGATTGATGTGTAAATACACATGCTCCCCAACCTGAAACTCCTTAAATGCCATGTGTTTGTCTGCATAATTTTCTTCCTATCTTGTGTTTCCTTTATATTCTTATTTATAACCTGCATTTCATGTTCCATGTCTACCAACATGTCTGGTCCAATAAGCACCCTGTTCATTGGATCACTCTAACTGATGGGAGTATTACAACTCTGGCCATACAGTGCCTCAAAGGGACTCATCCTCAATTACTCCTGATAACCATTATTGTAATAAAACTCAACCAATGGAAGGTACTTCTCCCATATCCTTTGTTGATGCATGACATACATCCTCAAAATCCTCTAGTATCCTATTAACCCTCTATGTTTTTTCATCTATATGTGGATGATAGGTTGTGCTGAAGGCCAAGTTTTTCCCTAATCTTGCAAACATCTCCTTCCAAAACTTGGAAGTGAACTTGGCATCCCTGTCCAACATAATATTCTTCAGAACACCATGCAATCTCATGATATCCCCAATGAATACTTTTACTACCTCACTAGCTGAATAAGTAGTTGTTACTAGAATGAAGTGAGCTACCTTTCTCAACCTATCTACCACAACCATGATAGAATCATGTTGCCTCGATGTACTCAAAATACTTGTAACGAAATCCATGGAAATGACCTACCATTTCCACTCTAGAATAAGAATAGGATGTAGTAACCCACCTGGATGCTCACACTCCACTTTGACCTACTAATAGTCCAAACATCTCACCACAAAATCTGCCACTTACTTCTTCGGATTCAACCAATAGTTGAACTTCTTCACTGATTTAAACGTCTTTTGATATCTTGGGTGACCTGAATATGGTTTGGAATGAAAATACCTCAAGATAAGCTTCTTGAGTTCACTGACATCTAGGACATAGATCTTGTCCCTAAATATCACCAAGCCATCTGCTGTGAGATGATAATCCACATAATGATCACATGTACCCTATTGTAATCTATGCATAAGCTCCTTGTACCTATGATCATGTTGTCTTGCCTATAGGATCCGATCTTGTAAATTTGCCCCATATGAGAGCATCACTACAACATGGTTCAACTGTACTTTCATGCTGAGAGAATTTTCAACCTTGTTCTACTATCCATTAATTTATCTGATCTAAAATCCAAACTCACTAAGGGTGGCCAACCTTATATCTTGCCTGAAATTCAAATTTGTTTGGTCAAACAAATATCTCAACCCACTGTGATCTCTCATCAACACAAACCTCCTGCCAAGAAGATAATTTTTCCACATCTTCAAATAATGAATAATAGTTTCCAACTCAAGATCATGAGTCACCTAGTTCTTCTTGTGCTCATTCAATTTCCTAGACTCATATAATATCACCTGTCCCTCTTGCATAAGGACTCCACCAAGCCCTCTCTTGCAAGCATGTGTACACACTACGAATTCTTTATCCGGATATGAAATATTTAACACCAGAGAATTTGTCAATAACTTCTTCAACTCCTCAAAATTTGCGGCACACTCCTCTGTCCATTCAAAATTCTTATCTTTCCTTTGCAATGATGTAATATGATATGAAATGCGTGAGAAGTTCCTAATGAATCCCCTATTGTAACTTGCTAACCCCATGACTGATTTCACTCCCTCCACATTTCTAGGAGCTTCCCACTCCATGAAATCCTTTATCTTCTATGGATCTACTGCTATGCCATTCTTGTAAACAACATATCCCAAGTAGTGTACTTCTGTCTGAAAGAAACTAAAATTGATAAGATTATCATACAACCGATGCTCTCTTAGCAATATCAACACTGATGCTAATAACTCGACATGCTCTTCCTCATTATTAGAATATAAAAATATTCCATAAATGAACAAAATAACAAATTTTTCTAGATAAGGACACAACACACTATTGATAAAACACATAAAAGTAGCTGAAGCATTAGTCAAATCGAATGGAAATACAAAAAACTCATAATGCCCATACCTGGTCCTGAGGGCAATCATGTAGATATTCTCTTCTTTGATGTGTACATGATGGTATCATAATCTTAGAACAATCTTTGAGAACATTTTTGCTCCGTCCAATTGATCAAACAAGTCATTGGTCCTACATAATGGGTACCTATTCTTGATTGTCACCTTATTCAGTTGTTTGTAATCAATGCACAACCTAAGGGTACCATCCTTCTTCTTCACGAACAATATTGGTGCGTCCCAAGGTGATACACTTGGCCTAATGGATCCCTTATCACATTTTCGATTGTCACCTTATTCACTTGTTTGTAATCAATGCACAACCTAAGGGTACCATCCTTCTTCTTCACGAACAATATTGGTGCACCTGGTGATACACTTGGCCTAATGCATCCCTTATCAAGCATTTTCTTGATTGTCACCTTATTCAGTTGTTTGTAATCAATGCACAACCTAAGGGTACCATCCTTCTTCTTCACGAACAATATTGGTGCGTCCCAAGGTGATACACTTGGCCTAATGGATCCCTTATCAAGCATTTCCTTTAGTTGCAACTTTAACTCCACTAATTCTGGAGTGCTCATCCTGTAAGATTCCTTTGATGCTAGAGCTGCCCCCAATACCAACTCAATAGAAAATTCTACTTCCCTGTGTAGAGGTAACTCTAGAATATCTACTCGAAACACATTCTGAAACTACTACAATATAGGGTACCTCTTTAATATTTATGCATCCTCAACGTCCTTACCCTTGTCACTGGAAACACGAACTACAAATATCACACACCCTTTCCTGCAACTACACTTAGCCTGCATAGTTGTGACCATCCTCATTGATGTAGGCTTCTTCATTCCTTGCAAGGCTCTCTTCTCTCCATTATCATCTAGGCACCCAATAGATTTTTCATATAAATCTACTTTGGCCCTGTGAAGATATAGCCAATACATACCCAAAAGAATACTATACGATCCCAATAGAAGTACATTCAAATGCACTACTATAGGCATACCATTAAACTCAATTGCACAAACTCTTACCCAATGATGAGCCCTCTTCTTCGTACCTATATCCAACTTCACCAACCAAGGCTATACATGCACTTATTTTCTCACACCACACTTATCCACCATGTCAGGATTGACATAACAATAATTAGATCCAGGATAAATAAAAATATAAATAACTTGGTAAAAAATCTTATTGTCCATCTCAATAATAGATTCCTAGTGATTCGTCCACCTACTATCCACAGTTGCATAAATCTGCAGAATACTATGACCAACATCCCCAACTGTATATGCCTCTTGAGCATTATATATCTGAGGACTACCTCCCTGATACAATGTAAAATCCTTCTTACGATGATCTTCTCAACATATCCAACATTGCAACGATGCTCTACCATCACCTCTAGTCTGTTTCTCTCCAGGCTGCAACACATGTCCCTTCTCAACTACATTGAACTTCTTATAAGAAGGCACATTTTCCTCCTCAGTTTCATATTGAGATCTTCCCCGTTTCAGTTCCCATTTCCATTTTACTTTCTCATTCCCCTTAAAGTCATGTTTAGGCTCAACTTTTCGCTTTGATTGTTCATAACAATGCTTCAATTTCTGAATGGCTTCCTCTAACGATATGGGCTCATCAAACTCAATCCAGTCTCTATATTCTATTGGCAATCCGTTGATGAATATATGAGTCTTATCCTTATCATCCTTAATATATGACACATACCTCAACAACTCTAAGAATATGATAGTATACTCATAATTTGTCATAGAACCCATATGTAGCTCATAAAACTCCTTAGAGTTTTCATCATAGTACCTCTATGATAAGTAATTTTTCTTGAATATTCTCTTGAAATCATCCAAAATAAATTCTTCCTCCTGAATTCCCTTGAAATTATTCACATAATCTTCTTTCCCTTTAAGACTTAAGGTGGCTATCTTGGCTTTCATGTTCTCTGAGTAGTTGTGCAATCTAAAGAATTTATTCATCCCAAGAAACCATGCCTATACATCTTTTGGATTCTTCATCTCTCCATCAAATGTAGGAGGATTCACTTTCTTGAAATCCTCAGGAAAATAATCCCTCCTCCTATAAGGATGATGACGATAATGACTGTGATGATGTCTCCTAGATGAGGAACTAGAATGATTCCCATACATACTAGTCTTCATGTTAGGTGTGTCCAATGATCTGCCACCTCTAACTATATCCTCTCTATCCAATTTGTATCCGAATCGAGATCTGCCACAATAAGATCCATTATTTTTCTCTTCTTGCTCTTGACTAATCCTCATTTGTCCTTATTTCTACAACTCTGACAAGCTCTTTAAGATTGTTGCATTAAACTCTACCTGCTTCTCCTGATCTCTTGCAAGTCTTTCCTGAGCCTCAGCCAACCTATCATTGTCCGCTTTTCAAGTTCTGATATCTACTCTAAATATTCTCAATGTATATGTTATACCAAGAGAATACTCTTCTCCTTGCTGTCCAATTGATCTGTAGGGAGAGTCACAGGAACTTTAGTCTACCATTTTTCTTGTCATCTTTGATTCTCTTCCTCCTGCAAGTATACCATGTCAAATAAAACAAATAGATACCAAAATCAAATCCATACCTTAATGATGTTTAGGGGAGGCTTATCTCATCTATGAGATCAATTCACATTAGCATGTACATGTATAATCATAAACATATCAATGTAACAACATAAAATCACAACATCATGCATGACCATACCAATTGTATACCATGACCCCATGCATGAAAACCATGTCCTCGACAACATCAGACTAAGAGAATGTGACTTACCTCGATAACACTGTGATATCAGATATGACCCAAAGAGAGTGAAACTAGACTTTGATACCACCTTATGGTTTCAGATAAGACTCGAAGAGAGAAAAACCTACTCTAATACCACCCTGTAGCACCTCCTCTCACATTTACCCACTTTCACCATCTTTCCCGGGGTAAACATGATATGAGGGTCACTATGACATGACTCAACCTCCTATGTGACCTTAAGGAAATTGGGTCTAAAATTGAAGACCTTAATAACTTCCCTTAGGCGCCACAGGACGTCTAGGAGTAACCCAACCCCTCCAGGTGTCCAACCACTGAGACAAATCACTTTTTCCCTGATCTAGATCCCCAACCGCTCCCTTTCCAAGGACTCCATGTGACTACAGGTTCCCAGCTGCACTCATAAGCCTGCATCCATGTGAGTATGTACTTTTCTGTTCAGTTCTATGCTAGTGACTCTGAATTTTGTGCCACTTTTTCAAGGCTAGGACTCAAGTCTCTACCCAAAACTCAGTGAAAATTACAGAGAAGGTAAATGAAATAGAAAAAATTCTTGTAAACCAAAAACAGAAACCAGTACTTGACCTGACCATCCCCAACTGGGGTTGAAATTTTGTCAAACACTTGGTGAATATGTAACCTACAGGTCATGAATGCAAGTATGATCATAAGGGATTGAAAAACTATATGAGGTTTAACAAGAAGGGTCATTTCCTTCTCACATTAACTATAATGACACCAATTAGGTCTTGCATTGATGATTCATTTAGTTACAAGTGAAAACATGAAAAGATCCATGACTAAGATTTGTCATAAAACCATGATTATAACCAACATATAACCAGATAAATAACCATAAGAGAAAAATGATTAAATCCACATAATCACAAGTACATTTCCTCATCAAAAGCAAGAGAAAATCATATTTTATTCAACATAGGAAAATGTTGACCAAGTTCAGGACCTCCACGTTCCACTCGACCATAGATTGGCTGAACCAAATTATTTCTTTCATCTAATAGCCCCTATTCCATATTCTAGGCATGAATGTGGGATCTCATGGGACAAACCAATAAAAAAAACCAAGGGAATCCAAAGGTCAAAACACCTCCACCCTCACCATATTGTGATCTCACCTAAATTGGTATCGAGATCACAAAACCGAACCGAGCTTAGATGCCTCAGAATTTATTCACCAATACATTGAGGAATTTTCCTGTCTCCACCCTCCAGCTTTACTGTGTATCCTTCCATTATCGGTCAAGGGATTCCTAAGCCTTTGGGAATTTTCCTAAGACCACCTCACCCAGATCCAAAATATTCCAAAAATCCAAAACTCAAACCAAGAAAAATCCCATCACACCAGGACTATCCAGAAATGGAAAGGCTAGGCTAAATCCATTATCAAAAACTGAAAAAAAATCTGTGCCAATAAAAAAAAAGAACCAAATACCAACATGCACATACCATGCATGTCAAACCAACTAGGAAATCATACATGTAACATGTTACCTGCAAGTATTCCCATTGAAGCTGCTTGATCCTTGATTTCCTTTTATTTCCTTGTCCTTCCTTTTCTTTTCTTTTATTTCCTTTCCTTGTCCTTCATTTTCTCTCTTGCTTTATTTATCCTCTTGGTTCTCTTCTCCTCTCTGAGACTAATTCTAAAACTAAACTGAAAAAGGCTTCCGACTAGTGATATGACGTATTTTTATTGACGATACCTACGATATCTTCAATTTTCCATTATTTTCCTTCATTTTCCTCCTCACATACAACTTATGACATTTCACCTTCCTTCTCTCCTAATTTCCATTATTTTCATAAATAATGTTCCAAAAATACCCTTTTGCCTTCCAAAGCCTTAGCCATCGCCTTTTCCAATTTCCCTTAGCCATAAAAACAAAAAATGGTGCCCAATAGGATATTTTTCCCAACATTTAGCTTGTAATAAGTGTCCCTTGCTCATGGTATTATTTTACCTTTATTAACTTTTATTACATGAACTTTTCTCCCGAGGCTGTTATAAAATTTATGAGATATGGCGTGAGAAGTTGATTCATGAGACTTTGAAAGGTGAATGGGGCATTACAAAGGACAAATGGCATAACCAAAAATTCATAATGGTCTTCATGGGTTGTGAAAGATATCTTGGGAATGTCTGGTACTTTCATTTTGATTTGGTGATAGCTCGAATGAAGGTCCAAGTTGGTAAAGAATTGTGTGCCATGAATTTCATCATGGAGATCATTGAATACTAGAATAGGTAACTTATCCTTGATTATGAGCTTGTTGACGGCCCTGAAGTTGGGACACATGCGCCACTCTTCATCTTTATTTAAGACCATGACCATTGTAGACGAATAAGGGTTGATTGTAGTAGCTCCTTAATAATATTTTCAATATCATTCTTTTGTATGAATGGATACCTATAGGGGAATACATTTGGTGGTTGAATACCCAGAATCAAAGGGATGCTATGATCATGCTCACCTCAAGAAGGGGGTATCTCCTCGGGTTTTTCAAACACTTGTTGATGGTGACTCAACATCTTTTTATATTTCGATGAATGTTGGCAAGGCTGGGTTCAGTGGCTTGGATTGCATTGAATTGAGCAACTACCTCATGGTGTCCCTTTTTAAAAATATTCTCCATTCTATCTGAGCTGATGATAGTAGGAGCACCTGCTTGGAAACCCTCATACACTCCTAGAAGTCCATGGTAATGGGTCCTAGTGTGTGAAGCCATTTAGCTCTAAGCATGATATCAAAAACTCCCATTTCAATGGAAAATATGTGTTTTTTAAGGTGAAAATCCCCCATTTGAAGCTTGATGTTCTCGCAATGTCCTTTGTATTTCATGGTCCCCCCATCAAATATCAAGACCTAAAAATTGGATACTTACCACAAAATAACGCACAACCTCAACAACCCATTTATGCACAAAATTATGTGTGTTTCCACTGTCAATCAACACCACCATTGGTCGGTGCTTGATAAAATCTCATATTTTAAGCATTTGCAAGGAAGAAATATCTACTAATTGATGGAGTGATATAATTGGTTCATCATGTGTTGTTGTAGTATCTTATGGAGTATCTTTATGTTCCACTGCGACCTCTCTAGACACTCTAGTGGCTTGGGTCTCATCGTGTGGGATATTTTTAGTTGCGTCAATCTGAAATAACTTTGGTTCCTTACATTTATGGCCAGGGGAATATTTTTCATCATAATAGTAACATAGTCCTTGTCTTCCTATTTCAACCATTTCAAATGGTGGCACCTTTTTCACCTTAAGGATTTGGGTGGGGCCACTAGCAAGGGTGGGACGTGCCTTTTATGTGAATTAAAGATGACTATATTAACAGTAATGAAAATTTTTGCATCTAAATATTTGTGGCAAGCTTCTAACCAAATAGTTGGTTGATGCATTCTAACATGTGCTTGGATGGATTCCTTGAGGCCACTGATGAAACATTCCATATAGAGGGCATCCCATAGGCCCTCTATTAGGATGACCAATTTTTCAAATGTCGTGATGTAGTCTCATACAATACCAGTTTGTTTGAGATTCATGAGGCAACCCAAAAAGTGAGAGTTCTCATCAAAACAAGCACCAATGGATTTAGAGAACATATTCCAAATCGGCTTACCTGCGTAGAATTTCTGATGCCATTGTCATCACTAACAACATTCTTGGTCCAAGTAAGTAGAGCCCACATGCATTTTAGTTTCCTCATCCCAGATATTGTGGAGTTGAAAATATTTCCTCGTTTGTGCCACCCACATTGTCGGGTTAGAACTATCAAATTTGTGCATTTCAATCTTGGGTGTCTTATTGCTAGAATATTGGTGAACCCTATGGAAATTATGATACCCCTCATATTGATTGTGGCTATATTGTCCTTTTAGGTTGGCATCATCATGGTTCTTCTTGTTGAAAAAATTGTAACTAGGTTTGGTCTTCATAAATATGAAATGTACCTTTGATTATTGTAAATTGTCAAATAAAGAAAAAAATATTATTTATATTATTATTGGAGCATGGGTTTCATGCTCAAGGTATTTTATTTTATAGGTTAGGCACCCATTGATTGCTTCTAGAGTTTTTCCTTGGTTAATAAGTCAAAATAATCATTTTCATAAGTTGAAGACCCCATCGGGCAAATTGTAACTTGTAAAGAAAATTATTTTTGTCTTTAAAAGTGTCAGAATACCCTCCAAGACCAAGTTAGCCTAGAAACTGGCAAGTCGGCCTGAAAGAAAGAGTAGTGTCCACCTTGAAGAGCCTATATATAGGAGGGAACTCATTTTCCTTGAGGTACATTCACTCATCTCTCATTCTAGCGAAGGAAGAGGAAGAAGAAGGAAGCGAAGAAGGAAGAGGATGAAGGATAAATTTTTTTGGGCTATTTCTCTCTCACATGTGCTAAGGAAGACTAGGATTTCTACAATAGATCTAGGGTTTCTATCTACAAGTTTTATCTTGGAGAAAATAATTAAATAAGGTCAAGCAAAGGTCATAAAGGGTCATCCTCAAGCTCCATAAGTCAAAGAAAGGAAAGCGAAGGTCAAATTATTTCTCAAAGGGAATATTGAAGCTCACACATGTGGAAGCAACAACTACAAGAAGGCCGAAATTCCAGATTTACAGTGGAGATGGAAAATTTTGTAACAGAAGGTCGAAGAAGTGATATTGGAAGAGATTTGATTGGGTTTGACTGGATCAATGTTATCACATCTTATGGAAAGGTTGGTCTTAGTCTTGGAGGGTATTGGTCTCATTCTTAAGATCTTGGAATTTTTCAATTGAAGAATCTATAAGGAAGAGAAGAGATTTGCGGGTTTTCCTCGCAAGAGGATATGTTTTGTCCCTAGCTTGTTGCCCACATTTTCTGTTATTGTTCTTCTTGTTTTGGTAGTTTTTTTATGATTCACATATATAATAATAAGTAACAAATCTAATAAGTAGAAAGACATCACAAGAAGTTATCAAGTAAAGAGAAATCATTCTAATCATTTCCCTTTAGATTTATCAACATGGTATCAGAGCTAAGGTTGGCTAAGGGCATTATGAAAATCTCCAATACATTAAAGAATTTCATCAATATGTTTTTTAAGGTAGAAATATATCTCATGAAAGGCATCAAGGAAGCATGGAATATTCTATTTACTACTAAGAAGGAAGCAATCAATACTAAAGATGAAGGTCTCTTCTTAGCATTCACCGAAACATACCAAGACGAGAGAATTTGGGTAACCAATAGTGGTGCATCTAGGCACATGACTAGTCATCACAAACAACTTAAGAAATTATCAAAGGGAAAATGTTCTTACTCAGTGGAAATTGGAATCAACTATATAGAGTTGGAGCACGGAAGCAACATTCACCTCAACAACATCCTATTTGTTCCAAGTTTGCTTAAGAACTTACTTTCCATTTCAAGTCTATAAGATAAGGGTGATATGGTAGATTTAATTGATGTAAAAGTTGTAGTATGGAGTAAAAAATCAAGCATAGAGAATGCTAGAGTAATTAGTATTCAAGAAGTAAGAATTTACATGTTGATATATCCTCTAGCACAAGCTTTGGTTCACATTGAAATCAATCCATGTGAAATATAGCATAGAATATTTGGTAATATTCATTTCGAAATCCTTCCAACTATATGTTCCATAGTAGATTGAATCCCTGAATTGAAAGAAGATAACGAAGGAGTATGCAAGGGATGTGCAATGGGTAAGAATACCAAGAGACCATTTGGAAGCAATGCTTCACGGTCAAGAGAAATATTGGATCTAATTAACTCTCATGTATGTGGACCTATGAATCCTAAATCTCTTGGAGGTCATCTATATTATGTCACCTTTATAGATGATCATTCAAGAAAAACTTGGGTTTACTTGATGAAATCTGAGGACGAAGTATTTAAAAAATTTCAAGATTTCAAAGTTGAAGCAGAGAACCTTATATAAAGAAGAATCAAGATACTAAGATATGATAATGGGGGAGAGTATACATACAAGGAAATTATAGCATTCTGTAAGGAGTCTAGGATTAAGAGGGAGTTCATAGTCTCGTACAATACCAAAAAAATGGAGTTGCAGAACAAAAGAATCGACCCATTGAAGAAAGTGTAAAAGCGATGTTACAAGATCAAGATCTACCAAAAATTTTGTGGGGTGAATGCAAAAATACATTTGAATATATTCAAAATCAAAGTCCCCGTAGGTCATTGGATAAAAAAACTCTTGAAGAAGTATTCAATGGGAAGAAACAAACTATAGACTATATCTGTATATTTGGGTGTCCTGTATATATTCATATACCAAAGGAAAAAAGAAAGAAGTTGGATCCATCAAGCATGAGAGGAACATTTTTTGGCTACAACAACTCCTATAAGGCATATAGAATCTACATAAAGGAAGGGAATCACATAGAAGTCAATCAAGATGTCATATTTGATGAAATTATTGCATTCAAGAAAACTAAGGAAATTCCCATGGACTCCAATGATGAAGAAATTCCAGTATAAGAAGTTGACAGGGAAGAAGAAGAATCTCACCATGAAGATGAAGGTCCTAGTGAAACTATTCAACTTGTGGTCATCCCCGAATCAAGAAAGAGACACAACTGGTTGAATTCTACACTACTTGATGCAGAAGGTCATGGAGCAACACAAGGCACATTCAAATAAAGCAATAAAACCAAAATATATTATGGGTATGCAACATACATGAAAAAATTGATAGAAGCAGAGTCATCCACCTTTGAATAAATTATCAACCATCAAGAATGGAAGGGTTCCATAACTAAAGAATATCAATATATAATGAAGAATGGAGTTTGGGAGATCGTACCTAGACTCGAAGAAAAATCCGTGGTAACTTCCAAATGGATCTATAAGATCAAACATGCAACTTATGGAAGTATCGACAAGTATAATGCAATATTTTTGGCAAGGGACTTCTCTCATTAAGAAGGCATTTACTATGAAGAGACATTTTATCCGACATCAAGGTATACAATGATTCGTTCATTGGTCTCTTTGGTAGCATTGATGGGATGGAACATCCACCAAATGGATGTCAAGACTGCATTTATGAATGGAACAATTGATGAGGAAGTCTATATAGAGAAACCCTTGGGATTTGAAGTTAAATATAGGAAGGCATATGTTTTCATATTGAAGAAATCATTATATGGCCTCAAGAAACCACCAACGGCATGGTATGCTAAAATGGATGCATACCTACAAAGGTTAGTCTTCACAAAATGTTATGCTAATATGAACCTTTATATCAAGGTTGTGAAGGGAGAACCTGTAATAATTCTTCTGTATGTAGATAATATTATCTTGATAGGTGTATAAGGTCGAATTGAAGAATGTAAGAAGGAACTAGCAACATAATTTGACATGAAGGATCTAGGGATAATGCATTACTATTTGGGACTAGAAGTCTGAAGGACTTGATGAAATTGATTTGGGTCAAGGGAAGTGCATGATCAAGATGTTGAAGAGGTTTGAAATGATGGATTACAAACCAATGACCACTTTGATGATCATGAACTTGAAGATATTAAGTATTTTTGAATTGATCCCTGTGGATCCCTCCAAGTGTAGACAAAGGATTGGCTCACTGATGTACTTGGTGAATATTCAGCCAGACTTATGTTTTGTAGTAAAAGTTCTTAGTCAATTACAAGTATAGCCAAAGCATGATCATTGGGTAGCAACAAATCATATTTTTTGATATTTGCAAGGAACCATCCACTGCTGCCTGAAATATGATGGAAGGAATAATGTCCACTTGATGGGATATACATATTTCGACTGGGGAGGTAGTGAGCAAGATGAAAGGAGCACTACATGAGGATGTTTCAGTTTGGGATCCTCCATGATCTCTTGGATGAGTAGAAAACAAGATATTATTTCTTTGAGTATCGCGGAGGTTGAATATATTGTAGCTTGTGAAGTAAGCATAGAATCAATATGGTTAAGGAAGTTACTATCCAGTCTATTTGGAGGACCTATGGACCCTACAGTGATGCATTGGGATAACACCAATTCTATACGATTATATGAATACCTATTATTTCATGAAAAGACAAAGCATCTCAAAAACAAGTATCACTACCTTCAGAAGATAGTACAAGATGATGTATTGTGGCTACAATATGTCTCACTGATGAACATGTAGTTGACATATTGACAAAATCTATTCCTAATAAGAATTTTGTGTATTTGAGAGACAAGCTTGGTTTCGTTGATGTATCCTCCCTAGTTGAGAGGGAGAAATAGGCACATCATTCTTGTCTTCACTTGGGAAGACAAAATGGAGGATTGGGTAATGACCATCTGGCATTCGATTCACTTTGAGGATGAGGTAAGGAATCCAAGATAAGATTAGTTGAGGACCGATATTCTTTGAGGACTAGATATCCAAGATAATAATAGTCCAAAGAAGGTCATGTTATATGAACACTTGAGTGGATTATGTACTGTTAACACTGGAAAATCGTACAATAGAAGATGAAATTAATTAATGTCAAGCCAAAGGATTTACAGGGCTGGAAGACATTACAGAATCTGGAAAGTGTTTAAAAATCTATAAGGTCTGAGGAAAAATCAAATTTGAACAAGTAGTAAATGCTTTTGTGCGCAAAATCCTTCGATAGGCGCACAATTTATGCGCAAAATCCTTCAATAAGCGTGCAATTTGTGCGCTTTTTGACCCAAAATGCGTGCAATCCTGGGAGTAGCGAAATGTCACTTTCTGGGACAGCACAAATCATAGGACAGTGATTTCACACACTTGAAGCTGCCTAAGGACAAATGCCAATGCCTCCTTAGACATCAAGTGAGCACAAAATGGAATATTTGGAGCACACAAAGGAATCATACCCTCTCTTGGGTCACCATCCACAAGAGAGGGAAGGGGGGGCTTGAAATCTCCTATATAAGACCACCATGAGATGAAGAATTGGTGATCACTTTGTTATGCTGGCCAGAATTGTCCAAGAAATACTAGTAGTGTGTGATCCAGAGTTGCAGACAAAGGGGACTCACTTATTGGCCATCCAATAAGCTCAGTCCACACAGTAGGGAGAGAGGGAGACTGCACTGAGGCGAGGCTTGGAATGAAAAACATCCTTGCATCGGGACTTAGAACCATTGTTTAGGGGCCCTTTGGCAAGAGGGTTAATTATTCTGCCCCTTTCTACCAGCGCTCAATAAGAGGGGCCTGGAGCCACTGTTTGCATTATTGTGTCATTTGAATCGTTAGAGCTTCTGTTTATTTATGCTTAGTTTTTAGATTACATTTTCATGCTTCTTTTTATATGTAGTATGCTCATTAAATCCACTTCTTTCTGCTTGTTACCAATAGTTTAAAGGGGTAAACCACACCCCTTAAACTAGTGTGATTTCGTACATACGTGCACCAAACACACCACAACAGGATTGGTGACTCCAATAACGTTTTATTACCAAGTTTATGTGGTTGTGCCTTCTTTTGCAGGATACCTCTATCTATGATGTGGAGTGGAGCTGATAGTCCTCTGATCTCTCTTACAGTCCCTAGATTCACCCTGAGTGACAGACTGAAGAAGAGAAACTTCTATTTTTTTTTTTTTTTACTTGCAGGAATTTGCGTGTGTTTCTTCCTCACAGACGTGCAGGGCGCGCGTTCAGTGCTGACCCGTGCGCAGGAAGCGCACCTCTCTCAGCCTTTTGCGCGCAATTGACAGAATGAGAAATTTCTCCCTAAATTCTGTCTTTTTCTGCTTGTAAGGTGCTTGGAAGCCCCTAAAGCATCTGCCATCACTAGTTGTGGTACCCCGCAACTTGTTAAAACTCACTTGTAGCTACTTTCTGTAGGCTTAGTGTCAGTTTTACTTCAAGTTGATTTTTGCAAAATCTTCACATAGCTTAAGTAGGGGGCAAAGTAACTTGCATTTTGAAAAAAATTATGTTTTGCAAATTTTGATACTCACACCTAGATAACTAGTCCAAGTAAGTGGCCCAATACCATGCATGCATAGCTATTTTTCTTTGTTCTATTGTAAAAGTTTTTAGTTTAGTTCAATTTTTGCACTAGGAATTGCGGGACTAGGATTGAATTGTTTATAGAAGAGCAACTAATCTCTACTACCTTTTCACCCTCCGATGACCCTAGGTAAGCATATGAACGCTCCATATTCACAATTTTCCATCTCCCTATAGTTAGTCATATAGATTAACTAGGAAAGTTTGAAAGCGGCCCATTATTTGCACATGTTTTCCATTTGAGCCAGGAACAATCGACATAGTTTAAATAGGGGATTTTGTAAAGGATCAACGATATCCACACATTCAAACTATGTGCTTGTCCACTTTATGCTCACACACACTCACCCACTAAGCGAAGAAAGACACCTAAAACTAACTTAACCAAACTCACTAAATTCTTCCCACAGGGGCCACAAAAGAATTTATAGCTTAAGTTAGGATCAAGGGGGTAGGCATGAAATACGCCACCTTGATCATACTTCATATTGAAACATAGAAGTTATGTATTTAAGGAGCTTCAAATCAACCTATCAGCCCATGGCAAAGAAAACCCGAGCGCGGCAGAGTCCCGTTTCAGAGGGGGTTAGGCTTAGGTGCAATGTGTGCGGTATCAGTTGGGACTACCTAACCCGACTGATACTTGGTATTGTTAGCTGATTACCAAGAAGCCCAAAATAGAACACTCATGTGGGATGGTGTTTCTTAGTGGCCAAAAACTAGGGTAACCTTTACCCTATAAGTGACAATGCAGGCTAGCGCTAGACCCTCTACCCTTACCTTGGTGGATTCTCTTCGGCTGACTGGGGGCATCACTAGCTCTTACGGGATGTTGTGCCAGCACTCACAAGAAATATTCTCAAGGCCCAGTTACTTTTGATTGTGGGAGGATGTGTAGGTATTCTA
Source organism: Pinus albicaulis (assembly GCA_034641835.2). Taxonomy (NCBI): domain Eukaryota; kingdom Viridiplantae; phylum Streptophyta; class Pinopsida; order Pinales; family Pinaceae; genus Pinus; species Pinus albicaulis. Next base: position 1,588,042,627 of record CM076584.1, on the reverse strand, counting down.
GGATTTTGAGTATCATACGGAAATGAACAAAAACCACTTTTTTGATTGCTTGATCACATAGATTAATTTAAGGGAAATCTATTTTATTTTTTGCTTTGTTTTGTGTATGTGACAAGAATTTTTCTTTGATCATTGACTCTATCCTCTCAAAGTTTTCCAAAATCTGGGCGACACCTAACAGGTCCCAACATAACCTTGTCGATCCAGGTGTCTTTTGGACCTCCTCCCATTATCGGGAGGGGTTCTAGGTCTTTCGCGATTCAAGCGTCAAAGACAGAACACTTCCACCATCATTGGTTCGTCCTTTATTGGGGCAGCCGTAGTTGGGAACCCTAGTCAGTCTCCCAACACCACACCACATACCACTCCTCCCACAACCCCTAGGGGGAAGAGGAGTGTGTCCCATTCGAGAAGCCAGCTGAATACATAGTAAGGTACGTCACAGACTAACCCTCATTCTAACCAGAACTTTGTGTCTTCACACATAGCAATGGCGTCAACCTCTCAGTCACCTTTCTTAGCTTCATTGAATCTACCAGATTTAACCAAGCTAATGAATGACCCCATTGTACACGATCCTACATGGCCTCTCATGCCCACAAAGATCCCTTCAGATATACCAAAGTTCGAAGGAAAGAAAGCGGAAGACCTAGGTAATCATGTCATTACCTTTCACCTGTGGTGCTCATCGAATAGTATCATTGACGTCACTATTCGATTGAGATTATTTCAACGCACTCTCACTGGAGTGGCCGCGAAATGGTACGTGGAGAAGCCCTTAGCTTCACATGGAACCTTTAGTGCCCTTGCTACCGTGTTCCTAATATATTTTCAGTTATCCATTCACCATGATTTCGGAATGGAATTACTGACTCATTTTAGACAAATCCCCACTGTCCATATCTCGGACCATCTCCATGAATGGAGGTGGCGTCACAATTTATGTAAATAAAAACTCAACGATCGCGTCCTCTTAGACTTGTTCTTGAAAACTCTTACGAGAGAGATTTCAAAGGATGTGGCACAGTAGAATCCCACATCCAAAGAGGACGAAATCAGCAAATCCCAAAAGCTTGAGTTGATTTATACGCAGTCGGGATACATTTATAACATCTTACCCAACGCCCCGCGCCTGCCTACTTATCAAGAAGTTCCAGGTACGTCGAACTTTGCAAAAGGGCTAATCGGGTCAATCACCCAAGGTTACCTAGGCAACAATAGTCAAAACCCCGGTTACACATATAGTTCTACCCAGAACGTGCCTCAACCCAGTTTTCAAAGTCATCATATGCCACAACAAAATTTGACTAATAGGGCACAAGTGTATCACCCAGGAGGACCTTATCCTCCGAATCAGGGGAATCAGTACAAAGAAAGAAAAAATGACGGAAGAACTCTTCTCCAATAGTCTGGTGCAAACCCAGGATCGAATTACGCTCAGTCCCCCGCACACGACCCACCTATGAAAAACAATGCATATGTGAACTTTGTGCAGCCATCCTAAAACCAACCACACCAATATAACCAGGAGAAATAATCTCCTAACGTGGTAAATAAAAAATAAAAAACAAGCCAAAAGGGAACCCTAGACAGGGGGGCAGCAACCAACAACGCCCACCGTGATCCCAGGTTGGAGGTATCTCCAACCGAAATCAGAACCAAGGGTAAAGCAATGCCCAACGGTAGAGAAAAAGGCCACCTCTTCGAACAAACCATTCCTGTTCGATATGCGGTGAGTACGGGCACTATACTCACCACTGTCCCAATCTCCCTGAGCTAAAGAAGCTATAGAGTAACCGAGGACAAGGAGGATCTTCCCCAAAACCAGCCATGATGCAAGAACCTTTCCCCAACCAAGGGACGGTAAGCACTCACCAGCCAAATATAGATGATTCCGGGAAAAGCAGCCATGAAATCTACATGACTGGAGTAGAGATGTTTTTCCAAACACGGAATCGCAACTACGACACCCCACTAGACACCAATATGTCAGGGGAAAGTACTAGTGCACCAACTGCGCCTTTGAAAATTTCAAAGATGCCTATAGAACCATTGCCAAAAATGGCAAAGGGGCCTAATAGGCGAGCATGAAACTACTCCAAAGTGGCCCATAATTATAGCATCATGGATGATTTAGCACAATCCCTCGCTGTTATGTCAACTTTGGAAGTTTTGCAGTCATGCCCAAAACAATGGAAAGCTTTACTTTTCGCATTAGGCGCTATCGACCCTGCCGATACACGCCTAATGGATTTTGACTTAGACAAAGCCACCCCTCAGCTTCCTTCCATGTTCACCTTCCAAATACTAGTGTCGGTGCAGAATATCACTATCCACTGATGTGTCATAGACGAGGGTGCATCCACATGCATCATGTCAAAAAATGTTTGGCAGAAGTTAGGTTCTCTCGAACTAAAACCCTTAGTCAGTAGGCTTCGAGCATACAACGGTCGTCCCTCGACCCCCATCGGCCTCTACCAAAATGTCCTAGTCTGTTTAGCCTGAAAGACGATCCACATAGACATTGAAGTCTTGGATGCTCACTCGGATTACAATATACTCCTCGGATGGAGTTATATGTATGCCATGTCTACCATAGCCTCCTCCGTCTTCCGCATTGTGATGTTCCCCCACGAGGACCGCATCATTACTATGGACCAGCTGACACACAACAAGAAGCATCCCCTAACCAACACAGATGTACTTCTACCCTATGTAGATACAACCTTGATTGGTCTTTCACGTTACGAAGAATATGGCTCTAGCAAATTCAAACTGTCATCCATTCTAGGGTCATTCCTAGGGGATCCTCCTATTATCCCTGAGGCATCACCCGATATCATAGGAGCTCTGGTATGCATGATTTCCATGTCGAGCGTTGAGGCTAGTCAAGACATAGACTCAAGCAGTAATGACACCGAGGCATCGGCCACGACAACCTCTGTAGCCTACGCTGCCTCCCAAACCCCTTTCCTCTATCCCCAAGCTAGATTCATCTCCCAGCAGGTTTTGGCAACATTGGTATTACCCAACATATCATTAGCTTTCCCAGTTTTATATCTTGTTCCTACTTCCAGAATAGGAGCCACCCACGTTACTGCCATAGGGTTGAAGCCCCTCAGTCTCGAGGAGTCCTCACCCGTTCAAGAAACATTTGAGACCACCCCTATAAAGGAAATTCCCATTGCAAAACCAGTGATCACCACTAGGAAAACTGAGAAGAGAGGAAAGAAGATGGTGACCCCTTCCATTCAACAATATTCACCAATCTGTGCCATATGTGACGTAATAGGTCATCCTACCCATATATGTCAAGGTCTGGATGAATTAAAATCACTCCATTTCTCTGAAACAGACATCTCGACATCGAATTCCAGTAAAAAGGAACCTACCACCAAAGGTAAAGGCAAAGAGCTACGTACCAATCACACATGCTCTCTTTGCAGCAACTATGGGCACAATACCCACCATTTTCCAGAGATACCACGATATAGAGACGCGTTACATGCGATTGAGCGATCCTATCAAGAGGATCCCTCCATCCAGTCTGTCAGAGATGAACCTCGTTCCATTGGGTACCTACAGGAGGAATGAAGGTCACCAGAAAGACAACCATTTTTCCCTCCTCCCCCCAAACCACCGTACACCAACCAGGAGTAGGGGAACATGGTCACCTCATCCTCTTGAGTTATCAAGCACATTGATTACTGCATACGGCTTGATCGAGTCTTTGACCCAAGGTCACCTAGGAAACAGTAATATGTATTTGGGGATTGACCATGCGCATTGATTCTGTAGATGGCTTGATTGGGTCTTTGACCCAAGATCTTCTAGGAAACAGTAACACCCATGATACTCAGAGAGTTACCAAGTAGGTAGATTCTGCAGATGGCTTGATCGGGTCTTTGACCCAAGATCTCCTAGTTAGCAGTAACAACCATGATACTCAGGGAGTTACCATGTAGGTAGATTTTGCAGATGGCTTGATCGGGTCTTCAACCCAAGATCACCTAGGCAACAATAGTACCATATGCATCGATTCTGCAGATGGTTTGATCAGGTATTTTTCCCAAGATCACCTAGGCAGCAATAGCACCATGCATGTCGATTCTGCAGACGGTTCGATCAGGTCTTTGGCCCAAGGACACCTAGGAAGTAATAATCAGTACCCTGGATAATCATATGATTATAATTAGAACGTAGCACAACCTAGCAATCATGAAAGTCACCACAACACTCATATACCAACCAGGGACAAGGGAACCGATATCCCGCATTCCCTGCACAGAATGGACCAATGGCACAACATAATGTGCCGATCAATCTAGTGAAACCATTCCTAGGCTCATCAACAACCATACAAGCAGGAGAACTATGCCAATCCTTTGAATGCTGCAAAAATAAGCCAAGGAACAAACAAAAGTGAGATCCTGGACAGGGAGCAGTAACCGGCAATGCCCCCCCTGATCTAAGTCTGGGGGAAATCCCAACTGAAATCAAAATTAGGAGCCAAGTAACAACTCCCAAGGAAAAACTGGAGCTTAGAATATCTAATCACCAGATTGAAAGCAACATTGTGATTAGCACTCCATAATTCCCAGAAGCGATGCCACACATTCGTACTCCCAAAATATTAATTTTTCAACACCGGTAGGCATGCCCTCTCTCATCTTATTTTTTAAAGCTCATGACGTTCAATAATATTTAAAAAGAATATGATTTCACTTGAGGTAGTTGTTTTTGCAGGAGAATATCGCAAAACATCCACAACACTATCTACTGAAAGTTCTAGAGCAGGTATCATTCTACCCCCAGCATGATAGAGTCCCAGTTAACTCTGCATATCCTGACATCGTTTCTCCATCAAAAATAAACCATAGGGTCCTCATATCCGATCATGTTTATCATCACCTCACCTTGAACATGATAAACATCTGCGTTGGTCGGTAGAGCCTCCCCTCCATGGCGCCTGTCATCCACAGTAGACCATATATCACAACATAAGTGACGCCATGGCCATACCACTTCAGTCTAGGAAGCACCTCATGCCTATCCATCCATCATGCATAAGGTCAAGTTTACCATGCAAACTGAGACCCCCTTCCCGGACGACCAGGTTGATCAAGCAGATCAAAAGCACACCACCGTGCTTCACATTTTCCCACCATACCTCCACCATCATAATCCCATCTGTGATATTTTTTCATCTGCTTCATCAACCCCGCACATGAGACCAACCAATGGGACCCCCACCCCCAACAAAACACCCTCCTCACACCATCAGTGAGCAAACACTTTCATGTTTTGGGGTACCCGTCTCTGTGTTTTGTACAAACCAAACCCTATTATTTTATTCTTTTGGTAAGTGTACAAAGACCGCATACAGTGCACTTCACCCCCTCACCCTCGAATTTCATATTTCCTCCCATGGTAGCAGTCCTTGAACACCCTTGGTTAGAGTATTTCACCCCACACACACAAACCACTATGACATTCATAGCCAGTTTACACCCGCCCTGGAAGTCCTACCAACTCTAGGGATTTTATCCTTCAGAATAACTATGACTGCCGCCAAGCTTCTGAAGTATACTCTAACCTCAGATCACTGAATCCCCATCATTAGTTTTCAGTCACCCCTCGCCAACATTCATATGTTAAACCAACCACATCCAGGTCCCCGATCCCTCACATCGACGACCCCTCGTTCGATTGAGGCTTCCTTTTTGCAGACTTCAACACCCATATTCCAAAAAGGAAGCGGTACCTTACATCACCCCTCTCCATACAAAGGGGCATCCTCGAATGGCACTGTGGGAGACATCATTGTCCACAAATGTCATCGATCCTCCTGACATTCGACTACAACAAAAACTTTCATGTCAAGATGGTATCGTACCTTACAACCATTGCAATTTGATCAGATTCATCGAAGACCCATGCCTCCATAAGTGTCTCTGTCAACAATGCTTACACGAGAAGGTCCCAGCTAACACCTATGCGTACATTGCACAGTTATATGGCATACCAATTTTACGCATATGGGTACCACATTCCACCTATTGTCAAAGAAAAAATTCCCCTGAGGGCGTTCGCAGTCGTCGTCAAAAACCACCAGCATCACTACCATAGTAGTGACACAAACAGAACATATATTTGTCAATTTTTTTTAACTAGCCATAACATCACGAGAATGGGACATGCCCGCCTCATTGAAATTTTGTATATGTATTGTAAATTTTATTTGCTTTCAGGGATCCCTTAGACTTGGTCATTCTTGGAAACGGTGTAGGGTGTGTTCAATCCCAAGGCTTCACGCAAGTCTCTCTCTCTCTATACGCACGATACATAAAAAAACTATAATGTATTTCGGCTATACAGTCCTTCCTAGACCTCACACATTAGGGGGAAACTGTTAACATTGGAAAATTGTATAGTAGAAGATGACATTAATTAATGCCAAGCCAAAGGATTTATAGGGCTAGAAGACATCACAGAATCTGGAAAGTATTTAAAAATCTCTAAGGTCCGAGGAAAAATCAAATTTGAACAAGTTATAAATGCTTTTGTGCATAAAATCCTTCAATAAGCGCGCAATTTGTGTGTGTTTTTGACCCGAAATGTGCACAATCATGAGAGTGGCGAAATGTCACTTTCCGAGACAACAAAAAGCACAGGACAATGATTTCACACACTTGAAGCCACCCAAGGACAACCATCAATGCCTCCTTAGACATCAAGTGAGGACACAATGGAATATTTGGAGCACACAAAGGAATCATACCCTCTCTTGGGTCACCATCCACAATGTACCAAGAGAGGGAAGGGAGGATTTGAAATCTCATATATAAGACCACCATGAGATGAAGAATTGGTGATCACATTGTTATGCTGGTTAGAATTACCCAAGCAATACCAGCAGTGTGTGATAAGGAGCTGCAGACAGAAGGGAATCACTTGTTGGCCATCCAACAAGCTCAGACCACACAGCAGAGAGAGAGGGAGACTGCACCGAGGCGAGGCTTGGAATGAACAACATCCTTGCATCGGGACCTAGAACCATTGTCTAGGGGCCCTTTGGCAAGAGGGTTAAGTATTCTGCCCCTTTCTACCAGCGCTCAATAAGAGGGGCCTAGAGCCACCGTTTGAATTATTGTGTCGTTTGACTCGTTAGAGCCTCTGTTTATTTATGTTTATTTTTAGTTTAGTTTTTAGATTACATTTGCATGCTTCTTTTTATATGTAGTATGCTCATTAACTCCACTTATTTCTGCCTATTACCAATAGTTTAAAGGGGTAAACCACACCCCTTAAACTGGTGTGATTTCATACATATGTGCACCAAACACACCACAACATGTACCTTTAGAGACAATTACGATGTATACAAATTATTGGTCTCGCCAACATTGTGCTTTGATCTCGTGGAGAGATATAAATTTTAGTCAAGGCCTTGCTATGTGACAATTCTAGTTGATATGATGCTAGAAAAACGGGTTACCAATCTGATTCTTCTTATAATATCTCTTCAGATTGAGTATGTACATCTACCTCTTATGAATACCTCCCTAGTTAACAGGGAAGGGTGTGTTGAAAAATGTGTAACTAGGTTTGGTCTTCATAAATATGAAATGTACTTTTGATTCTTGTAAATTGTAAAATAAAAGAAAAAATATTATTATTATTTTTGGAGCATGGGTTTTATGCTCAAGGTATTTTAATTTATAGTTCAGCCAAATATTGAGTGCTTTTAGGGTTTTTCCTAGGTCAATAAGTCAAAAGATTCGTTGTCATAAGTTGAAGACCCCATCGGGCACATTGTAACTTGTAAAGAAAATCATTTTTGTCTTTAAAAGTGTCGGAATACCCTCCAAGACCAAGTCGTTCTGGAAGCTAGCAATTCCTCCTAAAAGAAAGAGCCATGTCCACCTCCAAGAGCCTATATATAGGAGGGAACACATCCTCCTTGAGACACATTAAATTATCTCTCACTCTATAAAATTAAGAGGAAGAATAAGGAAGAGGACAAAGGAGACTTTTGTTTGGGATTTTTATTTCTCACACGTACTAAGGAAGACTAGGGTTTCTACAACAAATGTAGGGTTTCTATCTACAAGTTTGATATTGGAGAAAAGAAGGCAAGAAGGTCAAGAGAAGGTCATCAAGGGTCATCCTCAAGCTCCAGGAGTCGGAGAAAGGAAATCGAATGTCAAAGGAAGGCTCAGAAGGTAGATCAAAGCTCATACGTGTGGTAGTAGTAACTATAGGAAGGCCGAAATTTCAGATCTGTAGTGGAGGCCAAAACTTTTATAGCAGAAGGTTGAAGAAGTTCTACTAGAAGATATTTGACTAGGTTTGACTGGATCAAGATTAGTACATCTTCCGGAAAGGTTGGTCTTGGTCTTGGAGGGTATTGGTCTCAATATTAAGGTCTTGGAATTCGTAAATTGAAGAATCTATAAGGAAGAGAAGAGATTTGCTTGTTTTCCTCTCAAGAGGAGAGTATTTTTCCTTAGCTTGCAACCTACATCTTGTGTTATTGTTCTTATTGTTTTGGTAGTTGTTTGATGATTCACACACATAATAATATGTAATAAAGCTAATAAGTAGAAATACATCACAAGTAGTTATCAAGTAAAGAGAAATCATTCAATAATTTCCCTTTAGATTTCTCAACACCCCTCCCCCATGGGGTCTTTAGCCTTGATGATCTAATAAATGGGTGTTAGTGCCTTTATAATTGCATTGTCAATTTTGGTGGTGATGCTTGCTTCTATGCCTTACACTTGTTTTTGGAGGTTTTCCATAGTTTGAGCCCTCGTACTTACCATATAGTTTCCTGGGTAAAAATTTTGGGTTACTTAAAATTAGTATGGCTACAATGGATGTGAGACAAGGATTCTATTGATGTAGGTCACTTGAAATCATTTTGGAAAAAAATGAGGCCGCAGGAAAAATGGATGCTTACTGGAAAATGGTATTACTATGATCAAATCATCATCCTAATTTTTGTGGGTTAGGTCTCTTACAAGCATAATTTTGGGACCACTAATTTTTATTTTAACTCTGATAAGAGTTACTCCCAACTGATGAATATTGTGGTAGCCAAAATCCCAAAATACCAATACTGTAAACTGTGTAGGAATTTGGTTGTCCTAACTGATCAATAATGTGGTGGCAAAAACCCAAACTACTAGATATTGTAAAATGTGTAGGAATTTGGTTGTCATGACTGATCAAGACTGCAGTGGAAAAAACCCCAACTTTTGGATACTGCAAAATGTGGTGACCAATCAACAGGAAGTGAGGGAACTATGGAAATAACGAGTGTGGGGTGCTACAGATTGTGATATACACTAAGGTTCCAATGATAATACTCGGGCCAATATTTCAGAGTGCTAACTAAGGAGGATCAACCATGCCCTTAGCCATACTACCCAACTACCCTAGGTACGTGTGAGTAATCTCCCAGAGTGTTTTTATCGATGTATTTAAGCAACAAGACGGTCGATGAATTATCTAAGGTTGGTTTTAGGGTAAACCTTGGGGGCTTTCGATATAATAGAGGTATGTGGAAGTGAAATCCGTGTATGGGTACCTTCTTATGTGCTACTACTCAAAGGGGTATCAACCACATACCAACATGGGTTACAAGGGATTCCAATAGACGTGACCACCTCTTGTAGTTCCTACATCTATGCTTCCCCAACCGCAAGTTGATGCGTGTAAATACATATCTCTATAGGTTAAGACATTGGAACACGTATCTAACCTAAATTGTTTTTGCTAAAATTGGTGACTTGGCCAGCTCGAGAAAGTTCTCTGATACCACTTGTAGTATGCTTGACCTGAAGAAAATATTAGAGGTTTAAAATATGTTAGAGATACCACAAAAAATAACGTAATGAGATGATAACAATGGAAATATTTTATTAATATATGCATTAATATTGTTCACTTTCTTCTTCGAGGGGGAAACCTCCAGTAGAGCAAAGCTCAATTACACAACACAAGACAATAATTCCCTTAATATCCTCGATATTATATGTTTCCACTTTCTATTCATCATTGGTGAAAAGTTCCATATGCATAAGAGTACCCATTGATGTGATATTTGGTCTATGTGTCATTGAAAACATGTTCGCCAAAATTCCCTTTCATTTACAATGTCTCTCTTTTTGAAGCTTAATCTAGACCTAAAAATATTGTAGAGCCTAGTGATATATGTGGACAATGTCCTCCTTTCCCATCATGTCATATTTATATTTCTTAATAGTGTGCACTATGTCATCGATCTCATTTCCATGTGTGTGGTATTTTGGGATTTCTCTATGAAACAATTCATAATTATAACAATTAACTTACCTCCTTGCATGAAGACTACTGCCATAACACATCAACTTGCTTTCTAAAGTTAACAGTGTACTCTTTCCCATTATACGATTATTTATTCCTCTTGTTCCAACAATTTTGTTGGTAATATATGTATGAAATGGGGTAAATTTGGAAATGATAAAGTTTTAAACACCTTTCGCTTAGTTATTCATGGATTTCCCTCTAGTGTAATTTTTTGTGTATATATTTCCCACCAAGTTTGGGTGTAACCCTCTAGCTTCAATGAGGTAAATGATACATATATTTTTCTTTTTTAATGTTTTTCCCACAAAGTATACTTTAATTACCTTCCACTTATTTATTAGTGGGTTAAATTTTATTCTAAATACCAATGTATAGATTCAATGCCATTTTTGGGCCGCAAGCCTATAAATTCAATGGAGCAAGTGATATATTCAACTATTCTATTATGCACATTGTAGTATACATATATTTAAACTATTATTTCAGTTTCATAATATTGATCTCACTTTGATAGGGCTTGAAATCTACTTGCATTTCCACTTTGAACTATAAGTTAGGAAGATGTGGCGTCAAAACTTTCTCTCTAGAGATAAAATTAATATTGTCATATTGTAGGATATGATTGATCTAGGTTATATCATTATATTTTTTTCATCCATATTGATTATTTTAAGATGGAAAAAGTGGAGGGATCAAATCACAGGAACATTTTTACTGACGGGATCTAGTTTGGAAATTTGGGGTTTGAAACCTTTTGGGAGCGTTTTGAGGCATCAAACAACATTTTTTTTCGGGGTAAAACGCTTTGTTGATTTAGCATGAAATATTATATTCCTATCTCACTGATATATACCTTTCCAATTATGCATGAATCGCTTGAATTAGAGTCCATATGCAAAATTTATGCAACGTAGAAGTTGACCTTCATGTTTTGACCACCATAATTTGGGAAGATGCCACATCAACCCCCATTACCCAAGGAAAATGGGTTAACCATGTGATCATGATAAATAAAACTATAGAATGTTCCATATTGTAACTATGGTTAAGAGTTGAGGTAGTCAAACCTAACCACTAGTAGGTTGTCATGTTGTGTTATAACCGGGCCACTAGGAGGAAACATAGTTCCATTTTTTTCAAGTGCATTTGTTCCATACATGAGCTTAGTAGAAGAGAGGGATGGGGAGAGAGAACATAGAGAGGATTTGTGCATTTTAGTAGCCTGTGGGCCATAGGCTTTACTTATTTTGTACTCACAACCATTTTCTATTCAAATAAAGAGTAAAAAACCTCACCTTCCAGCTAGGCTTTCTCCAAAAGGGTTTCCTAGGTTATATCTTTTGTCAATCATGGTTTTTTAGTTTATATTTTATCATTCTATATTTTTTTCATAATCATAATTTGCATGCATACAAAATAAAAAATAATTTATAGATCCATAAATCTAAAGAGAAACAAACCCTCATAATGTACATTTAATATTTTTAAGTTTAATTGTATTAGATCTATAATGACGAACTATTAAATGGAATATATACAACAATTTACATATCATATTGGTATTAGAGTAGGGTTATTTGGGTAGATTGTGGATATTTATAGGAGATATAGATCAATTAAGGAAAAATTCATAAAACCCTATTGATGACCTATGAATATGTGTATAAATCTAGTGATCCTATAGAGGTGAGGTTTTCTTGGTTGGAAGCACACATTGTAGATATAAGCCATAACGTGAATCTCCTCATGGAAACCATAACCAATAAGGTCATGGTATTTGAAGAATATGGGGGTTCTAACATACAGGTTCGATTAAAGGGGAGATTAGGATATCATGAGGAAACAAAGAACATACTAAATAAAGGACCCAAAAAAATATCAACCTAGTTCAAGTTCCATGAACCATTTACAATGCCTATTTAAAATGGAAGTGGAGGTCGATATCAAGTTGTACCAAGGTGATATCGACACTCTGAAGCTAAATCACTAGTTGCAAAAATGAGAAGTTTATTTCATTGTTCATCATATATAGGAGACAATAATCCACACAAATCACTAAAGACTACACTACTCATAGACATAAAGTAATCTACAATATTCTAGGAATTACAAGTGGATAGAGTTTCTACAAAAAATTCATTTAGTGATCAAGTATAATAAGGGGAACACAAACAAGTTGGTTGACATATTTTTAAGGCTACCCACATCAAAGATCACAAATTTGGGTACTTTGATGCACATTGATCCATTCATAACTCATAATGCATACAAAGAGGTGTATTTAGAGGATGAGGACCTCAAGGAGATATTTTAGCAGCTGTAGAGACAAAGTCATGTGTACGATGGTGAAAACACCATTTAATTCCATCTCAAAGATTGGTTACTCTATAGGATGGAAAAGCTATGTGTTCTTAAAGGTATTAAAGGTGATTTATTGCAGCTAATTAGAGATTCTTACACTTGTAAGGATTTTTTAGAAAATGTAACAAGTTCACGTCTTCATAATTATAATTTTACTTATATCATTATATATTTCACATAAAAAGAAAAGGAAGAAAAACAATTTTTATTTTTCAAGCATGGGTTTCATGCTCAAGTCTAATTTCTATTTAGGTCAAGAATGTTCTTCATGCCTCTAGGGTTTATTCAGTCAAAATAATATTTATTATGAGTCAAATTATTTTACTTGAGTCAAATCCTATTTGGAATTTTGAAAGAAGTGATAAAAATAATTTTATTTGAGCCAAAATTGTCAATATTTCCCCACAAGGCCAAGTTAGCCCTTCCTGGACAAGTTTTTACGAGAAGGGATTCATTCAATCTCTTGGATGTGTATATATACAATTCAGTTCAAAATCATTTGAATACCATCAAGAAAGTTCAATTTATGTGCCAATAAGAGAGTAAAACTAGTGAAGAAATCAATGAAAAGGGAAAAAGTAAAAAAAGAGAGAGTGAGGGTCAAAGGAGGAAGAAACATGCCACACATGAAAATATTTTGACCGATGTTTTGTCACACATACGAAATTTCAGGGATTTGTAGGGGTTAAAAATTACATAACTATTGCAAGGGCTGAAAATCAGAAGTTTGACTAGATTTGGAAGGCTTTGTCTATTGTTAAATTGATACGAATTTGACTTGTTGAAAGAGATTGGAAGGAGGGCTGACCTAGACCTTGTGGGAGGTCTTGGTCTTGGTGTTTGGGTCTTGGATTTCTCACTTTGATTTGATTCTATAAGAAAATAATATTTGACCGGGTTTTCCCCCTTATGGGGTTTTTCCTTGGCTTGGAGCCTATATCTTGTGTTCATTGTATTTTTGTGATCTTCATGTTCAAGTTTTGGTATAATTTTGATGAAAGAAGAAGATAATAAAAGTAATAAGAAGTCAAAATATATTCACAAGAAATTATCTAGTAAAGAGAAATCACCCTAATTTCTACCCTATTTATTTCTCAACATGGCATTAGAGCTAAGGTGAGGAGAAGGTAGCTTGAAGATCACTCTTGTTGGCATAAGTGGAAGACATTCATTAAAGCTACTTTGGAGGACATTAATTTCTAATGATATGAGGAAGGGAATACAAAAAAAGAATGAAATGAATATTACTACATTAGCTATCCAACTCTCTCTCTATCATTGAAGGCTATTGGTTACTCATAATCATTTTGAAGAAGATCATCATATTATCAATATATTTTGTAATCTCTATGGTAATCACTAATTTTGGAAGACATATACATAGAATTCATCACCTAAGAAGCATCAATATTCTTGGGAAAATCATCTACATTAATATTGGAAATACCATCATTCATCTTTGGAGTATCTTGAAGGTAATAATTTACCAGCCATCCTAGAAGTCATCATTCTAGGATATCTTTGAAGTCAATTGGAAATATTTGGAGCACCAATATGTTTGAAGACATCATCATCAATAAGGTTAATATTTTGACAATTAAGTAATATATTATTCTCTATGTATCAATCTTCAAGTCAAATGAATTCATTTTGTAAGGAAGACAACAAACTTGATGGGTTATCAAACTTTAAAGCGTAGAAGAAGAGAATAGATTTGGTATAGAAAATGAATTCATGGACTACATTCTAGGCAAAGTTTCATAACGAGAGAAGGATAATACTAAATAATTGGTTAGGTAAACTAAAGGAGAAGGTAGGGCTCAAAGGATTCTCAATGAATCCATCAAATATCATCTTATTCCCTTTGTTGCAAACCTAGGAAAATCTAAAGCAATTTATGGAAAGTTGGTAAACATATATTCAATCAATACCACAAGTCAAAAAATATCATTTAGGAATTGAATTTACAAAACAAGGTTATAAAAGGACTAAGAATTGGCCTCATATCTTATTAAGGTCTCGCAATTGAAGAATCAACTACAAGGACTTGGAGAAGTTGTTTCCGATTATGAATTAAGGACTTGTATACTCAATGATTTACCTTCAGAATGGAGTATTTTTTTTTTACAAGAATCTATTAAAGAAAGGGAACTCCATACTTCGATGATTTGTGGGATTTGTGTATTCTGGAAGAATCGATATTAAAGGCCAAAGATGACACCGAACCCAATGAAAACTCTCAAGATTTTGTTGTTATATCAAATAATAAGAACGAAAAGTTTGGAAGGTTTGAACCTCGTCAAAATTATAACAATAGCAACAAAAATCAGTTATGTGGAAGACAAGATATGTCCAAAGTACAATGTTTGGGTACAATGAATATGGAAACTTTAAAAGATATTGTCTCAAAGATACTCAAAACAAGAGGAACAATAAGAGGAAGGAAAAAAGTGGAGATCACATTTCTAAAGAAAATGAAGAACCTGAAAAGAATCCAAATAATGAATATCATAAGGATCTTTATTAAAGAACTCCACCATTACCAGGTTTACTAGTAGTTTGTTCTATTTTATTAGGAGATGGAAGCTATAGTAGCATATGCAATTAGATTTGTAGAAGAGTATTTTTTTTTGCAAATTATGGCATTGTAGAGTGAAGCATATATCATTGGAAGGATTAGAGTTTACATAATTTAGTTTCATCTCATTGGTAGCAGTCATCTAGCAAATAAAGGATTGGATAATCTAGAACTCCACAATTCATGCAAGATACTTGGAATCATATTGTTATAGAAGTAATATTTTATTAGGAGAGGATCACAAGGATCCATGATAGTAACAAAACCATCATTATAAGAATTTAATTCAGTATAGGGAATAATCATAGTGACTTGGAAGGAAAATTTTCCACTAGAAGTTTATGGAAGCAGTATATAAAGTAGTTTAAAATATTAAAAGTATGGAGATGGTAAAGAAGAAACATGAAGGTATAATTGAAGAATTTATCTTGTTAAATAAGTAATATCATCTTATACATGAAAGAAGCATTTCTTTCAAATGGAATCTAACTAGATGGAAATATGAAGGAAATAGGTATACATATCTTTAGAAAACAACTCTTCATTAAAAGGTAGATACATGTCTTTAAAAATATTTTAGGAAGGGCTAGATGATGAAATATACTTGAAAGCATGAACATGGTATGTATTGGTTAGATTGGAAATTAAAAACTCTTATATATGCTTGAGTGATACATAGAAGCATGATATATGATCATGGTATTGATCAATATATGATATGGTCTCTTGAAGAACCAGAAACATAGTAATGAAAAATTCAGAGGGAGTTGTGAAGACCCTGATAGATACGATATTGAAACTTAATGATTTGTTCATTCCATGAAATCATTGATTAATGATTGAAAGACCAATAACATGAATAAGGATTCTAGTATGAGTATATACCATGCAAATGGATGTTGACCTCAGAAGCAAGTATAAGGACTTGACATCTTGATTGGAGGTTATCATGATTTGGTAACTATGATATTGATGGTTTATTTGAGATGTGATTTGGCTACCTAACAGAACATATTGTAGAAATATTGATTGAAAATATAACAATTGAGATAATATGATGTATCTATAACTATTTGGTTTAACTCAATTCGAGAACACATGAATTGAGTGGACAATGGTCCGATGGATTATATGACAGAAATGTGTATACCACAAAGGAAGAAAAAAGTAGTAAGTCAGGAGATAGCTTGTTAATCATGTTGGATTTGATGTTGATCTAGACTCAAGTTCACTTTCTTAGTTGGTTATAAAGAGCTATAATTAAGCTCTACATTGATTAACAACATACTTTTGATGAAAAAATACGAATATAAAAAGGTTGATGGCAATTACCCTGTTACAAATATATATTGAGAAAGAGTTTGGATCCATAAGATCCAAGAAGGTAAAAACTCAGGTATGATATGATGATGTGAGAAAGGAGGCCTGCAACTAAAAATAAAATATCCACGAAAGAAAAACTAGATGATGAACGATACAAAGATGAAGCTTATGGTTGTGTCTCTCTGGTTGAGAGGAAGCAAGGATCTACTCCCTATTTGATAGGGAATATGGATAAATTCCATAATTGAGAGGGAGTGATAAAGGACCTTGTATTCTCCATGTGTCATGAATTAGACTAGGACTAACAACTATAATTCTAGTGAAGGAGCTGGTAGGGATAATGGAGGATTGGATACAAATTTGGGACTGGTACTCCTTTAGGATTTGGAATCCAAGATATGAAGTAGTATCGTGGACCAATACTCTTTGAAGATAAGATAGGGTATCCAAGATAAGAGTAGTCAAAGAGGATCAATATTCTTTGAGGATTGGGAATATAATATAAGAATAGTCCTGGAAGGACATACCTAGTGAACATCTGTGTAAATGCCTCCTCCCACATTTACCAAAATTCACAAGATTTCCTGGGTAAACATGAGATGAATGTCACTATGACATGACATGACCTCCAAGTTCTAGTTAAAGAAGTAGGGCCTACAAAATAAACACTTACTGACATCCTACAACGATTACAAATCACTCAGGAGATGAACAACCACCTAAGGTGATCAATCCCTGAAATGGAACCTTTTTTCTCTGACCTAGTATCCCAACCACACAAAAAACAAGGAAAGAGTGAAATTACGAGGCCCTGGTTGCACACACAAGTCTGCTTCCTCTGACCTTAATCCTCTAGTTTAGGGTTAGAGGTTTTGATATTTGAGCCGCTTTTTTAGGCTAGCCTCCAGAACAACACCCATAACTCCTTGTAACTTTCCAAAATCATAATTAACATGGCGAAAATTCAAAACATTCAAAATTGAAGCAAGAAATTTAACTAGAAATGCCTAATCCATGATAAATATTTCGTCAAACATATAGTAAACATATAAGATACATGCCATGAATGCATATCTGATCATAAACTGATAGTATTCATATGAGAATCACCAAGAATGCTCTATGACATCTCAAGATAGCTGCAGTAACATTGTTATACTATGCATTCATCAACCATTAAATAACTTATCAAAACATGAAAAGAGCCATAGATAGAATACATCATATAATCAACATATAAATAGAATGGAAACCATGGAAAATAAACCATAATATAAACATCATAACCAATACAAGTATTCATAAATAATAGTAGGAAAATAGCTCTTATTAACATATGAAAATGCCAACCAAGTCAGGGACTTCCACTTACCACCCAACCATAGATTGGGCTGAACCAAATCTCTCTTTCAACCAATCATCCCCATGTCATATTACAAGCATGAATGTGGTGTCTCATTGATTTAACCATAACAAAACCAACCATGGATTCCAAAGGCCAAACCACGTCAACCCTCAACCACAATTATTCCACCTCTATGATCCGAAAATCACTAACATCAAGCAGATCAGTCTCTACCCAAGTTTTATAGGGTTCCAGGAACTAGTAAATCAAGTCACAACCTTCCAGGGCTCCAAAAAATTTGTTCCAACCACATCTCTAAGGACTAGAAACTCAACCCACCAAGGGCTCTAGAGCGTTTGTCCCAACCTACGACTTGAGGAAATAGTAACTTAACCCAAGCCATTATAGGGCTTCCAAAGCATTTTTTCCAACTCATAGTTGTCAGGAACCTAAGCACCAATTAAAAAAACAAGTGGAAAACCCGCAACGCCATGGATATCTAGGAAATTACAAGGCAAGGATGAAACCATTGTCAAGCCATGAAAATATCCATGCCAATGACAACATATAACCAAGGAACCACATGCATCTACCATGCATCTAAAAGGAAATAAGGAAATCACACATGAAACCTATTACCTACAAAGTATCCCTATTTTAGTTGTTGATCCAACTGTCTCCTTACACTCCCTTTCTTTCCTTTGCGTTCTCTCTCTAAACCAATTGAATGCTAGAATGCTCCAAGAATGCTCTAAGTATGCAAGAGTATGAGAGTATGAGAGAATGAGAGAATGAAAGGAGATATCCAAAACTAAACTGAAAAAAAGTTGTGAATTGATTCTTTGAATCCTTATTATCATTGATGCCTCTATTTTCTTCATTTTCCTTCAATTTTCCTCTAATTTCCCTTGCATGAAAATTTATGTCTTCACCTTCCTTTTCTCTTATTTTCCATTATTTTCGTAATTAAATGCCAATTATATTGGGTGTGGAGTCTGATTTTCATCCTGATTCAGAGGTCTTTGTTTCAATCGGATGTATACCCCCGGAAGACTGTACACCCCTCCACACAGGGGGGGGGGACTTGTCCCCCTCACGGGGATTTGGGGGGGGTTGATCCCCCCGGATGGGGGGTTTGGGGGCCAGCGGTCCCCTAGCAAGGGTTTCAGGGGCAGCGTCCTCGAAGCTAAAAAAAAATGTAAAATTTCCTTGTAAAATATTGTAATTTCGTAGTCAATCTGGGCCGTTCATTAGGCGGATGATCTGAGGGTAGAAGTTATGTTTAATGTAGGGTTTTTTTCCTAGAAGGCAACCCCTCGTTTTGTATGAGGGTATTGTATTGCGACTGGGTATTTGTATGTGTATTATGAGCAAGAAACAAAATTTTGTGAGAAGTAGAGGGTAATTTGCAACGGATGTGACCTATAGGTTGTGTCTTTTCATCTTGCTAGATAATATAAAGGAAGGAATAGATGTTCGGGGTGGACGTAGCCCAAATTAGATGAACAATGTATATATGTGTCTCTCTTGTTTTATATTTTTTATGTGTTTGTGTTTCTGTGTTAGGTCCCTATATTACTAGTATAGTCCCTTATTGTTATTAGTGTAACCCCCTTATTGTTATTATTGTACCCTTGTAACCCCCATTTTGTTATTATTGTGCCCTTAAATTATTATTGTTAGGTCGGCTAGGATTACATTGTGGCCCCCTAGGATTACATTATGGCCCCATGGACTCCTATATATAGAAAGGAGGTTTTGTAAATTGTATCATCCAAGAATTGTTCATTTATGTAATGTATTGGAGGTTGCCCCCTCGAAGTGGCTTATTTATAAGGCGCTGATATCTTTCTATTTTTGGAGTCAAGTTACATAACATTTGCATCGTAGAGGTTTGGATTTTAGGTTTCGCTGATCCAAATAGGTCATTAGAATTTTGGCTATAACTTTTTTTTCTGAAAAGTTTCCAGAAGTTGAAATGTTTAGGTGGCCGAAATCGAGGAATATCAGTTTAAAAATGTCAGAGCTTGGTTCGCAATATTTTCGGAGATATGATCTATGGAAGTTAGGTCTTTTTTCAGGCTCCTAAATAGGTCATCGTGGTATTTGCGCTATAACTTTTTTTCTACGAAGGATAAGAATCTGAAATTCGTATGGTACGAAGCTGAAATCCTGAGGAAATTTTCCTAAAAATTTCAGAGCTTGGTTCACAATATTTTTGGAGATATGATATGTGGAAGGTAGTACTTTTTCAGGCTCCTGAATTTCATCTCAAAGAGGTGATCGTGGGAAAATTTCAATAACTCTTTCTCTGGGCATCGGATTGGAGTGCCATAAAAAGTGGTCGCAAGTACACAGACTGTCTTGGCTATCAATTTCTAGATTCTAGAGGTGAAGGATGAAACAAAGGATACGTGGAAAGTAATACAATTTCACTTACCTAAACTTAGCCCATAATTAGGTCATTGTGGGAGATTGGACACAACTTTGTCTTGGAGAATCCAAATCAGGTCAGACCTGTGGCATTCGAAAGATAATTCAGAGGGATACGTTGGTACCAAAAATAAGATATTGAAGTGTTGCAATCACAAATATAATCCAATTTCAATATTGAGCTCCTCAAAAGCAAGAAAAAGGTGTGTATTTTTTTTCCGAATTGCATAAGTCTTGTTTGAAGAATCAATTTGAATTGATTCCAAGGGCATATTGTAGAATAGATATCAGTATTGGGTTCTAAAAGATGCCCCGTAAAATAATTCAACACCCATTAAGCCTTCAGAAGGCTCTACTATGACTCATGAAGATGAAGAATTGCAACATGATCTATCAAAATTACAAGAGCAAGTGCAACAAATTTCACTCTCGCAAAGAGCAACAAAAAATGAAATGGAAGTTTTGAAGAAAGGAGTGGAAGTGAAGATGGACGGTTTGAAGAAAGGCATGGAAGCTAAGATGGATGGCGTGGAAGTGAAGATGGACGGTTTGAAGAAAGGCGTGGAAGCTAAGATGGATGGCATGGAAGCTAAGATGGATGATCTAAAATCAAACATCGAAGATTTGACAAAGTTGATACAAGAAATGTTTCCTAATGGTGAAAAGATAGTAGAAGAACCTCATGATGAGAACAAAATAAATGTTAATCGTGATTTCATAAACTCTAATGTTGGCGGGAAGAACCACCATATTCCAAAATGGATATGAGGAAGTTTGATGGAAAGGATCCTGTAACATGGATACTACAGATGGAGCAATATTTTGATCTCCATAATGTGAAAAACACACAAAAGGTACGCATTGCAACTTTACATTTAGAACAAAATACATTTGTATGGTATCGATGGCTTTGCTCCCGTAAAAAAATTGTCAATTGGTCAATTTTTACAGAGGAAATGATAGCACATTATGAGGATACAAAGAGCAACACCTTCTTTAGCCAATTGATAAATCTCAAACAAAAGGGTTTAGTGGGGCAGCACATTGAGGACTTCCAAAATTGAATATAAGGGTAACTGATATTCCAGAGGAACACAGGATTGATCTCTTCATAGGCACTTTAAAGGATAACATCCAACATGAAGTTCGCGTTTTGGAACTTGATTCATTGGAGAAGGCATTTAGGTTGGCAAGAAAAGTTGAATGTAAAATTATGGCGACAAGGAAGCCTACCACTCAATTCTATAAAGAAGGAAGTGTTGCTATGCCTAGATTTCCACAACATACAAGGTTGACACCACAACAATTGGAAGAAAAAAGAGCAAAAGGGCTTTGCTATAGTTGTGATAGCAAATACACTAAAGGTCATAAGTGTGCTGAGAAGAAATTATTTTACATGGATTGTGAAGAGGAAGAAGAAAATGAACAAGAAGAGGATATACACCAGGAACCAGCCCTAGAAGAGGAAGAAATGAGTCCGACCATATCGTGTAATGCATTGGCAGGAATTACCACTCCTCAAACTCTCAAGATAGAAGGACATATCAAGAAGAAAAGGTAATAGTGTTGATTGATTCAGGCAGCACCCATAATTTTATTCATTGTAAGGTAGCCAAGGAATTAAATTGTTTCCTATACCCAGCACCAGAATGTCAAGTGATGGTTGCAAATGGAGGAACTATAAATTGCTCTAGAAAATGCTATAATATCAAGCTAACCATGGGGGAATATGTATTGACTAGTCCAATGCTTTCCATTCCTATGGGAGGTGTTGATGTTGTACTAGGAGTACAATGGTTACAATCTTTGGGACGGTAGCTTTTAATTTTCAAGAACTTTTCTTGAAATTTTTTTCAGAAGGAAAGGAAGTCGAATTACGGGGTATTGAAGGGAAGCCAGGAAGGATAATAAGCTCTAATGTCATGACAAAGCTTCTAAAGAAAGAACAACGAGGTGTAATTTCACAATTATGCTCACTAGAAGTTCCAACATCAAAATCATCTATTTCTGCAGATCTCCAACAAGTCTTGGACAATCATTCCAAGGTGTTTGAAACTCCCAAAGGACTCCCACCTATTTCGTGATCATGATCATGCTATTCATTTGATTCCAGGAAGTGTTCCTCCAAACATCAGGCCTTATAGATATCCTTATGTCCAAAAGAGCGAAATTGAATGTATGATTGTAGAAATGTTAGAGGCGGGTATAATTCAACCTAGTCAAAGTTCTTTCTCTGCTCCTGTAGTATTGGTACACAAGAAGGATGGATCATGGCGAATGTGTCCAGATTATAGGGAGCTCAATAAGCTCACCATTAAAGATAAATTTCCCATTCTTGTGATTGATGAATTATTGGATGAATTACGTGGAGCAATTTATTTTACCAAGTTGGATCTTCGTTCAAGATATCATCAAATTAGAATGAAGACCGAAGATATTCCAAAAACAACATTTCGAACTCATGAGGGTCATTATGAATTTTTGGTCATGCCTTTTGGCCTTACCAATGCACCTTCTACATTTCAAGGGTTGATGAATTCAATTTTCAAACCCTTCCTTAGAAAATTTGTGTTGGTATTTTTTGATGATATACTAATCTATATCAGGTGTTGGAAGGATCATGTTGAACATGTTGACAGGGTGCTCAAACTATTGTAGGAGGAACAATTATATGAAAAAATATCCAAATGTTTCTTTGGAGTACAAGAGGTGGAGTATCTAGGTCATATTGTATCTCACGAGGGTGTTAAAGTAGACCCTAACAAAATTAAAGCCATTAAGGAATGGAAATTCCCCACAACGATAAAGCAGTTGCGAGGATTTCTCGAGTTAATAGGGTAGTATCGTAAGTTTTTTAAGAAAAATGGGAGAATAGTAGCACCTCTAACAACATTATTGAAGAAAGATGCATTTTCATGGACTCCTGAAGCAACTAAGGCCTTTGAACATCTTAAAGAGGCAACGTGCCTAGCACCGGTCTTAGCTACGCCAGACTTCACAAAAAAATTTATTGTGGAATGTGATGCCTCGGGAAATGGAATTGGTGCTGTTTTAATGCAGGAAGGAAGACCCATTGCTTTTGAAAGTCGTCCAATCAAAGGAAAGTATTTACAGAAACCCATTTATGAGAAGGAAATGTTAGCAATACTACATGCACTAAAGAAATGGAGAACTTACCTAATGGGAAGACACTTCAAGGTAAAAACTGATCATGATAGTCTTAAACACTTTTTTGGAACAAAGACTATCTTTAGAAGAGCAGAAAAAATGGGTCACAAAGATGTTGGGTTATGACTTTGAAATAATCTACAAAAAAGGAAAGCTTAATGTTGTTGCAGATGCACTCTCAAGAAAGAATGAAGAGGTGGAAGCATTGCTTTGTGCCATTTCTATTATCCAACCAGATTGGATAACCTAAGCAAGAGATGAATGGAAGAAGGACAAAGATGTATGGACACTCATTCAAAAGTTGCAGCAAGATCCTAGTACATCTGATACATTTAGTTGGAAAAATGATTCCTTATGGTACAAAGATCGCTTATATCTTTGTAATAATTCCCAATTAAAACAAAAGATTCTTCTGGAATTGCACACTTCTCCTTTAGGAGGACACTCAGGATTTTTAAAAACTTACCACAGGGTGTGTTAGCTCTCTGTAATTTATTAGCAAGATTGGGAGAGTCCAATCACAAAATTAACATCATTTCAACCAAACTTTGGGGTTCTAGGATCTAGCCCTCCTG
Source organism: Pinus albicaulis (assembly GCA_034641835.2). NCBI lineage: Eukaryota > Viridiplantae > Streptophyta > Pinopsida > Pinales > Pinaceae > Pinus > Pinus albicaulis. The sequence goes on along the minus strand of CM076584.1, from coordinate 1,588,018,488 downwards.
AATTCGGAGAGGGATCTCTCCAATATGTGCAAAGATGGATATTGTCTTTGAAAAGCTTAAGGTAATGATATTAGGCTAGTTATGAAGGCCAAGGGTTTTGTTTTGTTTTGGATGGTTGAGCATGAAATGTTACTTGAGGGGAAAGTCCTAAGTGCAAAGTTTCAAAAGTGAGAAGTTGCGAGCAAATAGAACAGTTTTGGCAGATAGATAGATATAACGCTGGTTTTTAGTCCATTGGGCTATGGAGTCATATCTGGGCTTGAATTGAACAACAAAATCAAGTGTGATCCAAGGGGCTAGTCATCTATGTCTAAGGATCTCTTTAAATTTTGATTTATGGAATGGAGTGATACATCAAGAAGGGGAATTAAACAGATGCAGAACGAAGAGCGGCCTAGGATCTGATAAGTACTTTTAAACCAGTCAGCCTTTGACAAACACTTTAAGAAGGACACGAAAGCAGACTAGGATCTGGTAAGTACTTTTAAACCAACCAGCCTTTGACACACTTCCAATAGAAAATATACAAAACAAGGGGAAACACAACTATAACACAGAATGGTCTAAGATCTAGCAAGTGCTTCTAAACTAGCCAGCTTTTAACACATTCCAAGGGAAACAATCTGTTAGTTATGCAGACAAGTCTGGGACCAGGGCTAACCATATCTTCCTTCAGTTCATCATCACATAACATATACTGAAAGTAATGTTCAGAAATAATATTCAGCTAGGACGATAAAATGAGGGAACGCCAGCATTCTCATGCCTAAACTAAATTAAGTTATTCCTAAATAACACAGATTGGAAGAAAACATTCAAATAAATATTTCTCAGCCAGAGAAGGTTACTGATATACAGCAGGTCCTAACCCTGTTTAAACTGTTCTTTACAGTGGAGAATGAAACAACATGAAAACAGAAATAAAACAACAAGTTACAAATGAGAATAACATCATCGTCAATATAGATCAGGATCCCATGAAACATCTTTTATATTGATGTCAAACCAGCTACAAACTTCAAGTCCAATGTTTCAGTTCAGCAATCATCTTCACTATTCAACCTAACTACTCTAGCACAAACAGAGCTTCAAGGGCCAGTGAATACTATGTACAAAAAGAAGTCTCAATCTCAAGTGTATTTCAAAGTTCTGCAACCAACAACTCGTCATCTTATGTAGAAGTACTTATAGGAAGATGAGGAGGTGAGATTTTAACAAAATATCTCAAGGACAGTTAATGCAGAGTGAAGACTTCTCGGCCCTTTGAGAGGCTCGAGGGAAAAATTTACAGATGGATCACTACATTAACTGTTTCACAATAAATATCAAAGCTCGGGGGAAGCTTTGTTTGACTTTGAGGCTCTGTGTCTGTTTTGGAATAACTCTGCAGATATTTATTCATTGGTTCCCTTGCAGAAATAACCTCTTGGCAATGCTGGAGGCAGATATTTCTTCGAGCAATAACTTCGGCCTCTGTTCTGAATGGTTCGAGGCAACAAGTGGCTCGGTGGTAGCTGAGGAATCAATTTGCCTCAGATGTGGCGGTGGAGGCTTTGTACGATAAAACACTTTAGGTTTTCAACAAAAGCGTATTTTAGATTGGGGGTTAGGCTTTTGATAAACTGTCTTGCCGTAATCCCCATAAGCTGTCTTCGATCTCTTCTTCATCTGCTGTGCTTTATTCTCAAAACTGATACTCTTTAACTGTGTTTGATTTAAAACAGTGTCTTGTCGATGTGCAGACCCGCACTGGGCTTTACGGCATCAATACTCATAGAGTACTGACGAGACATGGAATAGAACCTCGTGAATGGCCTCCTTAAGATAGCCCGAAGGCACAGGAAACTTCTTTCCCATCCCTCGGTTTTCCTTCATTCTATAATGGAAAATCATTAAAACGCCTGCAAAACACAACAACAGTTAAGAAATCCTGCGGAAATAGGTTTAAAGCTTCGGATGGCGGGGAGGGAGCGTAGCCGTCGGATGAGAGCCAGCCAACGGTGGAGATACGCATATAGAAGTCAAAAGGATAGCGGAAAAGATAAGGAGGAAGCGGTTTACCGTCCACGTGTCTGGACCGGACGGTCCGGAAATCACCGGAGGGTCTCAATCGGGGTGGCACAAAGGGAAATGCGATTGAACTTTGCGATTGAGCCCCTTGCGATTGAGCGGCCGTTGATACGAGGACCGGATCGATGACGAGGAATAGATGGTAATCGCAGGGTGAAACATTGAGATGCGATTTTGCGCGGACCGTTGGATCAAGGATTAGATCAACGGTCAAGAATAAATCGGAGGGAGAGCAGGATCGGAAGATCGGAGGTATGGAATGCGATTGATCGGAGGGCACACTTGAAGCATTGTGATTGCGATCGGGCGGGGGGCCGCGATTAACGCTCCACCGTCAGATCTCCGCGGAAGATCAACGGTGCGGAACGCATCGCCAGACTTATTGTTATAAATAAATCGCATCGGAGTTTTGACTATTTACAAAGGATTTGTGCACCCGCCCGACTTCCGATTGCGATTAGCGCTTGGGACTTAAGCGCTTGGTCCCAGCGCCGGGGCATGTGCGGGGAAGTGGTTTGAAAGGGACTAGCGGGAGGGGGCTTATGCCTATATTAAGGTCGGAAAGTGGGTTTTGGCCTTTTTAAATGGAATTTGAAGGCCGAGGAAAGGAACGATAGAGGGGTAAGGGAGGAAAATGGCCAACAGAGGTTAGGGGAATGATTTTAAAGGGGATTCTGGGGGTTCGGCACAGCTCAACCAGAAGTTTTAAACCATGTCAGGAGGATTTTCACGAATGGAGGGAGAAACTTATGAAAAGTAGGGAAATAATATGGAGAAAAGGGGGAGTAAATGAAGGTTAGTTATGAGTGGGAGAAAGGGGAAAAATGATGGTTTCTTCAGCAGTTTCTTACAGGAAATCAACAGAATTGATAGGGAAAGTGATGAAGATTTTGGACAGAGGCATGAGGCCTACAAGGAGTCTTCAAGAGCCAACAATTTTTAGTGATAAAATTTGTTCCTTGGAGGCTCAAAAAAGATCTTAGCCACCTTTTGGTATAACAAAATATTATAGGTGGCTAACAGTGGCTCCACTTGGGGGTGGTGCCTTCTTGAAGGCATCAAGAATTCAGAATTGATTTCTCTGGGACGCTGACTTGTGCCTGATCCATTGGGCTGTCCTTCCTTTGCTGGATGATCTGGTTCTGAAAACATATTCAGCAGCCATGAAAATAATGGATTTTCATCTACAAGCTTTCTACCTACCCAATCCTACTGATCTAACATTTTTTCTTCTTAGAGTGCACTTGGATTGGCAAACTCTCTTACAAAATTTTATTCTTTTGAAAGCATAAAAACTAATCTAATTCTACTCCTTATTTCTCCCTGAACTCAGATTAAACAGTTGAGCTCAGATATTTTTCTACCTAATCCACTGTCTGTTGGGGTTAAACAGTCCAACAAACTTTCATTCTCTAAATTCTAAAGCAGAAATTTAAAAACAGCCAAGTCAAGATTAAGCGGTTTGACTTGCTGTGATCTATGGCATAAAAACAAGCTGCACATAGATTATTATTTGCAGAAAATAAAAATAAAAATAGAAGGCTTAAGATCTGAAAGTTTAAGTACTGCCTTCCCTTTCTTCATAGCTCTGTTTTTTTTTTTACTTTGTTTGAGCTGTCTTTTCTTTTCTTCTGGTTCAGATTTTGAGTGATTTAGAACCAGATTTACACGTTCTTTGACTCAGAAAATAAAACAGTTTTGAGTCATCTCTCTTTGGAAACTTTGGTTCAGATTTTGAACATGTTTGAACCTTAATTTCTATCCTAATCTATCCACTGATGAGCCAAGATTAAACAGTTTGGCAAATCAAATTCACTAACCTATCAGCAGAAAATTTAAAGCTAATTAGTCAAGTTTAAACAGTTTGACTAACTAGAAGTGTGTTTCTGAGGAGTGGCATTTGAGCTTGCACACTTACAGAATTTATTTCTCTTTTTTGGCATGGGGCTTTGCCTTTCTTGTTTTCATTTCTGCCCTCTTTTTATTTTTCTTTGTTTTTGTATTTTTTGATTTTTCATAACTTTGAATGCAATGATGGATGAAATGTTTACAATGGAAAAAAGAAAAAATAAGGCTTAATAACATATCATGAATCAAGATAAGTAATGCTTGAGTATTCTTCCATTGATTGGACCCCCAAACAAATCTGTTCCATCCAGCTCTTGTAAGAAGAATGCATTGTTTCCAGCAACTGAATGAATAGAGTAAGGGCCAAGCCATAGATTGTCAAATTTACCATGCTTTCCCTTATCTTCTCTCTTTGAATCCCACTTTAACACTTTGTCCCCAATCTTGAAATTGCTGGCCTTTGTTCTTATGTCAAAAAGCTTCTTAATGCTGTCCTGTTTCTGCAATGTTTTGTTGTACACTTCCTCTCTGATTTGCTGAAGATGAATGGTCTGATTTATTCTTCTGATCATGTCATTATCTTCAGTCTACAACTCTTGAATTAAATTCATAACTGGTACACGAAGGCTGTTAGGAAAAATTGCATCTGTACCATATACAAGCTGGAAGGGTGACATACCAATGGATTTTTTCAATGTTAATCTGTCAGCCCATAGTGCATGGATCAGCTTCGTGTGCCAAGACTTCTTATTGTCTTCCAACAGTTTCTTCATTATGTTCACTAAGCTTTTGTTGGAGGACTCTGCAAGTCCATTACCTTGAGGGTAATAGGCTGTGGAGTGCCCTAGTGTTATCTGGTATTTATGACAGAAGTCAACCATTTTCTTGCTTCTAAATGCTGTTGCATTATCCGTGATGATCTTGGTAGGGCAGCCAAATCTGGAAAGGATATTGGTTTCTATGAACTTTATAATAACTGAATCATTGGCTTGCCTACAAGGAATGGCTTCTATCCACTTAGTGAAATAGTTTGTGGCAGTAAGGATCCATTTATGCTGGGCAGAAGATGAGGGATGGATTTCACCTATGAAGTCAAGTCCCCACTGTTGAAAAGGAGCTTCAACGGTGATTGGATGCAGAGGAAGGGGTAATAATTTTCTCTTGCCCTCAAACAATTGGCATTTATGGCAAGTAGTTGTCATTTTGTGAACATCAGGAAAAAGGGTGGGCCAAAAGAAACCAACCCTCAAAATTTTGTTGGCTGTTGACTTCCAGTAAAAATGGCCTCCACACTCTCCTTCATGAAATTCCTGCTTAATCTTCTCTGCATCAAACTCAGGCAAACATTTAAGCAATATACCACTAGCATTTTTCCAATAAAGACACCTATCTATAATGCAATAGTTTACTGCTTTCAGTTTTAAGAACCTTGCCTTCGTTTTCGATAAACCGGGAGGCATGTTTAAATTAAGCAAAACATAAACGATATCAGCATACCAAGGAGAATTCAGAAAATGGTTTTCAATAATGGGAGTTGAGAATTCTTCTTGGCTGTCCAAAGCATTAATCACATTAATATCAAGAACTTCAAAATTGGATTCAGCCATTAATCTAGCTAGACCTTGGCCTTTGATGAGTTTAGTGGGTTTTATCTCTAAATCATATTCAAGAATAACATCAATCCACTTACCTCTCTTACCATCTAGATCTTGTGTTAGAATGTCTTTTACAACTGAATTTGGGACAAAGGCAATGATGTGTGAGTGAAGGATGTATACTCTGAAGTCTTTCAATGCTTTAACCAAAGCAAAAGCTTGCTTTTCCATAATATTATACTTCAAAGGGGCATCCCTCAATGCCTTGCTAAAGAATGCAATAGGCTGCTCTTGTCCTTGTGGATTTTTCTGTAAAAGGACAGCAACAATAGTATGTTTTGATGCAAATGAGAAGATATAAAAATCTTTTGAAAAATCAGGGCTTATGAGAACCGGTGTTTTGGTTAATGCTTGTTTCACCAGCTCAAAGGATGTCTTTGCTTCCAAGGTCCATTTTATCCCTTGCTCCTTCTTCAACATGTTTGTGATATTTCTAAGGAGCTATGCCAAGTTAGGGATGAACCTTCTCAAAAAGTTAATCTTTCCAATGAAAGACTGCAACTCTTTGATATTTCGAGGATGAGAGATTTGCAATATAGCCTCAATCCTCTTTGGATCTATCTTTATACCCTCTTCTGAAATAATGTGTCCAAGAAGCTTACCTTCTTGGAGACCAAATAGTGTCTTCTTAGGGTTTAAAGATATTCCAAACCTTTGCACTTCTCGAAAACTTTTCTCAAATGTTCTAAATGTTCTTCATCTGTTTTTGAAAACACAGTGACATCATCTAGATAGATAATGATGAAGAAGCCCAATTCTTCCGAGAATGCTATGTCCATGGCTCTCTGAAAGGTTGCTCCAGCGTTCATTAGACCAAAAGGCATCTTCACATACATGAAAGTGCCCCATGGAGTAGTGAAAGCTGTCTTTAATTTATCAGCGGGGTGAACTAAAATCTGATTATACCCTGAATAGCCATCAAACAACGAAATCCTTTTAGACCCCACCACCCTTTGTAAAATGTGATCCATTTTTGGTAAAGGGTAGTTGTCTTTTAACGAAGCTTTGTTTAAGTCTCTAAAGTCTATACAAAGCCTGATTTCTCCAATCTTCTTCCTAACGGACACCAGATTAGATACCCACTCAGAATATCTAATAGGGACAATAATGCCAGCATCGTGCATCTTCATGATTTCCTTCTTAACCAATGGCAACTGGACAGGGTTTATTCTGCGCAGTTTCTGTTTGAATGGTGTTTGGTTTTCTTTAAGAGGGATTTTGTGCTGTATTATTTCAGTGTCATAGGATTTGAGATCTTCGTAACTCCAAGCAAAAACATCAGAAAATTCTTTGAACAACTCTATGTATTTGAGTTTAATGTGAGCTGGCAAAGTTTTGGACAGTTTGATCATTTTCGGTTTTTCCTCACTGCCTATATTGCACTCCTCTACTTCGGTCTCTACAGGTTCCAGTTTTGGTTTATTGGCCACATCGTTAAAATCGAACAACTCCTCTAAAGGCGTTAGACCACTCGGCAAATTTTCATCTTTAGAATGCAGAGTTTGTAATTCTTCCGTTTCTAACTCTGCACTTAATTCTGTTTTGTTCCTAAGTTCGCTAGACAATAGGTTAATATTGGCAGGTTGAGGAGACGATTCTTCTTCACCAAGAAAGTTTTCTTCACTGCAGTCTGCATCATAATCTGAATCTGAACTGTGCAGTTCGAACTCATTTCTGAATTGCATGAAGTCTTCTATTTGTTTGTCATTGTCAAAAACTTGCCAATATTTTTCGTTATCAGGCACTGCAGGTCTAAATTTTATCGGAGTTGTGTTGTCTCCAGTCTCATATGGCGTTAGACATGTTCTGGCCGCAAAGGCTAAATTGTGGGCCATAATGTTCTTTTTCCTTGGGATGAAACTCAGGTTTGACTCCTCAAATGTTGTCAACAGATCCATGACATCATTCCGATAGGCTCTAAGTCTGGAATAATTCGCATTATAATCCCCATTGACTTGCCTAATGATTAACTCAGAATCCCCGTACACATTAATTCTTCTGGCTCCTAATTTCTTCAAGAGATGCAAGCCTAAGAGAAGGGATTCATATTCTGCTATGTTGTTGGATCACTGAAAGTTTAATTTGCAAGAGATGCGTTCTGTGTGGTTGTTTTCAGTGTTAATGATCCAAACCCCTGCACCAGCATTATTTCTAGTGCATGACCCATCAAAATACATACTCCATAAAGGACTGTCTTTGGTTTCGTCTGTTTGGCGATTGTCCTTTTTAACTATGGTGCCTTCTGACTTTTCATGATTAGCAGCACCCAATTGAATTTGTTTTGACTCCTCAAATTCTTCAATAGATTGAGGGATGTTGCCGGAAATGTTAGGGGTATTTTCTGGGTTGTTAAGTCCTAACAACAATGGGCTCATAACCGGCAAATGAAGACCTATGCTTTGTTTACTAATGTTTTCACATGTGGCAAACTGTTTGGACACTTCTGTGTTATTATACTCTTCTTCCCTGTCAGCCTTTAATTCTGTTAAAGTGACTTGTTCACTAGGAGTTTCATTGTTAAACATGATAAAAGAATCAAGGCCTGTATTGACAGAATATATAGGAGAGTTTCGTGGTTTGTCTTGACTTGTAACCGTGTATTGCATATGAGACTCCCTGTAAAGTCTTCTGGTCTGATTGAAAACCGGGATGGTTGCATATGTCATGTCCATCTGCATAGTCCCCTATAACTTAGCTCCCCAGGATCTTGATAATAGCATTCCATACTTTGGGGGGACATCGGCCACAACAATGTCCATGAGTAAACATTTGGCTGGAATCTGGGCTAGGTTAACACAGAGGTCTTTGATCAATCCTAGACATTTTACTCTATTTGAGTCAAAGGAGTATAGGTCTTTGTAGGGTCTGGTAATTTCTAAACCAAGGCTCTCCATCACGGCTTTAGGCATTAAATTATGAGAAGCCCCGGAATCATGCATAGCGTTGTGTAGAATTTTGTCATGAATGTTCAAACTCACATAAAAGGGAGGAACTGGTCCTTCTTGAAACTTCCCTTCAATCTTAGGGCAAAAAATCAACTCTGGTAGGTCGTCACTAAGATTAACTGTATCTCCATTTTCCTCTATATTTAAAGCCTTCAAAATTTGGTTCCTATATACATGTTGGGCAGCTAACTTAGTTAATGGAATAGAGATTTTGATCTTTAAGATTTCCTGTTCAAGGCTGAAAGGGGTTTGATTCTTTGAAGCACTTGTTTCAACCTTATTAGCTGTCACTCTATCAACAATTACAGCTTGCTGATTTGTTTTACTTGACACAACTGTTGTAGAAGGAGTACTAGTTGAAGCGTTAGTACTGCTGATGTCTTCACTCTGTTTTTCATAATTTTGAGTGTTTTTCTCCTTATCCTTATCAGAATTAACAGCCACTGTTTTGTCTTTTTGTTTGGTTGTTTTGGGTTTAGCTGCGGTGCTGCTTTGAGAGGATTTGTCTGAGGTTTTGGTGTTGGGGGTTTGTTGACTGGTCTTTCTTCTAAGGTCATATTCTCTTTGAGGTTCTATGACGACATTTTCCATGTCCCGATAATAATTTTCATTATCATTTCTTTTGTCGTCGTAAGGTGTGTAAAGACCTTGTTTATTATCATAATGAACCTCAAAGTCATCATCCTATTCCCCAAACATGTTGATATCCTCTTCCTCTGCTATGTCTTCTGTTTGTTCAACCTCACTTACATAGTTTTGATGAAAGGGAGGAGTGATCTGTTGATCATCTTCCCTGGGTCTGTTTGGAGGTTGGTTCCTTCTAGCATTCTGATTCTGGTTTCTATTTAGAGGAGCATTTTGATTTTGATTTGCTTGTGCTCTCTTAATTATGCTCATCTCTTTCATCATTTCTTCCATCATTCTCTCCATCTTTGAGCTTGAAGTGGAAGGGGTGGATTCCTCTCTAAAAGATACTCTCTTCTCGCTCTTCATTCTTGCTCTTTTCTCCATCAAGTTTACTTCCACAGAAAGATCACCCCTTTGCATGTCTTCAAGAGTTGCAAAGACTCTTTCTCTAAGTGAATATGTCATGTCTGGATCAAACCCTTTAGGAAATTTGTTTAAAGCTGAGCCCTGAGGAGGTTTTAGTTCAGGGGAAAGTGCATTATAGACACTGTTAAATCTGGTACAATAAGATTGTACACTTTCCCCAGGGTTCCTATGGAGATTGTTATAGTCAGCAAGGACTTGGAGATGATTCTTCCTCACTTCCCATTTGTTTAAGAATGCTTGATGGAAGGCTCGGATATCGTTAATACTATGGGGGGTTAAACCTTTAAACCATTTTCTTACTTCTCCCCCCAAACTCTGAGCAATTAGTCTCAACTTGACAGAGTCATTATCAATTTCATTTCTGTCAAAGTAGTCATTCATCTTGTCCACATGTTGAGATGCTGTTATGGTATTACTAGCATCATATAATGGAATTTTGGACTGATAGTCCTGTGGAAGATTGACTAATGGTACAGGAAGGACTAAGGGAGCATACCATGTTGCCATGGCAGGAGGTGGAGGTGGATTTACAAAAGGGAAAGTGGGTTGAGGTGAAGTGGTTTGAACAGTGGATGTAGGGTGAGTAGAAGTGGATGGACCAGGAGTAGACTGTTGAGAAGATCTTGGATGAGAGACACCTAAATTGTGAAGGAAATGTAAATCAGGAGGTGTTGTTTCCCTGCTACCAGGATGTTCACTTGTTTCAGGAGATGAAAGTGAAGATTCAAAGTCTAACTGGATTATATCATCAAATGACCTAGTCCTAAATGGGTTCACTAAGTCGGTTTGTGATTGTTGCAGAGCTGAAAGATTTTCAGGGACTGAATTAGCTCTCAAGGGTGATCTGAAAACAGTTAATAATTTAACCTTAGGAGACTTCCAAAGGATACTTTCTGGATTATCAACTATCTTAGGTGGGTTAGGGTCTGGATGGGCTCTAGTGTGAATCTTTTTAGAAGCCACTATGCTATGTTGTTTAGACCTAAAACAAGAGAAGTTCAACCAGATATGACAATCTTAGAGAGGTTCACCAATCTGTTTTACGATTTCAATTCCCACAATCCTCTAACTGAGTTTGAATGATTTTATAATGATAAGGGTTCTTCCCAGTGGAGTCTTAAGGTTTGTTCAGGATTGTGGAGTCGCCAGGTGGAAAGTTCAGAGTTTTTTCAAAGGAGTACACTATCCACCACAGTGTTTGTGAAACATTCCTTTCAAGGATATCTCAAAACACAACAAACTCTAACCAGAGATTGACTGGGAGGGCATTCACCAGATATGTCACCCCCAAAAGAGGATGAGACCCGGAGGCTACCTGGCCCTTTCCAGACTCTGTCTAAGAGTATAAAGTAAAACACATCAAAGACGTACAAAAGATATCAAAACTAGTGTTTTACTACCAATCTGAAATGTTTTTGGTATTTTCTAAATTGCTTTTATTTTTGGTTCGGAAGAATATCCTAACTTTGCCTCAAAACTTAGCTACGGTTATGAAACAAAGACAGTCTATCCTTATGGCTAAGCTAGTTGATTTTCCAAGGTTAGATAAAAACTCGAAAGAATCCTAGGACTGACCTAGTTTGTCACTGATTCAATTGAGTTTCATCTTAATTACCATTTCTTGGTAGTGCTTGAAAAGGCTGCTTTTGACTCTCAAAATGTTATGAAGATTCTGGGTAAGGGTCCCCAGCGGAGTCGCCAAAAATGTTAGCTCTCTGTAATTTATTAGCAATATTGGGAGAGTCCAATCACAGAGTTAACATCATTTCAACCAAACTTTGGGATTCTAGGATCTAGCCCTCCTGAATCCGGAGAGGGATCTCTCCAATATGTGCAAAGATGGATATTGTCTTTGAAAAGCTTAAGGTAATGATATTAGGCTAGTTATGAAGGCCAGGGGTTTTTTTTTGTTTTGGATGGTTGAGCATGAAATGTTACTTGAGGGGAAAGTCCTAAGTGCAAAGTTTCAAAAGTGAGAAGTTGCAAGCAAATAGAACAGTTTTGGCGGATAGATAGATATAACGCTGGTTTTTAGTCCATTGGGCTATGGAGTCATATCTGGGCTTTAATTGAACAACAACATCAAGTGTGATCCAAGGGGCTAGTCATCTATGTCTAAGGATCTCTTTAAATTTTGATTTATGGAATGGAGTGATACATCAAGAAGGGGAATTAAACAGATGCAGAACAAAGAGTAGCCTAGGATCTGATAAGTACCTTTAAACCAGTCAGCCTTTGACAAACACTTTAAGAAGGACACGAAAGCAGACTAGGATCTCGTAAGTACTTTTAAACCAACCAGCCTTTGACAAACTTCCAATAGAAAATATACAAAACAAGGGGAAACACAACGATAACACATAATGGTCTAAGATCTAGCAAGTGCTTCTAAACTAGCCAGCTTTTAACACATTCCAAGGGAAACAATCTGTTAGTTATGCAGACAAGTCTGGGACCAGGGCTAACCATATCTTCCTTCGGTTCATCATCACATAACATATACTGAAAGTAACGTTCAGAAATAATATTCAGCTAGGACGATAAAATGAGGGAACGCCAGCATTCTCATGCCTAAACTGAATTCAGTCATTCCTGAATAACACAGATTGGAAGAAAACATTCAAATAAAGATTTCTCAGCCAGAGAAGGTTACTGATATACAGCAGGTCCTAACCCTGTTTAAACTGTTCTTTACAGTGGAGAATGAAACAACATGAAAACAAAAATAAAACAACAAATTACAAATGAGAATAACATCACCGTCAATATACATCAGGATCCCATGAAACAGATTTTATATTGATGTCAAACCAGCTACAAACTTCAAGTCCAATGTTTCAGTTCAGCAATCATCTTCACTATTCAACCTAACTACTCTAGCACAAACAGAGCTTCAAGGGCCAGTGAATACTATGTACAAAAAGAAGTCTCAATCTCAAGTGTATTTCAAAGTTCTGCAACCAACAACTCCTCATCTTATGTAGAAGTACTTATAGGAATATGAGGAGGTGAGATTTTAACAAAATATCTCAAGGACAGTTAATGCAGAGTGAAGACTTCTCAGCCCTTTGAGAGGCTCGAGGGAAAAATTTACAGATGGATCACTACATTAACTGTTTCACAATAAATATCAAAGCTCGGGGGAAGCTTTGTTTGACTTTGAGGCTCTGTGTCTGTTTTGGAATAACTCTGCAGATATTTATTCATTGGTTCCCTTGCAGAAATAACCTCTTGGCAATGCTGGAGGCAGATATTTCTTCGAGCAATAACTTCGGCCTCTGTTCTGAATGGTTCGAGGCAACAGGTGGCTCGGTGGTAGCTGAGGAATCAATTTGCCTCAGATGTGGCGGTGGAGGCTTTTTGTCTGATAAAACACTTTAGGTTTTTCCTTTAAACTATGTTTTAGATTGGGGATTAGGCTTTTGATAACTGTCTTAGCCGTAATCCCCATAAAAACTGTCTTCAATCTTCATCTGCCGTGCTTTATTCTCAAAACTGATACTCTTTAACTGTGTTTGATTTAAAACAGTGTCTTGTCGATGTGCAGACCCGCACTGGGCTTTACGGCATCAATACTCATAGAGTACTGATGAGACATGGAATAGAACCCCGTGAATGGCCTCCTTAAGATAGCCCGAAGGCACAGGAAACTTCTTTCCCATCCCTCGGTTTTCCTTCATTCTATAATGGAAAATCATTAAAACGCCTGCAAAACACAACAACAGTTAAGAAATCCTGCGGAAATAGGTTTAAACTGCTTCGGATGGCGGGGGAGGAGCGTAGCCGTCGGATGAGGGCAACCAACGGTGGAGATCTGCATAGAAAGGCAAAAAGGATAGCGGGAGAAGAATAAGGAGGAGCATTTTTGGACCGTCCGATCTGGACACATGGACGGTCCAGATCTAATCGGAGGGTCTCAATCGGGGGTGGCACAAAAGGGAAATGTGATTGAACTTTGCGATTGAGCCCTTTGCGATTGAAAGGGCCGGCCATTGATCCGAGGAGTTAATCGACGACTTCGGGAAATGAACCCAGGAATGCAGCGGGGTGAAACATTGCGATGCGATTTTGCGCGGACCGTTGGATCAAGGATTAGATCAACGGTCAAGAATAAATCGGAGGGAGAGCAGGATCAGAAGATCGGAGGTATGGACTGCGATTGATCGGAGGGCACATTTGAAGCATTGCGATTGCGATCGGGCGGGGGGCTGCGATTAGCGCTCCACGATCAGATCTCCGCGGAATATCAACGGTGCGGAACGCATCGCCAGACTTATTGTTATAAATAAATCGCATCAGAGTTTTGACTATTTACAAAGGATTTGTGCACCCGCCCGACTTCTGATTGCGATTAGCGCTTGGGACTTATGCGCTTGGTCCCAGCGCCGAGGCATGTGCGGGGAAGTGGTTTGAAAGGGGCTAGCGGGAGGGGGCTTATGCCTATATTAAGGTCAGAAAATGGGTTTTGGCCTTTTTAAATGGATTTTGAAGGCCGAGGAAAGGAACGATAGAGGGGTAAGGGAGGAAAATGGCCAACAGAGGTTAGGGGAAAGATTTTAAAGGGGATTCTGGGGGTTCGGCACAGCTCAACCAGAAGTTTTAAACCATGTCAGGAGGATTTTCATGAATGGAGGGAGAAACTTATGAAAAGTAGGGAAATAATATGGAGAAAAGGGGGAGCAAATGAAGGTTAGTTATGAGTGGGAGAAAGGGGAAAAATGATGGTTTCTTCAGCAATTTCTTACAGGAAATCAGCAGAATTAATAGGAAAAGTAATGAAGATTTTGGACAGAGGCATGAGGCCTACAAGGAGTCTTCAAGAGCCAACAAATTTTAGTAATGAAAAATTGTTCCTTGAAGGCTCAAAACAGATTTAGCCACCTTTTGGTATAATAAAATATTATAGGTGGCTAACAGGGTGAAGAAATAATTTATTTGGGATGGCCTTAAATCTGATATTCAAAAGTTTGTGGTGGAATGTTCGGTTTGCTAGCAAAATAAAGTTGAGACAATTAAGACCCCGGGACTTCTACAACCTTTATCCATTCCAAGTCAACATTGGGAGGAGATTTCAATGGATTTGATCACAGGTTTACCTAAGTCCAAAGGAAAGAGTGTCATCGTGGTGGTAGTTGATAGAATTACCAAGTATGCACAATTTTGTGCATTATATCATCCATTTAAAGCAAGTACAGTTGCTACTAAATTTATGGAAAAAATTCAAAAGCTACAGGGAAGCCCAAGGGTTATTGTGAGCGACAGAGATCCCATTTTTACTGGAAATTTTTGGACGGAGTTATTTTCTTGTTTGGGTACTCAATTATGTCATAGCTCATCTTATCATCCTCAATCTGATGGTCAAACTGAGATAGTAATAAATGTTTGGAAGGATATCTTCGTTGTTTTGTATCTGATAAACAAACACAATGGGTCAAGTGGTTACCTCTCGCTGAATGGTGGTATAACACTTCCTTCCATACTGCAGCAAAAATGACCCCATTTATGGCACTTTATGGATATCATCCACCATCGATCACATCATCTTTAAGGGAAAATTTGAAGGTTAAAGCAGTGGAAGATCACATCGAGCATCAGCAAGAAGTTCTCCAACTCTTAAAGGATAACCTGAATTTGGCACAAAATCGAATGAAACAACAGGCAGATCAACATCATAGTGAGAGAAGTTTTGATGTAGGAGATTGGGTATTTTTACGGCTACAACCATACAAACAAATGTCCCTCAAGCAAGCTAAGAAGGATAATAAATTATCACTAAAGTACTATGGTCCTTACAAGGTGTTGCAAAAGATTGGTTCTATGGCATACAAATTGGAGCTTCCTGCTTCTTCGCGAGTACATCCAGTTTTCCATGTTTCATGCTTAAAGAAGGTTATAGGTGAAAATCTTCTAGTTCAAACAATATTTCCAGAACTTGATGAGGAAGGAAAATCATATTGGAACCTGAAGCGGTCACAGAAACAAGCACTCGACAACTACGGAATCGATCAATTTCAGAGTATCTCATCAAGTGGAAGAACTTACCCACTGAAGATTCTACATGGGAGGATGAGAATTTTATACAGAAGCACCCAGAGCTACTCAAGCGTTGAGGACAACACTTTTTTGAAGGAGAGAGGCATGTTAGGTCCCTATATCACTAGTATAGTCCCTTATTATTGTTAGTGTAACCCCCTTATTGTTATTATTGTACCCTTGTAACCCCCATTTTGTTATTATTGTGCCCTAAAATTATTATTGTTAGGTCGGCTAGGATTACATTGTGGCCCACTAGGATTACATTATGGCCCCATGGACTCCTATATATAGAAAGTAGGTTTTGTAAATTGTATCATCCAAGAATTGTTCATTTATGTAATGTATTGGAGGTTTCCCCCTCGAAGTGGCTTATTTATAAGGCATTGATATCTCTTTTCTTCTATTTTTGGAGCTGATTACACAACATTCCGCGTATTTTATGTGTTCCATTGCTCTGTCATATATAATGTTTCTAACAAATTATTGCCTCTTTTCCTTTTCCAATGTATTTTCCAATTTACATAGCCATTAATTAATCACAAGTGATCCTCACTATAATGTTTTTCCCAAAATTTATCTTGGAATACATTTCCCATGACCTTGGTCTTATTTAATTTACATGGAAAATCAACTAGGGGCTATTACAAAACCCTACCCCTTGGGGAAACACCGTCCTCGGTGTTCAATGATGCTTATAACTAGCAAACACATGCTTACCATGGATCTTTATAACCCAAATTGGTGCAAAATTTTACATCATACCAAACTATTGAAACCATGAACACCCTACTACATATTGGAGCTTTATAACACGACTCGATGCAATATTTACAACACACTGCTTATTGGCACTTTATAACACAACTCATTACAATATATACAATAGAAAAATGCATATATAATCATAAAAAAAAAACACATAAACCAAACAAATTTTCTCAATCAAAAAATAAAGAAGGATACAGAGATTGCATATGATTAGCCATCTCCCATGTAGCTTCATTAGGCCCAAAGTGTTTCCACTGCACTTTAACTTTCTCAATTACTCTGTTTCAGATAATGAGTTGTTTTCTCTACAAAACACAATGAGGTTCTGAATTGATTTACCCCTTTGGTTCTACCCATAATACATACCAATCAATCACATTATCAACATCATAGACACAATATAGGCTTAAACAATGAAACATGGAAAACATCATGGAATTTCATTGTTGGCGCCAATGCAAGTTTTTATGACACTGGTCCAATCCTCTCAAGGATCTCAAAAGGCCTACAATACCGAGGTTCCATCTTGGAACATCATCTAATCCTCAAGGATCTCCTCTTGGGCTTGATGCACAATTACACATTCTCCCCAACCTGAAACTCCTTGAATTCTCTAAGTTGATCTGCATAAATATTTTTCCTATTATGATCTACTTTTAAATTCCTCTAATAACCTACATTTATTGTTCGATCTCATCCAACATATTCAGTCCAATCAACACCCTATTCATTGGATCACTCCAGCTAATTGGAGTGTTAGAATTCCAGCCATAAAGTGCCTCAAACAGACTCATCTTCAAGGATTCTTGATACCCATTATTATATGAAAACTCCACCAGTGGAAGATACTCCTCCCACTTCCTCTGCTAATGCATGACATACATCCTCAACATGTCCTCAAGAATCTTGGTCACCCTCTTTGTCTGTCCATTTATCTGTTGATGATAAGTTGTACTAAGAGATAACTCTGTCCCCAAGCCTGAAAACAACTCCTTCTAAAACTTAGAAGTGAACTTGGAATATATGTCTGATATGATCTTCTTGGGAACCCTATGCAACTTATTTTTTCTGCGACAAACACCCTCTAAAAATTTTCTCATACTCGAAATTTGGAGCCTACCATGGATCTTTCGATCGGTCATTCCATACTCACTTCTTGGTCAGTGGATGCTTTTTCATCTCCCGCTTAGATTATAAGTGTTGAAGTCACTTGCACACACATGTTCAATTCACAATAAGTTCATAAGCACATTATTTTATGCAAATTGGACAAGAATATAACGTTCCATTAGGACTATGCATATGCGATGCCCAATCCATGTCAACAGTCAATGTGCACTGACAATGATAGTTTCTCACATTCTATTTGCATTCGTACTTCCATTTCAGTGAGTTTTACAAAATTTCTCTTTTTCTCACCTTTGTTTTCGCGAGTGTCATTTTCACGTTTTCGGTTGTTCCTTTCACTTTCCTTTCTGCTAATTAGTGTCATTTTCATGTTATATTTTCTTTGGCATGTGTTATTTTCACCATCGCCCACATATTGCAAGAGTTGTTCACACTTTAGCAATTGGTGTCTTTTCGCATGTTAGCTATCACACAATGTATGCATGCCTTTTCTAGTGGTTGGAAGGGGTTATATTTGTGTGAATCATTTTTTCTAACCATGTAAAAATTAGTTGCACTCATTCCAAAAGTTTTAAACATTTTCGCACAAGTGTCTTCATGATCATTGCAAAGTATATCTTGAGTTCTGCACTTGTCATGAAGTCATCACAACATTGTCGCATTAAGGGAAATATGTTTTCAACTTTTTCGGATGATCTATGTTGTTTTTTCATCAAAGCGTTTCAAGTGTGTGATCATTGTCAAGTCATATAGTTATTCACATCAATCTCTTTGGTCCCACACTTAGCCAATTTTAAGAAGTTCTGTAAAAACCTAGCCTCATATGAACTTCCTTAATTGTGAAATATGCAGTTCCAACCCTCCAGCTACATCCTTGTTCCTTGACACTACACAATGCATAATTCCTTATTTCCAGTGTTGTGCACTTCACAATTTTAGTGCTCAAGCATGAACTTTCCTCTGAGAATTGTGTAATTCATCTTCCTATCTTGGCCTCAACTGTGCATTAAAAAATTGATAGCCTCAAGCTCATCCCTTGAGCTCTTGAGTTGCACAACTGTGCAATGTCTTAACCTCCTTTGCCTCCTAGAAATGTGCAGTTTTCCCCAACAGTGAAAAACCCCGCAATTGAGCATACTGAGTCTAGAAACCGCGTAGTTTGTCTCCCCAGAATTGTATGAACTGGGCAATGCGTAGTATCAAGGCTCAAGATTCATCCCTTATATCTTAAAATGCACACTTGCGTAATCACCTAGGCGCATCTTCCATCCAAAACTGCAAAATTGGGTGAAAAAATGCAAAATCCCTACCCACTGTCACCCTGAGCTCTAAAATTGTGCAATCTTCTTCCTCAGTCCAACCTCAACTATGCATTGTGCAATCCTAGATTCCAAGCTCTACCCTTGACTTCCTAAGCTAAAAAATTGTGCAGTCACTAAGCCTCTCCCTTGGCCTAGCACTTGGTTCCGACTAAGTCAGTGGATCATCATGCACCATCTTAGACTAGGCATTTATCAGACTGATGTCGTCTTGTCATGAGTGAATTTCAAATGTAGGAACTTTATCATGCTATGATAAGATAATGAAGAAGGAGATGGAGAAGGAGGACATGATAAAAGACACACATGGAGATGAAGATATTGTCGAAATATATATACAGATTCAATTGATATTTTAATGTACTAAAACAAAATACTAAATCAATTCTACAAATTGCGGAAACCAATTTCGATCGCACAATCACATAAACAAGTAAGAGAAATAATTTATCAATCACACAACACAATATGTATATGGGGAAAGAAACTACTCAAGACCCCGCTATCTATATATTTCATAAAGTAAAGAACATGAAACAATACAATGTTATTTCCCTTCCTAAGAAACCTCTGCACTCTGCTAACTGTCTCACATTGATCTGGGAAATTTTGGTCCAATATTTAACGAGTTGCTTGCCTCTTCCTGACCAGCCTTGCTTACGTATTCTTGGAGGAATTATGGCCCTATTAATTACTAAATTCCCAAGAATTGATTGTGAAATTCTTCCAAGGCACCTTGATGACCTTTTTCTAATTATAAAACTGATATTTATCTTACCTTTAACCCCACTATCAATTGGGCCAAACTGACATGCAACAACTATTATTAACGAATTATCAGTTAAATGATTGACCACGGCTTGTGAATTAAATTATATTTAATTCATTGGACCTATCACTATCTCATCTCTCATTTAGAACTAGTTAAACTAATTTTAACTCAAACGATTAAGTTAACTAATTACAACTCAAAATAAACTGCAACTGGGCCCCCTAAAACTTATAGTGAACTATACATGCCTTCGGTTTGAACCTCAACTCAAATTGACTGAGCTAACTAAGTTTTAATAACTCAGTTAACTCTTACAAGCTGTCATGTGATGTGGAATTACAATTTACTTCTAATTTAATTAAGCGAAAAATAAATCAAAAGCGTCATGGGTGCCATTTTCAATATTTCTTGTTTCCATTTTCAACACTCCCTCTCAACAAGAAAGGAATTCAACTCTATCCCGATCCGATACCTTTGGAATTTTCTGCATGTAACACTTCTCTCTAGTGTTGTTACTCCTACAACTTATGAAACTTAAAAAATTCCAAACTGAATCAGTATGATGCATCTTTCATCTGAGTCTCTGATTGCTCCTAGCTACTGCACTATCTACTAAAAACTTCGTGTTGCTGCTGACTCTGAATCTATGCCATTTGCACTACTGTTAACTCTACTATGTGCTCCAATATCTAAATTATGCTAATCTATGCTTCTATCACTCTGATATATGACTGCATGAACTCTACTGATTCATCTTGCTATTGTGTACTGTGGGATCCCGTAGCTAGGTAATGATCTGTGAGACAAGATATCTCAATGGACCCTTCCCAAATTTCTTCTCTTGGGATTATAAATTCATATGGCCCCACCTCTCACCTGGAGGTATGGTTGCATGTGCTCCCTCTGTTGGATGGATAAGTCGTTCTTGCGGACAAGACAGACCTCCCAAGTGTCCTGCGGACAGCTAGCAACAAACAAACAACTAAATCTATCTTTCTCTAGATATATTGCGATTTATAATTAAATGCTATAAAGGCTCAATGATCCTACCTTTGATCCAATGCTTGTTCGTAGTAGTAATCCTTTAGTCGCCCAAAAGAGTTTCCTTTGAATATCTGCAATCACAAACAAGAAAACATCAAATAGCACCTACATAGAATATATTCATAAATCGTATCTATTATGGTGATCAAAGAATCCATAAAATAAACCAATCAATTGACAGCTTATTGAGAAAAATGAACTTATTTGTATTAACTTGAATAAGAAGAGCCTTACAACAGTGTCCGCCTTGATGTTGTACAGGTCTTCCTCGGGTCCGGAACAAGCGTTTCCTTTACTCTGACAAGCCTTGCATTCTTCCAACCGAGATACATACAGGTATGTAATCCTTCCCACATAAAATCTCAGCTAAAAGGGTGTGAGTTTCAATAGCACTTCGACTCCAATAATACTAAAAAGTTCAACTCATCAATTCTAACCCCTTGAGGCTGCCCTATGCCTCTTTTTATAGTGAAAGAGAGGAATTTACAGCTCCATACAAGAAGGGATAGAATCCTCCTTCAAGGGGATTAGTTCCTTACATCAAGGGGTTATCTCCTTATTGGATGGGATGTATGAACATGAAAGGAGAAAACTTTCCACCGCAGGAATGTTTCTAGAAGCTTCCAAAAATGACTTAAACTGAGCTTCTATATTTTACTTGCTTCTTTTCTTATATTTTACAGGGGTCCACACTTTTAAAAAACAGAAAGTGCGCTTGGCTACGCATGATTTATAGCCAAAAGGTGCGGGACCGCAGGCAATACTAAGAGAAAGTGCGGTACAAGATTTTTAAGGATTTTATGAGATTTTCTCTTAGTTTCAAGGCTTGAATTTTAGGAACTTGGATATTATAGACTTCCAAGGGAGTACTAAGATGTCATGGTGACAAATTTCAGTGTAAAAAATTCCCCCCTAAAGTACGATGTCTGAGAATATTCGAAGAGTGATGTGCTTTATCATTTCAAGGATTAACCTGTGGACACCCCAGTCGGAACCCTGTAAAAACATTCAACGCAACACATATATACATATATCATTGCTGAGGTAGGAATTCCCATACTCAGATCAAAACGAACTACACTTGTTCTGATACAGAAATGATTTTAATATTACATCAATAGTGTAGACACAACATGGGCGCAACCATCTGTAATGAATAGTCTACTGCATAATGAATAATAAAACTCCTCGCAGCCTGGATGGTGGAAATTAGATCCAGGGTCTTGATTTTTGCTTCCCAAACTAGTATGATTCTAACCATGCGATTAAATGTGTTGAAGTCGAACATGGTAGAAACCACTTGATTACCAGTCAATGATGTGAACTGTTAACAAGTGTGAGAGAAACAACCAATAATGACAATGGCTCTCAAAGTACTTAGTACAATCCATGAAATGTGAATAAGTGATCTGAAGTTAAACATTTCACAGAATCGTTCGATTGAAGGTAAATGATGCAACCTGTCGTCGAAGGCAAGAAACCTGCCATTAAGGCATGCAAATTTCAAGGTACTGACAGATTCTAGATCAACTTCCTAGATGATGAGCTGTCGTCGATAGAAAGTGATCCGTCATAAGCAAGCTCACGATGCGAAACCATAGATCAAGTTTTGAAGAAATTTTTTGCAAGGACTGACTTAGGAATGGTCAACGTGAATGGAGACAAGTGTTGTAGATGAATGGTTTGTTTGACTGTCCTCTTGAACACATAACGACACTGCAGATGGTTTGGTGATAGTTTCCCTAAGCTAATACCCAGAAACCAGTTGAAGACTTTCAATGTGGTTCGATTAACTGATAGGTAAAGGATTTCCCAACCCAGGTGGAAATGTGACAGAAAGTGTCGTGTTCAAGAGTGGTATAATTCTCTTACAAATCAAAGTGTAACAAATGAATCTGTTTTTATCTCTTTTCCCCCACCATTTCTGGAAAGTACCTCTTTATTTTTGACAATCTTGAGGAGGATAACATTTGCTTGTTTATAAGCTCATCCTTCGGATGAGTCCAACTTATTTTAAAATCGAACCCTAGGAAGGAGTGGTCCATTCCTGTTTGTAATCGACAGGTCCTTTACTGTTAAATTTTAACGAGTCCAGTATAGGAGAAACTCGATGTTTTTCATTTTTAGGGAGTCAGAAGAAAAACTTAAGAAAATTCCATGGGTGTTCTTTTTTCGTAAATTTAGTCTCTCAGGCCTGAAAAAAGATAAAATAATGCAAGAGAGAACTCTATTGACCATGATTAGTCAACGTATACCTTTTTCGTAAATAGTCCATTTCAGTTCGGAAAAGGGGTAAACTTATACTGAAGGGACGACTGTTCATTTACTTTAATGAGTTCGAATAGTCAAGTACTCGGCGATCTTTTCATTTTTAGAGAGTCTGAAAAGGGCTTAAAAGAGGACTCCATGGTTTCGCTTTTTCGTAAAATTTAAAGAGCCCAAAAAGGTGATAAAAGTTTACTCTTCGTCAAAATGACCATTTTTCCTGAAAAATCCGTTATTATGCACAAGAACTCAAAAAATTAAACATACTTGTTTCAATAATAAAAATATTTTGAAAAACTGACTTTTTAAAGTGAAAAATAAACAAATTTAAAATTCATCTATTTGAAAGAACTTATAAAAAGGAGTTTTTCAAGTTCATTTTTATCATTTGAGTTTGGAGTGAAGTTTTTAGAGCTCTGGGCAAAAAACGCTTTGGAGAAGATTCTGGGCAAACCGATTGTCGGAATCGAAAACCGTTTGTTTTAGGTAATCCAAAACCTCCTTATCTTGCTTTTCATCTGTTCAATTTTTTAATTTAGGGTCAGAATTTCATTTTTGGGAGGAAAATAGGTTGAAAAATCCGCCCTCGGGGGTCTGCAGGTAAGACATTGGGAACCTGCGGCCCTGCACTTTTAACACAGGGCCCATGCGTATCTACGCACTGTCCCTGAGTGTAAAGTGTGGAGGTGTTGTAACAAATTTAAAAACATATTTTCTTCCTAAATTACCCAAAAATTTTTTCTTCAAAATGCTTCTAATGCTTCATTTTACTGATTGTAGGATATCTACAATGCTCATTTGGTGAGAATGGGAGCACGAAGAGGTAGATGAAGCAGCGATAATTCATCAACCTAATTTTCAAGCTTTAAGAGCATGCGGGCTTTATAAACTTTGGGCTATCAGTGGCATGAGAGCTCAACTGGATCTTCTTACTTGGCTGGTGAGTAAATGGGATGTTCAGGACCAGTGTTTCATGATCGGAGGTCACCGGCTTGAGATTGAGCTGGAAGACATCTATTTTTTGACTGGCTTGTCCAGGAGAGGTGAACCACTATCTCTATTTGGGGCTAGGCTAGGTGGCCAGTCTGTTTCCAACCTACAATTAGAGTTTTGTAATGATGAAGCCAATCCCTGAGACAAACGGATTGACATAAAAACTATCGTCCGTCCTGAGCTTAAAGTGATTGCTTTTACCATTGTCAAGTTGTGCGGAAGTGCAGCTTTGCATGTAGCCACTGGATCTCAGATGCGCATAGCAGTAGACTGCTTTTGAGGCACCATATTCAACTGGTGCGAGGCAGTGTTGGCAAATGTGAAAGGCCAACTTACCAGAGCAAAGAATGGGAAGCTAAACAACTTTGGATATGGGTCCATTGTAGTCACCTTTGCTCTAGAGAGGATCCCCATGTTAGCCCCGCAGCATATTCCTGTTGATGCCGGTCAGCCTCGAGAGCCTAGGATGGTTCGTTGGGTTGCTTTGATGGCCCAACATAGTGAGGGTGGGGAGATTGTGCAATTTCCCTCTACATATTTCCGTTGGATGGAACGCCAAATTTTTGTTATAGAGGATTTTCCTTATGCTGGCATGGACTTTCGTGGTGACCGGGAGATGCCCCTTCCTCCAGGAACTCAGTGGGATGAGTCAGGTAAAAAATATCTTTTGACATGTTCTAATTTCTAATTTTTATTTTGTTTTTAAATCATCCAAAACTGATAACAAAAAAATTCAAACGCAGATGTGGGTCTAACTCGACCAGCCATTCTCCGCCCCTTTGACTGGAGGCAAAGGGATGCAGCAGCAGTCGCACCACTCCCACAGGATCAGACTGCAGAGATATTGAGTGATTTAGAGCACCATTTGGAGTGGCTCACTATAAATATTCCTGAGACTACTATAGATGATATCCCACTCCGTCTACAGAGATATGTGATTGGTGTTCTTGGACCATTCAGGAGGTTTTTGACTAGGGTGGCACGAGTAGTGGTGTATTATCGTGATCATCACCACGGATAGTGGATGATTGACTTGTAGACTCATTTTTTTGTAACACTTTTTCCTAATAATAAGGTGTTTTGAGCCTATGATCGAAGACGAAGTACTATTTTTTGAACACTACATTTATAGTATGATATACTATTATTTCCAGTTACCTGTCCAATCATGTTTATCAAATGTTGATTTATTACTTTGTTATTGAAAATGTCTGTTTATAACACTAGAAGAAATCGTGTTTGCTAATGTATTTAAACTTCTTGGAATGTGTCGATACTCAATATAATCGATCTCTTGTTCCAAAAGATGAACCCTTAAAAATAATCTTAATAATACTGGATTTCTAATGGCATATACTAGATTTAACTGTAATACAATGAGTTTAGAATCTAACTTAACGATGAAACTTCGAATTCGAAATGAAATGGATTCCGATAATAATTCAATAACTGCACTATATTCGGAAATATCGTTTGTTGTCTGACCGAGACTTACCCCATGCATTGATACTAACTTGTCAGTGGGTGAGTAAATAACCCAAGCTGCGGAAGAGATGTTTCGTGTACTACGACAAGCTCCATCAGCAAAACCAATATATGTTTGAAAGGACATCGACATCTGTGATAAAAGTATCCAGATAAGTAGGAATAATAGTAAGATCACACTTAAGCTAGGCGCACGTTTCTAATCTATAGCACACCAGCTAAAAAGTAACTAATATACAGAGAAGGTCTCCACACAAAAATCAAGCGTAATATCTCTTTAGGTAAAGTCCATTTCTGGGTTTACCTAAAGAGACCCCGTCAAACTCAATAAATTCATAGGCCCCTTTTGCAAGCTGTCTCTTGAAAATATAAGGACCATGCCACATGGGTTCAAATTTCCTAGCCCCTGGCTTATCGTTGGCTTGATCATAAATCAAAACTAGGTCTCCTTCTGAAAAATTATGAGGGGTAACACTTCTATCATACTGAGCTTTCATTCTTTTCGCATGAGACTCGGTAGCTAATGTAGTGGTGCGCCGATTCTCATCTAATTGAGCCAAGTATTAAAAATGTTTCTCCTCTTCAAAAGTGTCTGGTAATAACTCTATGGATAGTTGGAGTGACGATATCTCACATTCAATGGGTAATACTGCTTCTAAACCATAAACCAGTTGAAAAGGGGTAAAACTTATCGATGTTTTTACTAAAGTTCGATATGCCCAAAGTGCTGAAAAGAGCATGGTATGCCAATTCGACTTATGAATTACAATGATTCGTTTGATCATGGTGACTAAAACTTTATTAATCACTTCAACTAAACCATTGGCCTACGGATAATATGGTGTAGAACTGTCATGGCACAGGCCAAGCTGGTCTGTTAACTCAGTCATCATGATATTCTGAAAATGGCTCCCGTGATCAGTAATTATTGCTTGGGGTACACCAAAACAAGCAATCACATGATTGAATACGAAAGTAGCTACAGTTTTTCCATCTGCTGCAAATGTAGGCATCGCCTCGGCCCATTTGGTAAAATAATCTACTGCTAGAATAATATACCCATGCCCCCCGTCCGAGTGAGGGTTACATGTAATGAAGTCAATGCCCCATTTTGCAAAAGGACCAACAACAATTATAGGGTGAAGAGGAGCAGGTGGTGCATGCATTTTTCGATCGAATATTTGACAATTATGACATTTTCGGATGCGTAAATACAATATTTAAACATGGACGACCATAAATAACCTACGCGCAATATCTTTTGGGCTGTGGTGTACCCAGACATATGATTGCCACATGCTCCGAAGTGACAGTCATTTAAAACCTTTTCGGCTTCCTCGTTGGTTAGACAACTTCGAAAAACTGAATCTGCACCACGACAATATAGTGTGTCACCAAAAATATGATATTGTTGAGACTGGAAACGTATTTTTCGTCGTTGTGATTGTGAAAGCTCAGGCTGAAAAGATTGGGTCTGAAGATAAAGAATAATATCTCCATACCAAAGATCAACGATACTAATGAAAAACAAGGATTCATCTGCGATTGGTTGTTCCGCCACAGTTTCTGTATTAGTACGTGGGAAATCACACATAAGTTCAGCAAATATCAATGATTTCTTGGATTTAGACTTTTCAAATTCCAAATCAAACTCCTGCAGGATTACAATCCATTTGTAATATTTGCCCCCTAGCAATTGTTTGGTCAAGATGTACATCATAGCGTTACAATCAGAGATCACTATTGTTTTGCATAAAAGTATGTAGTGACGAAAAAGTTGGACAGATTGAATAGCTGCCAAGGCCAATTTAATCACATGTGAGTATTTAATCTCAGTTGGATGCAAATTCCGACTAAGATAGTAAATCACATGTTCACTATGGAATTCATCTTCCTGAACTAAAACCATCCCTATCATGGAATCAGAAGCGGTGAGGTACAAAAGTTAATCTTGGTTGTAGTTAGGAGGATGCAGTAACGGTGCATGGGTCAACGCATTTTTCAAAGCATCAAAAGATCTATCAGCGACCTTGTCCCAAAAGAAAGGAATATTCTGTTTCAACAACCTAGTGAAACCTTTCATTAACTCGGCGTAGTTAGGAATGAATCGACGTAAAAAGTTTGCTTTCCCTTGCAAACTTTGGAGTTGGCGAAGAGTAGAAGGAGGAGGTAAATTGATGCTTGCCTCAACCTTCAATGGATCAACACAAATGCCTGCCTTTGAGACGATAAATCCCAGTAATCGTCCGGATTGTACACAGAAAACACATTTGTGAGGATTCAAGTGAATATTATAATGCCTACATTGTATAAATATGGCTCGTAAATGAGTAATATGATATGCTCTGCGTGAAGAATGAACAGGTAAATCATTGAGGTAGGACTGCAAAATGTACTTAATGTCGTGAAATGCATAAGACATGGCCTTTTGAAAAGTGGCACCAACATTCTTAGGGCCAAAAGGTAGTTTCCAATAAGAAAAAGTCCCCCATGGACAAATGAAAGCTATTTTAGGTTGATCTGTAGGGAGTATGTTTATCTGATTGTAGCTAGAAAATCCATCCATGAACGAGAAAATTTCACTTCTAGCACAATCGTCGATAATTTGATCAATGTAAGGGGTTGGATAATTGTCTTTTAGACAAGCTCGATTTATATCCCTATAGTCAATACATACTCTTATTGTTTCTTTTTTTTTATTGACCGGAACAATATTAGATACCCAGTCCATTAATGGGATCGGATAAATAAAACCTGCACGAAGTAAATTTTCAATTTCGGCTTTAATAACGGCAGCTTTTCTCAGATGTATCTAACGTAATCTCTGTCTAATGGGTTTAGCATTCGGGTATGTCTTAATTTCATGAACAACAATTGATGAATCGATTCCTGGCATTTCTTCATATGACCAGGAAAAAATGTCGCGAAATTCCTAAAATAGGGCTTTATAGGCTTGGATTTCATCTGGAATACAAGAAGCACCTATATGAATGTTTTCAACAATTCCAAGTTTTACTGAAATGTCAAGAGGAACCGTTGCAGAAATATTTTCTAAATTCATTTCAGAATCGATATGTGAGATTGGATTCTGAGGTTCTTTGACGTAATCAGTGGTAAAAATGGAGGAAAAATCATTCTCAAAATGATCAAGATCAAGTAAAAACGAAGATCTATGATGAAGATCTTCCCATGGTAACTC
The DNA here is from genome assembly GCA_034641835.2 of Pinus albicaulis. NCBI lineage: Eukaryota > Viridiplantae > Streptophyta > Pinopsida > Pinales > Pinaceae > Pinus > Pinus albicaulis. The sequence goes on along the minus strand of CM076584.1, from coordinate 1,587,989,908 downwards.
ATCTACCGACAAGAATTCATGAATATGTTCATCAATATTGAATACTTGTTGAGCAGGATCCAGAATTAGTGTCGAAGCTAAGCTCAATATTGAAAATGATTCGTGACTGATCACATTCACTGGATCAGTCTTAGTTGAAGGAGTATCAGAAAATGACTGTACATTTTGATATGCTAACTCAAAAGGACTCAAAGGTATCGGGCCATCGAATGAATCCAATTCTAATTCTGAAGGTACTATCCAAGGATCATCAAAGGACATAGTACTTGACGAAATCATATTAATATTAGCAATAGGAGATTATATGTTCGGAGGAGGCAGGGAAAAGTTCCCAGTAAAGCTAAATCTTTAATTAAACCTACTTCGACATCCTTATAAGGGATAGTCGATTTTCCGATATGTTGGATGCTATCAGTAGAGGATCAGACGAATAATATGAGAGCTGATCTATCTTAATGATCTTTCCTTTATGAGGAAACATGATGAGATGAAATATCGATGATACAACAACAGTCATAGCGTAAGACCAACTGTGACATAGGAGAAGGTTGTAATCCAGAGGGGCATCAACCACTTCCACATCTAGATGAACCATTTTGCCTTCGACCTTTATTGGTAGATCTTGGTAAATACCATATGGTTGAAAACCTCTTTCGTAAAAAGCTTTGAGAATAGTTGGTGATTGGTTAATTGTTGGAGAACCAAGTGATTTCCACCATTTTATCGACATAATACATGTAGAAGCCCCTTCATCAACAGCAGTACGAAAAATTCGCTTGTTTTTTACTATTACTGGAATCTGAAAAGCCATTTGATGGGGTAGGCGGGGTGTAAAATTCTCTAAATCGAAGATCATGAGGTTCGAATCCTGGATATCTATAGCTCCTAAGGCTGACAAAAGAAATTTTCTTTGGGCTGGGCATGATTTCAATACTTTCAAAGCCGACATTGCTGAAGGGGAAATTTCCAAATCTTCAACAATATCGTAATTCTGAGCAGCTCTCGCATGTGGATTGAAAGTTGATTTAAGAAGTACACCTTTTGCAGGCAGTTTAATCATAAGTCAGGATTTTGTTTCTTGATCTGTAATGGATCAGAAACTAAGGGAGATGTAGTCGATGCAGAATTGGATGTTTCTGCTTCTTTACCAGTGTTTTTACTACCATAATCTTGCGATCGCATCGCAACCATGAAAATATACTCAATCAGATTGGAGGAAGATCCAACCATGTTACTATCTTGAGTGGGAAAGGGATCCTTCAAGACAACAGGTATTGGCGAACCCTTAATGAATTTTGATACCTCGACCCTATGCGGGCATTCTTTCATGAAATGATCCTGGTCGCAGATGAGACAAGGATATCGAGGTTTGCATTTTTTGTCAGTAGGTTTAGTTGTATCGTTTTTCTATTTTGAAGATTTTTTATTTTTATTATTACCTTTCTTCTTACCACCGTTTTTAGATTTGGTTGTGGATGACTCTATAATGTGAATATCGGCGGAAGCTTCTTGGGAAGAATCTCCTTTGGGTGAATTGGGTAAAGTGATAATAGGAGAAGTGGTCTTGGAAGACTTGTTCTTACTTTTACCAGTACTAACAGAACCAATTACACCATCAACGATGTGAGAGCCAGAAGGAGTTGCAGTTAACTGACCAGGTCTTGGTAAATCGGGGATTTTATCATGCAAAGTACCTGACTGAGTATATACAAGATCAAGGTACTGAGCTTGAGCAATGACTTTCTCTTCCATAACAATGCCTCCTTTGGCCACATCTTCAGTAATTTTCAGCAATAATGATTTAATAAACCATTCAGCCAAAATTTGATCAGGAATAAAGACTTTCACTAAACGCCTTCTACGTCTCAATTCATGAATATGATTAGATATGTACGTAGACGTAGACTTTTTCAATGAAGTTAGTAATTTTGTGCCATTGTCATATCTGACAGGCAACTGAAAATGGGTTAAGAAAGCGGTAGCTAGCGCATTAAAATTATTAAAAGAGCCGCATGGTAACTCAATGTACCATTTGGCAGCTAAACCAATGAGAGTTATCTGAAAAAGATGTAATCGAATCGAATCATTGACTAACGAATTGGATGCACACCATAGATGATAAGTCATAACGTGATTAGATGGGTCCTCTCCTGACTTACCTTCGAATTTAAGAATATCACTGGGCAACTTGTTAGGCATCGGCGGCCAATATGGAAGATAAAAAATGGGATCGTTCGTAAGGCGTGAGAGATCTGGTAAATCTAAAGTTGCCATGAATGGTAACCGATGACTAGGGTCTCGATAACCTTGTGTGATCAAAACAGTGCCAGGAGGAGGATATCCAGGATAGCCTGGAATTGGATGTGCATTTTGAATCGTGTAACCTCCTAGGTAACCAGGATTAACTGGGCCATACTGGGGTTGTTGAGGTATTTGATAAGTATACCTAGGGTACGAATGATACTGATACACTGGATTTTGTGTAGTCTAACCAATTTGATAATATCCTTGGTATGGTTGATAAGTAAACTGTGGTTGAATAGATACAATCGTACTGGTACCAGCTTGTTCTGTAGGCATCTGGGCCATAGTCTAACTTGTAGGTCCCGACTGTGGCACAGATGCTTCAGGAATTTGCACTGATGCAGGGATAGAAGAAACCATAGCTACAGTTACTCCAGAAATAGATGTTGTAGGTTGAACAGAAGTTGCAGTAGCTGCAGAAGTTTGAGGTGGAGTCTGAGGTGTAATAGGCCCAGGCTTCTGAACTGAACTAGGTGCAGGGACTTGAACAGTAGGCTGGACAGGTTGCTGGGTTGGACCAGAAACCAAAGGCTATCCAGGTTGATTAGGTAACTGCACATTAGGTTGCATAGTATGTTGAATTTGAGATGGATTCCACACCATGTTCATTCCGGGGTATTGAACCGTAGAAGGTTGTACATATGAAGAACCATAGCCTGGTTGAACGTAGGGTTGATAATTAAGTGGAAAATTTCCAGCTCCTTGTAAAAATGATTGACCAGAAGGTGGTTGGAAACCTTGAGTTGGGTATTGACCTTGAGGTTGATAACCTCGAGGCACGTACTGAATCTGGGGTTGATAAGGACCCTAAGGAATATACTGAGTCTGGGGTTGACCTTGGGGTATGTACTGTCCTTGAGGTTGATAACCTTGAGGTATGTACTGTCCTTGAGGTTGTTCCCCAGGTAAATAATACTGTCCTATAGTTTTTCCTGGTAAAAAATTACCTTGACGTTGCCCCCCAGGAGGTAACTGACTGCCTTGAGGTTTCCCCCCAGGCGGTAACTGACTACCTTGAGGTTGCCCCCCAGGCAGTAATTGACTACCTTGAGGTTGAGGATTTGGAATATTACCAGACATGATAAAAATTTGCTTTGCATTCAACGTTTCAGTTTTAGCTCCATTTATACCAGTTGATAACACTTGTTTAGTTGGTCAAGGAGTTGCTCCTGAGAAAGTACTAGAGAGTGACTGGTACCCCGAAGGAACAAAAGGACCACCATAGAAAAATGTTTCCAGTGATTGGGAAAACATAGATGACTCACCTGATATAATCGATGAAGGATAATAACCTCTAGGTGTAGGATGAAAAGGAATTCGGGGTGGTGAAAAACTAAGACTTGGGTTTCTAAAAAAATTGTCAATGATAAATACCAAGCGTCACTTCTAAAAGGACTGTAGAATATTGATTCACACTCCATAAGATTCAAAGTCTGTTGGGTTTCAGGAAGAGTTACGTCTTCGTCTGGACCGACAAGTTCTTCAATAGATATTAGGTCAGAAGGAAGATTTTCAGTAATGATATGTCTTACCCTAGGTGAACCAGGATCACTAGAAGTTGGAGTAAAAAATCCTGAAGATGGTTCCAAAACAACAGGTTCAGTGTCAGGCTCAAAAGTTTCAGGTTCTTCAGCAAATTCGTTGGAAGGAGAAATAATACCAGTAAGTTCAAAAAATGAAATTGGCTCTTGAATATGCTCTGTTTTTTGTAATTGATAATCAGGATGAACAACTATAGATGACTCTCCGGCTTCTGTTGATCTAATTCTATTGTCACTAGGTGATACTAGAGCTCGCAGCCCTTCAATTTGGCTTGGTGTATACTCAGGGGGCTTCCCCTGAAGTCTGCGCAATTGTCTCAGTAATTTAGCGACGATTAAAAATTATTAATCACACGCAATCAAATAAAATTTCAATGAAAAATCCTAGAGTCACTAAGGAAACAAAAAAATGAATCACACGCCTAAAAATCTAGGAGATCAAACCACACACAAACAGTAAATTCCCACACTAAAAACACTAGTTGGTGATGAAATCCAACATCGTAGTACTTAATGTAGAAAGAGCGGTTGGAACAATTACCCCGACAACCTGCTTAATGAAAGAGACCGGTGCAAGTTTCTCCACTTAAACCATCTCAAGTGAAGCTAACCCTCTGAAGAGTCCAAGTGAGTCTAGTCGACGTCTGCTCCAGGTACAATGAGATCTTTCCTCCACCGTCACCTTAGGAAAAAACCATAAGATTATGGTCACTATGGTTACCAACAAGAACTAATATACCTGGGGGAACATTCTATGGTCTGAAATACGCGCAAGGGCAGAGCAACAAAGCTCAATCCCCTTGAAGGCTCCTTGACATAATCCAAGGTATACCGACAAGTGACCCCAGGCTCCTCGAAAATGGTCTATCCGAGGTTTACTGTTGTTAATACGTGCATATATTCTATTGTTCCCAATGAGATAGAATTGATTATCCCACTGGTTCAGACACGACCTCGTGCTTGACTCCTTTAAGAGGAGCTTCCCAGAGCATACAAGCAACTATTGGATTTTTTCCTACCGCAAGATCAACTACTTGTTTGTTTTAATTGTCTTGGAGAGTTAATTACTCCCTACTCCAAGACACTAGCCTAAGCTATATTGGTGAAAAGAGCCCTAGAAATATAAAAATTACTAGATTGGTTTTAATTTAAGCGTTGATTTTAAAAATCTGTTTCTTAGGACAATAGGTACGAAAGTGAAACTAATGATATGTAGTGACCCGACTCAAATCATACTAAAAAAATGCATCTATTATGAGAAACAATCCGTTTTCTTTCAACGAATTCTATCTAAAGGAAGAGTTGAGAAATGCAATCTTTTAAAACAAACTTTTCCTTCAAACAAGAATAAATGAAAAGAAATCTAATTTCAAAGAGAACTCAAAATGATCTATTGCTCAACAAGAAATCCCTTTTATTCAAGATCGTAACTACAAACGAATTTTTTCTTCAAAAGACACTAAAATTTCTAGAAATAACACTCAAAACTAAAAACACTATTTTTTAGATCTAAAAACTCTAAGACTAAATCTGAATTAAAAACTTCAAATATTTTGAGGATGTCTTACTCAGCTTGTTATCTAACTAAGAAATTCTTTTCTTGAATAAAAAAAAACTCGAAAAAACATCCAATTTTGGTTTTTTAAGTGAAATTCCAAACTTATTAACAAAAGTTTTATAAAGATTTGCAAATGAGAGAAATGGGATCTAAGTCTCATAAAACAATTTCTGCTATGATGTCATACTCAACAAGAAAGTAAGGAAATACCAGTGATCTAAAGGTATACCAGGGTTTCTAATCTTTGAGCGGGATATAAGACAAATCAAAAATCATTATACCATGCAGATCTCTCAGAAAATCATTCAAAAATAAAAACGTTGAAATAAACTCTTAACCAAGGATTTCTGACAGAAGATACAGGTCTGGGAAATCACTGAGAATCTAAAAAACTAATCCAGAAAAAGAAGATTTTAAGATTTTTCAAAAATTTTGACAGGGTCCGCAGGATTAAGTGCAAACCAATGCGGTCCCGCACCGTGGGTACAGGAAAAGTGCGGATTTTCCCGCACTGTCTCTGAAAGAAAAGAGTGGACACAAGAAAAATAAAGAGAAAAAAAAAATTCTCAATCATTTCTCAGGGATTCTACAAGGATAAATTACCCAAGCCAGTGATAATCAATCAAACTCAGAAAAAATAAACTCATAAGTCAAAAATAAAATAAATCAAATTTCAAGAACACCTTCCCTAGTGGAGTTGCCATTTTGTTGGACAGATAAGTCGTTCTTGTGGAAAAGACAAACCTCCCAAGTGTCCTACGGATAGCTAGCAAAAAACAGACAACTAAATCTATCTTTCTCTAGATATATTTTGATTTATAATTAAATGCTATAAAGGCTCAACAATCCTACCTTTGATCCAATGCTTATTCGTAGTAGTAATCCTTCAGTCACCCGAAAGAGTTTCCTTCGAAGATCTGCAATCACAAACAAGAAAACATCAAATAGCACCTACATAGCATATATTCATAAATCATATATATTATGGTGATCAAGGAATCCATAAAATAAACCAATCAATTGACAGCTTATTGAGAAAAATGAACTTATTTGTATTAACTTGAATAAGAAGAGCCTTACAACCGTGTCCGCCTTGATGTTGTACAAGTCTTCCTGGGGTCTGGAACAGGCGTTTCCTTTACTCTGAAAAGCCTTGCACTCTTCCAACCGAGATACATATAGGTATGTAATCCTTCCCACATAAAATCTCAGCTAAAAGGGTGTGAGTTTCAACAACACTTTGACTCCAATAATACTAAAAACTTCAACTCATTAATTGTAACCCCTTGAGGCTGCCCTATGCCTCTTTTTATAGTGAAAGAGAGGAAGTTACAGCTCCATACAAGAAGGGATAGAATCCTTTTTCAAGGGGATTAGTTCCTTACATCAAGGGGTTAGCTCCTTATTGGATGGGATGCATGAACATGAGGAGCGGACTCTCCACTGCAGGAATGTTTCTAGAAGCTTCCAAAAATGACTTAAACTGAGCTTCTAGATTTTACTTGCTTCTTTTCTTATCTTTTACAGGGGTCCGCACTTTTAACAAATAGAAAGTGCACTTGGCTACGCATGATTTATAGCCAAAAGGTGCGGGACCGTAGGCAATACTAAGAGAAAGTGTGGTACCAGAGTTTTAAGGATTTTATGAGCTTTTCTCTTAGTTTCAAGGCTTGACTTTTAGGAACTTGGATATTATAGACTTCCAAGGGAGTACTAAGATGTCATGGTGACAAATTTCAGTGTAACACCCTCTTCCCACTTGGCTCGAAATTCCGCCCTACTAAAGGTATCTTCTTGAGTGGATTCCTCCATTTGGTCTCCTCTCTTCTTATCCAATTGTGACTGCTCCACAACCTTCTGAGGCTTCTTCTGGGGATGCATGTTGAGATTTAATTCATGCTCCCTCTCAACCACCAAGTGCATAACCTTTTATTTTCTCCTCAAATATTTGTAGATTGCATCTTCAACCTTGAGAGCATACATGTTCTTTACTCGCACACCAATCTGTTTCATCTGTCCTGTGGAGATGTGTCTAAAGAAAACATTTCTTTATCTAAATATCACATCATAATCACGATATTCCAACACTGCTACAAAAAAAGATTATTATTTAGTCCTGGAATAAAAGAAACATCTTTGAGTCTGAGAGGGGAGCCGGTCTCCCACTGAAAGGTAAATATACCTATGTCGGTCGCACTATACCTCCCGTCATCTCCAAAATCTATGTTCTGCTGGAGGTCCTTCTCCTCCAAGTCACTGAAGAGATATCCATTCCACGTTATATGGAATGAGGCACCACTGTCAAGATACCACATTTATCCCATTACAGTGCTAGCCATGCATGGTATGAGAGTAAAACCAAGCTTGAACTGTGAAGTTAGAGCTTCACCTGTTGTTACAATTACATGCTCCTTCGTGCTTGCCTTATGTGGACATTTCATGGCATAATGCCCATAATCATGACAATGAAAACACTTGACCTTGGACAAGTCTCTCTTTCCCTCTTCACTCAGGACTTATTTCCCTTGGCTTTCTTTCCTTTTCTAACTAATGAAAAATATACTTCGTTGTGTTTGGAAGAGGTCTTGTCTCTAGTGCTCCGCCTTATCTCTTCTTGTACCAAGTCAAAACACAAATTCTCCCACTCTGGTAACTTCACTCTCCCATTTACCAAATCCTAGTAGCTGTGCCAGCTCTTGGGAAGGCCTAGAAGTGCCAGGCTCACCAAATCATCCTCGGGAATTGTCACACCAACACTTCCAAGCTCAAATAGACATTGAGTGAACTTCACCAAGTATTTTGGTATTGTATCACCCTCCTCCATCTTGATATTTCTAAGATTTTATTTCAACGCCAACTTCCTATGGTCGCTATTGTTGAACCTCAAAATTGTTCTTATTTTGACACCCTTTTCATCATTTCTTTATTCCTTTTCACAAAATCGTCACTCCAATCAATGATAATTGACTTATTTCATATCAGAGAAAGCATTTAAATGATCTCTACTTTATATTATGATGTTTCTTGTTATTTAAATGAATTTATGTAATTAACTACAGAATATGTGCAATTCTGCAGCTAATTGTTGTTTCTGCAGCTACTATTATGGTTTGACAGGTTTTGAGAAGCAAATAAGGAAATGGGTCATATGGGTATCTTTGGAATGATCCACACATGGATAATATCCCATCCACCTATTCAAATTCGAAGAGAAAATGTGCCTATGCTCGCGGTCAAGGTCGGTCAAAGAACGTGATCTATGAATGAAATACTATTGATTTGATCTGACATAGAAAATTGAGAGATGACAATTAAAGAATTTTCTTCTATCTAGAATTCAAAAGTCAGTTCTAGTTGTTATTTGTAAGTGGAAACGCCTCAAACAATTAAATCTGAAATTTGTTTAAATACTGATCTTTTGAAACCGGAAGACAGTCCTAATTTTTGATAATTTGATGTATGCTTTTGAAAATCTATTTTTGATAATAAGAAGACCAATTCCAGATCCTTTGATGCGTGCGTAGTCCATTATATTTTCAATTCATTCTATTGCAGAGGGCCCCTGCACGGAAAGGAGGTTTTTAGTTGTTTTGTAGTTTGAATTTTGTTATTTAATTTCTTTTTGATTCGTTATTTTTGTTCATGTGAATTCATAGTTAATTTCACATTGTTTTCATAGTTAGATTCATGTCAATTCATAGTTTAATTTTCTTACTGTTTCATAGATTAATTACAGGAATGATTTCTTAGATTAAGTTTCCAATTAGCTGTGTAATATTGTGCTCGCGAAGTTGTCTCAAGAATGTGGCTCTGTCATTTTCCAATTGGATCAGATTTGGGTATTCGGTCATACCACAGTTGTAGTTTCCTTTAACATGATTTGTACTTGCTTTCAATTTCAATCAACATTTTTATTTCAATTCTTAGAAATAGGATTTATGCTTTCAATCCATGGAATAGAATTAGATTAAGTTAGTACATAATTAAATTAGAATTGTGTTTTTAAACAAATTCTATGTTTTCATAGGACTAAAACCTTTCAATGGATAAAATAGGAAATGATTTCATCTTGTCATTTGAATGCAATTGGATTTAGAATAGTGCTTTGTTTTAAACTAGTTAGATATTTTTCATAGATGTTTTCCCGGCCTACTAACATCATTCAAAAGTTTGATTTATTTTTATGCAATTTAGATTAGTTAATGAACATTTCCTTTTCTTCCTTCTTTTAGATTTCATATTAACACTAAAAATAGTTTGTAATTCAATTTCTTTCTTTAGAATAGAAACAAAATTTCCTTTTCTTCCTTCTTTAAGAATTAGTTTTCATCATTAAAATTCATTTAGATTTGATTATTCACTAGCATTTAAATATTTCGTTTCTTATACCAATTTTAGACATAATATACAAAATCCCCAAAATAACATAAACATACACAATGAAGCAAGAGAACAAGGTTACCTAAGCATATATAGCGCACCTCACTTCATCAAATTACTAACCTTGGTCGATAATTCATGATAGAAATTTGAGACATCAAATTGACTAAACATTTTGGTGCCGTTGCCGGGGAAGTGAAATTAGGAAGCCTTATTTCTTACACTAAAAAAATGACATGCGTAGAGAAAGAGACTCTAGGGGTAGATTCATAGCTAGAGGTAGAAGTTTGATTCCTACAACACCACTCACCCCAACAAGACCACGTAGTGCCACACCACCATCTCAAACTCATATCCCATTTTTCACCTCAAGACATAGACTTCCTAAAGTCTTAAGATGAGAGATCCAACCAGGATATTCTCCAAATTCATCTACTGAGGTAGTCTTAGAAGAAGAATATCCTAGATATACAACACAAGGAGTAACCTTTTTCACGTCTACAGGAGAAAATATTTTAGGTCAAGAATTAGAAATCCCTAGTGAGAAAGAAGAAAAATAAACTTTCTTCAATATGCCATTGATAGAAGAACCAGAGGAAGAATAATTAACCCTACAGTTAGAACCTTACATTAGCTCTGAGGAATCTACAATGGCAGAAGAAGAAGGCCATGGAGAAATTTTGAATGGAGAAGCCTTAAGAGGAGGAGGAAGAGGTAGAGGATGAGGTGGAGAAAGAGATGGAGGAAGAGGTAGAGGTAGAGGAGATCCTAACTCTATTGGATTTCCTATAGTTGATGAGGATACAAATTTTACAATGAAAAATATTTCACCTTCTGTCCTTCCCAATTTCCATGGATTAAGGACTGAGGATCCTGAAACATTTTTATTTGAATTTGAAGTCTTACGTAGATCTTATGACTACTTACAAGACTCTAAAAAATTGAAGCTATTCCCTACAACACTTAAGGGTGAAACTCTAAAATGGTTCATGGGTTTGATAACACAATCCATTAGGAAATGGGATGAGATGAAAAGTGCATTTTTTCAAATATGCCTTGATTATTGCACACCTATTAATAGGAAGGATGAAGTATTTAAAATGATGCAGAGAGAGGATGAAAAATTAGAAGATCTAATTGAGAGATTCAATTATAATATTAAGAGATCTAAGATGGAACATATAGATCAAGATAATTTAAAATCTCTCTTATTGAAAGCCACTAGAGATGAATGGATAGATATCATTAAGATTATGGGAAAATGAGATATCTATCAATTACCATTGCCTGAAATTGCTGAATTGTGCATTCATCTCTCAAGAGGAAAATAAAAAACTAGGAAAAATACAAGGGATCTTATTCTCTCTACAATAAATAAATCTTCAATTGGAAGAGCGAGTAGGGAAGAAATTGGAAATATGCTTGATGAATTTAAGACATATATCTTAGGGAGTCTCAATGAACAAATAGACACCTTGAAATTACAAAGCAAACAGAAAGCTGAAACTGATGCCTTAACTATTTTTTGTCCTAAATGCAGAAAGAAACATGATTTAAGAGAGTGTACTCTTGATGTAAAAGTAATAGAGACTTGTGCTATTTGTGCAGAAAATCATGAACTATCTTTCAAGAACAAGAAGTAACTCCATCTCGAGTAGATCCTCTTTGTTTTGTCTCTATAATACCATGGAAGGGGCCACAAACTCAAGGTTTTAATAACCAAATGTATAATTAGCCCCCACCAAACAATTGGAATTCATCATGGCAACAACCTTGGTCCCAGCCTCAACCTTGGACACAAGGGATGAAAAACCCTGATGAAAGATACTCTCATTATCACCAGTATCCACAACCCTATCCAAATTATCCTCCCCAACATTTTCCACAACAAAATCAACCACCCCAAATCCAAAATCAGAATCCACAACTGTCATTACCATATCCACAAAGAAAAAATCAACTACCTTTCGAGCCATTACCAAACCCAAATAAAAAAAATGCTCAAAATTCTTATAACATAGAAGGAAAATTTTTTCCAGCTTACATGATTACCCCACTAGATCTTAACAATGTCCAACTTAGATCTGGTAGAATATTAGGAAGGGAAAAGCCTTCTGTTGTTATTCAAGAAAAATATGATTTTGATGAAGAAATTTCTCTACAAAAAAATAAAATTTCTAAAGAAGGGACATCTCTTCAGTAGAACCAAAATTCTGAAAATTAAAAACAAAAATATCCATTAAACTCAACTCCTATAATAGAGAAACCTCCAGTATCTATTTCTAACCCTCCTTTTCCTAAAAGATTACAAATCGATAGAGGGATAGAAATTTTTTTTTTTTTGCCTAATTATGAATTTCTAGATGAATTGAAAAATGTTTGTATCAAAATTACTTTGTTACAGGCCATTAAAGAGATTCCTATTCTAGCCAAAACAATAAGAGAGTTGAGCACAAAAAAATTAGGAAGGAAAACAAAATAAATAAAAACGATTCAGTTAGTAGAAAATATTGTTGACATTATGATGGGAAAAATAGGCATACAAAAATATTTGGACCCAGGAAGTCCAATTGTAAAAACACATATCAATGGCATTTAGATTCCAAATACATTAATTGACTTAGGAGTAGCCATCAACATTATGAGCAAACAAACTATGGAACAAGTTAGGCTTCCAAACCTTCAGTATACACCTACATTATTGCAATTAGCAGACATATCAGTAATCAAACCAGATGGTGTATTAGAAGGCATATATGTGCCTTTAGACTCTTGGGAGTATCTAGTTGACTTCATGATCCTAACTCCCAAGAACAACATAGGGGGACATCCATTAATTTTAGGAAGGCCTTGGTTAGCTACAGTTGATGCCTTCATTAGTTGTAGATCCGGTGATATGTTTATTTCTGATGGAAAATCAACAAATAAATTCACTCTATATCCTCCAACAAAAATAATCACAGAAATATGAGATGAATTTATGGATGATGAAAATGAGATACAACCTCTCTTTACTATTTCTCATATTAGTGAAGAAAGTCAAATCTTAAATTCAATAGAAAAATTTGAAACATCCTCACAATCTGAAGATGATTATAGTTTTCAAGAACAATGAAATATTGAATACTTTTCATCTAGACAGATGACTTTATATTCTATGGAATAATTTGGTAACTCTACAGTTGAAATCTTTCCAAGAAAATCTTTAAACATAAACAAAAACTTGGAAAAATTCCAACAGGAAGAGTTAATCAAAACATTACAAAAAAATTCTTCTGCATATGCATGGGGAGTACACTGACATGAAAGGAATTAGTCATGAGACTTGTATACATAATATCTACACTGAGGAAAAATCTAGGCCTATCAGACAACCTCAAAGAAGGATGAACCCAAATCTTAGGGAACTTCTGAAAGAAGAATTGCAAAAATTATGGAATGTAAACTTCATCTATCCAATTTTAGACAGTTAGTGGGTTTCTACATTAGTAATTGTACCTAAAAAGAATGGTAAATGGAGGGTATGCATTGATTATTGAGAGTTGAATAAGGCTACTCTAAAAGATCATTTCCCATTGCCTTTCTTATATCAAGTATTGGATACATTAGCAGGAAAGAATTATTTCTCATTTTTGGATGGTTTTAGTGGTTACAATAAAATTCAAGTAGCATTTGAAGATCAAGACAAAACCACATTCAACTGCCCATGGGGAACCTATGCTTACCGAGTACCTTTTGGATTGTGCAATGCACTTGCAACATTCTAGAGGGCAGCATTAGGATTTTTCTTTGATCTAATGCATGATTGTATGGAAGTATATATGGATGATTTTACAGTTTATGGAAATTCATTTGAAGAGGCTTTTGAAAACTTGGAAAAGGTTCTTAAAATATGCAAAGAAGAAAATCTTTCATTAATTCATGAAAAATGATTTATGATTTTTACTGAAGGAATTGTTTTAGGATATCACATTTTAAGGGATGGAATTAAAGTAGACTCATCTAAAGTTGAAGTCATCTCCAAATTATCAATTCCAAGATGTCAAAAGGATGTTAGAAGTTTTCTAGGATTTACAGGGTACTATATAATATTTATAGAAAACTTCACCAAAATAGCATATCCACTCTTCAAATTGCTTACCAAATATTGTGAATTTAGTTGGAATCTTGATTTCCAATTGGAATTTGAAACTTTAAAAGAAAAAGTTTCTGAAGCACCCATATTAAGAGGTCAAAATTGGAAAATACCTTTTCACATTTCAACAGATGCTTCAGATACAGCTCTGGGAGATGTACTAGGAAAAAAAATATTTGATCCCCTATGCCATCTATTACATAAGTAAAAATTTGACTCCTGCTAAGTTAAATTACACTGTAGCTGAAAAATAATTTCTAGTTGTTGTCCATGCTATTAACAAATTTAGACAATACATCATCGGCTATGAAACCTTTATTCACACAAACCATTATGCAATTAGGTACTTAATGAATAAATCTATCACTGATAGCAGAATCACAAGATGGTTATTACTCCGGCAAGAATTTAACATTACCATTCTAGACCGTCCTGGAAAACAAAACACATTTACTGATTTCTTGTCCATAATTAAAAACAACAATAATGATACTCCAGTAGAGGATAATTTTCCTAATGAATATATCTTTGAAATAACTACTAATTTTCCATGGTTTGTAGATATTGCTAACTACTTAGATACAGGAAAATTACCAACATACTTGTTTCCTAGAGAGAAAAGAAGAATGATTCAAACAAGTGCATTATACTCATGGGTTTATGATGAATTGTATAAAATAGGTCCAAATATCATCATCAAAAGGTGTGTTCGAGAAGATGAAATGCCTGAAATTCTGAAGGCATGCCACGATGAACCTTGTGTTGGAAACTTTGCTGATAAAAGGATAGCCTATAAAATCTTTAATTTAGGATATTATTGGCCATCCATATTTAAATATGCCAAAGAGTATGTCAAAACGTGTGAAATTTGTCAAAGAATAAGGAAACGTGTTCTTACAGATGAAATGCCCCTACAACCTCCGGTAGTCATTGAACCATTTGAAAAATGGGCCTTGGATTTTTTTAGACCAATCAATCCACCATCAAGAAAAAAGAGGTACATTCTGCTTTGCACTGATTATGTCACTAAATGGGTAGAGCCTAAAGCACTTTCTGTTGCTAATGAAAATGCTATAGTTTGATTTCTCTTTGAGGATATTTTCACCCGTTTTGGTGTCCCAAGGGAAATTGTGACAGATCATGGATCTCAGTTTACATCTAATGTGGTGTAGAATATTGTGGATGAATACAAGGTTCAACATAGAAAGTCCACTCCCTATCATCCACAAGAAAATGGTCAAGTGGAGTCCACCAATAAAGTGATCGAGGCAATCCTCACAAAGAAAGTACATCTACATAGGAAGGATTGGGCAGATAGGCTTCCTGAAGCCTTATGGGCCTACCAGACTACATGGAGGAATACAAAATGACATACTCCCTATGAACTTGTTTATGGGAAGAAAGTCCTATTTCCTATAGAATTTCATATCAAAACCTTCAAGATAGCTGTCAGATTGGGACTTAATTTATCATAAGACCAAAAGCACAGAATGGAGCAACTTAATGAGCTTGATGAGACTAGGCAACATGAAGTTCAGAGAACCAGTCTAATCCAACAACAAAGGTCAATATGGCATGATAAGTACATAAAAGAAAGAAAGTTCCAAGCATGAGATTGGGCACTTTTGTTCGATTCAAAGTTAAAAGAATTTCAAGGAAAATTTTAGACTCATTGGCTTGGGCCTTAGGAGATCGAAAAAGTCTTTGACAATGGAGCAGTCAGAATAAGGACAATTGATGAAGAAAAGGTACCTCATATTGTGAATGGGCATTGATTAAAAGTCTATCATAATTCAATTACAAAGGAGGAATTTATCAAAAAATTTCAAGACAATATTGATATGAAGTTGGTGAAGAAGAATCCTTATTCTTCCTCAACTTAGTGTTCTTTTTATTTTCATATCTAAAAAAGTAAAAAATTGTATAAGTATGAAAACCAATCAATGATTGGCATCCTTATACAGAAAATACAAGATGAAAATCAGAGTTCTGACATCTTATATTTTCTCCCATTCTAAAATCCCAAATTCTTTGTTCCCTTTATTTCTCTGAAGCAATAAAAGAAGTAGCTATATAATTTCTACAATTCTGCAGCCATCATCACATTCTGCAGCTTTGTTACATTTTATTACAACCTACTGAAGCAAACATACTAGACATAAGAAATTGAGAACTCCATTGAAGATCATGTTGAAAGGATACCTGAAGAATCAACACAAATTAAAGAGCAACAAAGGTTAGTTCCAAAGGTATGTTACAAGAATTTGTTTAAATAATAAGACCAAAAACATTAGCATATATAATTTAGCTGAACATATGCTACCTCAATATGTCATCATTAGATTTGATTCGTTTTCACATCACAATTTCAAAATCTGACCACAACATCTGTATCATATCTCATAATAATTTATAACCGATTTTCCCATTGATGATTAACGGTCATGTCTTACTTTCGTAACCCACTCATCCACGTTCCTTTAAAACGTCACGAAATATATATTTCACATGTACTTCTCTACAAACCCTCGAAATCATTAACCCAGATCCGCAACCTCAATTCATTTGATCAAAGAAGAACATTTCTGAAGGTGAAACTCCTGACGACATATACACGGGTCTGATAGTGAGAACTGAACCTGTAGGAGAAAAATTCATGAAGGGTTATCCTCAGGTAAAGGAAACAATACAGAAGGTGCAATGGCTTCGGTTTATAGAGAATTTTGGTGGATTCCATAAGGAGGTCACCAAGTCCTTTGCAAGATCTTTCGATGGGACAGAGGTCGAAATTGGAGATATAAAATTCTCAGTGACAAAAGCCTTTGTGGTCAAAGCTACAGAACTCCTGACAACTGGTGAGAGATGGTTTATGAACAAGGAAATTCACAGTGAAGAATGGAATTTTTTTTTGAAGAATCTAGGTATGGAAAATTTTGTTTACAAGAAAGGAATTCCCAGTTCAGCAATTAAAAAAAAAAATGGATAAATATGATTTTAATTTTATAAAAGTTTGTTACTTGAGAAGCCAAATTTGGTTGTATGTTTGTTTATCATGCCTAATTGTTAATGAAATTTTTGGAGGATGGAGAAATAAAACTCCCGTACTTCTTGCTTAATAGTCTAAAGAAAATGTCAACAAATTTCTAAAAAAGAGTCCAATTCATAGACAATACCATGCACCATCATGGACTTATAAAGATACTTCTTGAATTTCATCTAAAAAGTGCAAGAGACTCTTGGGAAATTTTCCTAATCAGAAATCACTTTCAAGATGAACTAGAGAAGCCTAAGGATGAAAAAACCAGAAAAAGTAGAAGGAGAAAGGTTGATACATGCATTGAGAAGAAATCCTCACCTCAAACTTAGTAAGAAGAGGAAGAACTCACTATTGCAGAGTTAATGAAAAATAAGGAACAAAGTGGAGTAAAAAAGAGAGGAAATGAAGAGAAAAAGAGAAAAGTTACAAGTATAGAAGACTTAAACCCTCCACATCCAAGGAGAAGATCTAGACTTCGTAAACCCTTGAAGAAGACACCATCATAGGAGGCATAATTTGTTAATTTAGATGAAGAGCCTCAAGTGCCACCGCCCATCATTGTTTCTCCTGCACACAGTCATGTACATAGTCTTGTACACAGTCTAAGCAGGAAATCCCCGGAAATTTACCCAAAACAACAAGAGATATATGAATATATTGATTCATTGGAGAAAATACATGCAGAAGAAAATCCAAGTGTGGAAGAGCAGCCTATCAGTCCACAAGAACCTCTAGTAAACACCCTCAAGCAAGAAATTTATCAGCTGGAGATACTGAACAAGCACATTAAACAGGAAAATGAAAACCTGAAAGAAAAAAATCACTTGGAGAAGGTCATCAGTGATAAGACTATCCTACATTTGGGGCTGTGGTATAAAAAAGAATAATAATATAAAGAAAAAGAACAAATCTCTGAACAAGAAAGTCATCAGCTTAAATTACAAACTTCTTATGAGAAAACCTAAAATGGTAGTCCCTTCATGGAAAGGAAAGAAGAGGAAGTTGGATGTATTAGCAGAGGTATCAGAACAAATGAAATAGGAGGTGAAGTCTCACATTTTATGGAAATTTCATGAGGACATGCAATGGTTTCTTAGTGGGGGTATGTTGAACCTCAAAACTGTTCTTGTTTTGACACCCTTTTCATCATTTTTTCCTTCCTTTTCACAAACTCATGACTCCAATCAATGATAACTGACATATTTCATATAAAAGAAAGAATTTAAATGATCTCTACTTTATATTATGATGTTTCTTGTTATTTAAATTAATTTCTATAATTAGTTACATAATGTGTGCAATTCTGTAGCTAATCATTTTTTCTACAGCTATTGTTATGGTTTGACAGGTTTTGAGAAGCAAATAAGGAAATTGGTCATATGGGTATCTCTGGAATGGTCCACACATGGATCGTATTCCATCCACCTGTTCAAATTCGAAGAGAAAATGTGGCTATGATTGCGGTCAAGGTCGGTCAAAGAACGTGATCTCAAACGAAATACTCTCGATTTGCTCAAA
The DNA here is from genome assembly GCA_034641835.2 of Pinus albicaulis. Taxonomy (NCBI): domain Eukaryota; kingdom Viridiplantae; phylum Streptophyta; class Pinopsida; order Pinales; family Pinaceae; genus Pinus; species Pinus albicaulis. The sequence continues at coordinate 1,587,971,435 of CM076584.1, read as the reverse complement.
CGTAGAAAATTGAGAGACAACCATTAAATAATTTGCTTCTATATAGACTTATAAATTCAGTTCTAGTTGTTCTGTAAGAGGAAATGCCTCAAACAGTTCAATCTGATTTTTTTTTAAATACCGGTCTTTTGAAATTGGAAGACAATCCTAATTATTGATAATTCGGTGCATAATTTTGAAACTCTGTTTTTGATAATAAGAAGACCAGTTCCAAATCATTTGATGCACGTGTAGTCCATTAGATTTTCAACTCATTCTGTTGCAGAGGACCCCTGCATGGAAAGGAGGTTTTTAGTCATTTTGTGGTTTGAATTCTGTCATTTAATTTCCTGTTGATTCGTTATTTCTGTTCCTGTGAATTCATAGTTAATTTTGCATTGTTTTCATAGTTAGATTCCTGTCAATTCATAGTTTAATTTTCTTACTGTCTTATAGATTAATTTCATGAATGATTTCTTAGATTAGGTTTCCAATTAACTGTGTAATCTCGTGCTCACTAAGTCATCTCAAGAAAGTGGCTCTTTCATTTTCCAATTGGACCAGATTTGGGTATTTGGTCATACAATAGTCGTAGTTTCCTTTAACATGCTTTGTACTTGCTTTCAATTTCAATCAACACTGTTATTTCAATTCTTAGTAATAGGATTTATGCTTTCAATCCATGGAATAGAATTAGATTAAGTTAGGACATAATTAAATTAGAATTGTGTTTTTAAACAAATGTTATGTTTTCATAGGACAGAAAGCTTTCAATGTATAAGATAGGAAATTATTTCATCTTGTCATTTGAATGCAATTGGATTTAGAATAGTGCTCTGTTTTAAACTAGTTATATATTTTTCATAGATGTTTTGCCGACCTACTAACATCATTCAAAAGTTTGATTTATTTTTATGAAATTTAGATTAGTTAATGAACATTTCCTTTTCTTCCTTGTTTTAGATTTCATATTAACATTAAAAATAGTTCATAATTCAATTTATTTCTTTAGAATAAAAACAACATTTCCTTTTCTTCCTTCTTTAAGAATTAGTTTTCATCATTAAAATTCATTTAGATTTGATTATTCACTTTGAGATATCAAATTGACTAAACAATTGTTATTCTAAAATAGATCTGTTAAGTCCTTCCACATAGCATATGGAGTTTCCTTTCCATGGAAATTAGAGATGATATGATCTTGAAATCCTTCTAACAAAATCCTTCTCTCCTTTGCTACATTCTTCTTCCATGCATTATATTTTGGGCATTAGCTGCTGCGGGCTTGAGAATATCACCACATATGAATTATTTCAGTTTGTTTTCCTACAACACTTCCTCCATCCTATCCTTCCATGCTATGTAATTCAAACTACCCTCAAGATCATATCCGAGTCTCAGTCCATAGAAATACGTCTTGATTTGTTGTTGGTCCTGAAGAATAAATTTGAAAATTTGATTCACATGTTAAAAAAAAACACATATTCTTCTCTTCTATAGTGATTTCTGATCTGATACCATGTAGAAATATCTAAATATATTCAGTTTATCTTTTAATGTACTAAAAAAAAATAATGAATCAATTCTACAAATTGCAGAAACCAATTTCGATCACGTAATCATATAAAAAAGTAAGAGAAATAATTTTTCAATCACACAACAAAGATGTATATGGGGAAAGAAACTACTAAAAACCCTGTTATCTATATATTGCATAAATTTAAGAACATGAACAATACAATTTTATTTCCCTTCCTGAGAAACCTATGCACTCTACTAACTATCTCAGACTGATCTAGGTAAGTTTGGTCCAATATTTAACTAGTTTCTTGCCTCTATCTAACCATCCTTTCTCATGCATTCTTAGAGGAATGGTGGTCCTATTAATTAGGAAATTCCCAAGAATTGGTTGTGCAATTCTTCCAAGGCATCCTGATGACCTCATGCATGACCTGTACAATTTTCTAATTATACAACTGATAATTATCTTCCCTTTAACCGCAATCTCGACTGAACCTTCCTTAGAAATGACATGCAAAAAATATTATAGTGAATTATCACTTAAAATATTGACCACTTCTTATGAGTTAAATCAAATTAATTCACTAGACCTATCACTATCTCATCTCTCAGTTAGAACTAGTTAAACTGATTTTAAATCAAACAATTGAGTTAACTAATTACAAATCAAAATAAACTGCAACTAGACCCCTAAAACTTAGAATGAACTCTACATGCCTCCAGTTTGACCCTAAACTAAAATTGAATGAGCTAAATAAGTCTTACTAACTAAGTTAACTTTTACAAGCTGTCATGTGATGTGGAATTACAGTTTACTTCTAATTTAATTAAGGGAAAATTAAATGAGAAGCCTCATGGGTGCCATTTTCAATATTTCTTGTTGCCATTTTCAACAAAGATAAGATTATCAACATGTGAGAAGATGAAGGAACACCATACTATAACAAAAGATGAAGATTAATATCACATGGAAGACTCCTCATCTTCAAGTCATAAGGAGGAGGAAGAAGAGGAAATATATCATCTTTCCAAGAAGACACAAAGAAAAAAGTAGCAAGAATGATAGTTTGGCACTATCACATCATCATGCATTCCATGTCACATCTTATCACAAGTCATCATATGCCACATCATTATCATGGATCATGTAAATTGTATTCAAATGTATTGTAAAGTGGAAGTCCAAAGGACACACATGGAATATGAATAGTCATGTAAGTTGAAAATTCATAGGAATTAAAACAATCATTAGGGTAGTCAAAGAGCCACAAGGAGGGTGAAGCATCACCCCTTGGTTATATATACAATCTGATTGTATGAGTAGAGGAATTTTCACCTTGGTTCCACCCGCAAGGCATTAGAGAGATAAGCTAGTTCTTTTCTAGAGCAAGGAGTGGCTCCAATGCTCCACTATTGGAGCTAGTGATGTTCATTGTATACATGTGTCTTGGGAATTTTACTTATTAAAAAAATCCTTCAAGGTCGACACGTTCTTCATGCATGAATTATGAATGTTTGTAAGACTATTCTGTGGATGTTTGTATTTCATGTTTTCTTTCACACGTGCTAAGGTAGTTGAACTATTTAGGTTATTTTAATACTTATATTATTGAGAATGTGTTGTAATGGTTGTTATTGTTGTTATTGTTGTCGTATCCTTATGGAATATTCTAGTGGATATTAGACAAGGCTTTCTCATTCATTGGTTTTAATGACTGTTACATCCCTTGTGGACTATTCTGTTGGATGTTAGACAGATCTTGTTGTTTGTTTGTGTATCTTCTTGGGTTGTACTATTGCCTCTCTCTTAGAGGCCCACATTTTCCTTCCCCCCCATAGTAGAAGGAATTTGACACACATACGATTGAACACTCACCAGGCGCACCCCCTTGCTTTTCGAAGGTGCATGTGCACTCCTCTCTCTTGCTAATAGTTAGAATCAAGGAAAATCTATAAGAATAAATGGAAACCGGGCCGATATTTCAGATGGGGATCATACTCCAAACACTGTGAGGTCTAATTTGGAATTCACATTGGGGAGACCCACTTGTTTTAAATATTTCTAGCATCGTCAAATATGGTGCTAGAAGTAGGGCCAGATGATAAGTTGAGATCGTTGAATCTGGTTTTAACCTCTTATCTAAAATGGATCATCCTCAAATCTTGCTCTTACGGTGTTTCTATAATTTTTACATTTATAAAATTTCAATCCCCGATGAGCCTCTTTATCACTTGTCTCAGTTAGAGTTCTATGGAGAGGAAGAAACATCCATAACCAAGCACTTTTTTTTATTTTCTTAAATTTTGTGAATCTTACGAAATTGGTGATGAAAAATTTTCTTGTGTGATTTTATTCCTCGCCCTTAAAGGTCATGTTAATCGATGGTGCCATACCTTGCCACCTATTTCCATTAATTCCCTTCGTCATTTCCTTAGGGATATTCATCAAGCCTTTGATAGGTATAATTACGAAGATTTTTGTAAGAGAATCAATCTCTTAAGAATGAAGCCTAATGAATTAGTTGAGAATTTTTCTAATCGATTCCTTCACCTTTGCTATGAAATTCTTGAAGAAGTTATGAATTGGGATTTATTTAAACAATAGTTTGAGCGCTTGATTCTTATCTCTTTACACGGTGAAGATGGACCCCCTAATTTTCCTACTCTCCCAACTCTTGTGAATCATGATACATCTCTAATTTCAGAGGAGGAATTTACTTCTCCTTTTGTTCTTTATCCTCCTCCTTTTACAATTTCGATGAGGGTGCCTCTGTGCAGTGGTAATATAGTTAAAACATATGAAAATCAAATCCCTAATACATCTTCTCATTCGTCTTCTGCTTTTCATGATTCAGATATTATGGAGGAAATTCCAGAATGGCTCATGAAGCCTATGGTTAAGACTAAGTCCTCCATTCCATAAGGTGATGTTACTGTTCATAATTTGAGTCTCGAACCTAATTTAGATTTATGTTATCCCTTATCACCTACATGCCATGAATCTTTGTTCCATGATCCGTGTGAGAGATCTATTCGACCAACTAGTTTTCCACACTCTCTTGATTTTTATATTTCTGGTTCAAATTGCGATAAGATACAAGGAAATCACATTACATAGGTAGGGGAGCGGGAAGGAGGATATGCTTTCAATATTTATTCTATTTTTCAAAATCCTCCATTTGAAGATGAAACACTCCAATTCTTAGATAATTTTAAATTTGGTAATCTCAGTAGTGAATCAATTGTAATCAATTCTTTTGATCAATTCGTAGTCTAAGGCAACAATTATTCTGATGAAGATGATTTTGTTGTTGTAAGCAGTGACGAATTACCAAGTGCATCATCTAATCTTTTGGTTTCTCATGAAGATTTTAATTTAGATCTAGAATCTAATTTGATCAAAGAATGTGTGATTATCGAAACTTCCTCTTCATCTCACTATCCCTTGTGTTCTACCTTACGCGATGCATCTACTTGCGATGGAGATACTCCATGTCCTTCAAGTCCTTCATCCGATGAGTCAACCTATCAATTGGCATAAGTTAGTGAGATTATCCATGACACAAATGAAAAAAATAAAATATTTTAGTACTCTTCCCAACCCTCATCATATCTTCTCTCACATGAAGACAACTCTTCAACCCCTAATTTATTCATCTTTGAATTTGCGATCAGAATAATATTTTGACTTGAGTAATCTGGTTGTTGAAGTTGTAAAATCTGGTAAAATTAGCGGCAAAGATGACTGCCATCTGGTGAGAAATGGACTTATTTAATATAGTGGTAACAGTTATCCTCAAACCATGCTTGATATAGTTCGATATTTAAAATGTAATCTTAAAATCCTATAAAGTTTTCAAAATAAATATATTTAAATATCATGCTTTATAAGTAATCTAAAATACGTCTTATTAAAAGTTTAGTTCTATGCCGAACGGAAATTAATTTCATAACCTCAAAATGCATTTGACTAAACAAAAAGTGAATACAAAACCAATTCATAATGATTATCTATAAATATTTTATACCAAGAGGACTAACCCTTTCAATGGATCATGATAGTTTTAACAACGGGAAGATAAAATTTAATTTGCGCCTTATTATTATTATTAAAATTTTAGTTCTATGCGGAATGCAACTTACATACGTAATTTGCGCCTTATTATTATTATTAAAATTTTAGTTCACTTATTTAATATAGTGGTAACAGTTATCCTCAAACCATGCTTGATATAGTTCGATATTCAAAATGTAATCTTAAAATCCTATAAAGTTTCAGGACTCGCCAGGGAGTCGAGACACTTCAAGTTCCATTGGTGGTTATGTCAGGATCTCGCGACTCTGGTAAGCCCCCTGATCTATGTCAAATTTGGTTTATCCCACACAATCCTTGTTTTCGCATGGTTTCACTCGATGAAAATTTATTTTTGATTTTTTTTTGGTATCTCTGATGTGATCTTTCAAATTTCCAATTTTTTACTTCTGACTGAATTCAAGATTGTTTTACAATTCATTCATCTTCATGCAAATATCTCTCATCAAACTCGAGTTTGGAATGTGTATCTCTCTATCATTCCAAGGAATATCTTCGGCCAAAGAAATCATCTTATCAAATTCATTCCTTAATGATCAACTCCTGTTCTTCTTGCGAATGTTATATTGCAGACATTTCCCTTAATCACACCTAAAATCCTATTGAGTGATAATGAATGCACGAGTTATCACATGAATCAAATTATTCTTAATTTACTACATCTTGAATGGTTTCATGTGTTTGCCATACTAGAATTCCCTCTCACTTATTTCGATGGTTATGATGCTAGTGTAATGTGTTACTAGTTAAAGAGAAATAGTTTGTCACATTAATCACATGAGGAAGATGATTCTATTATTTGTCGCATTTGTGAAACTATTCAAATTGATTTATCTTCATTTACTGCAAACTGGGAATCTAATGCTTTAATTAAATCCTATGATCATCATTCTTTCTTTGATAATTTTCATTCATTTTATCATTATCCCACCAATATATCCAATGACAATTGTTTTACATCGTTTGATATTCATTGTTCAACATCACACTATTCCGATTTTTGTTGAGCGATTGAGGCACTTCAACCTTTGTTGATAGTTATTTTAGGTCCTCAATGTCTCGACATGACTACTGAATATGATCAAATCCATTTTCCCTCACAAGATTCTCATCATAATCCTACGCATCTAATTGAAAATTCATATTTTCAAATATTTAGGGGTTTTCAAGAGGATCATCGTGAATTTTTTTATCCAATCACTGAATGGTTGGAACAGTCTTACCTAGCAAGCTTCGTCGCAAAAAACAAGTTGCAATCTTTCCTCACACTTTCTAAGAAGATCGATGTAGATGGAGACTCATCTGCGAGAAGCTTATGAGGTTTGTTGATTATGCTTTCCATCGGAGAGGAAATAATGTGAAATGGATGAAAGTAGTGGTTGTGACACATATTTTTGCTCGCATGTGAGAACTTCAAAATATTGTACAAGTTATTCAAGTTTTTATCTTTAGTGTTGCACGTTACTTTATATCGATTTTAATAGATTGTATATTTGTGATTGTAGGTCAGGAACGACTACGCTGGCTACATTGGAAATTCCATTATACATGACCTTGATCTTCTAGTTGGTTAGGTTAGGAGTAGGTCTAGTTGCATTGTAGTTACCTGCACATCCATCCTGAATTATTTTCTTGTAGTTTGTCTTTTGTTTTCTAGTTTTGATTTCACATCATGTTTTTCTTTAGCCATTTTTTGCTTTTTTCTTTAGTTTTTCTTTCTTGTTGTGTTGTGTCTTTTCTTTTTGTTCTATTGGTAAGGCCTTGCATGAAGATGCTCTATTGGTCCGAAACGAAATGTGGAAAAATAGGAAAGGACTTTGTGACATTGCAACATTTTTCTAACTCTTTGTTCTCGTTCCTTATCCAGTTTGCATCTTTTGGTCGATGATGTTCTGATGGAAAATAAAATCCTCGAGTTAATAAAGCCTCGTGTTGAACCATGACCTCCTTGTCTATTATAGAAACCTCATTCTTGCAATCAGTTTTATGTTTCGGTGTTTTCAAGCAGATCCAATCAAGTAGAGAAGGACAAGGGGAAAATATAAACGAGCAAATAAATATCATAGGTCTTATATATGCTTCTCTGAAGGGACAAACTCTTCTTCTCTCAATAAGCATAGATCACTTTTCCACCTATAAATAAGTAAGTTTTGATGAAAAATACTATTTAAATAAATAAATAAAGGCGAACGAAGAGAAAGGCTTCTTGTCCAGAGAGGTGAAGCAAGAAACTCCGCCGAGGTATTGTCCAGGCTCGCTGGCAGTTGAGTAATGTTTCCTTCCCTGAAGTGACTCCACCGGGCTATTGTCTAGGCCTTCTGGCAGCAGAGCAATCCCAGATATGAAAAACTATACTCTGAAAATATAAATCTCGTGAAATTAACTACCCTATCCTGATTCAAAACATTGTGTGATTGTTGATCTTATGTTTGTGTTCAATTGAGTAAAGGAATAAAGGAGTCTATGTTTATGCACGGGGTAAGTGGGGAAGCCATGGTAATTTGAATGATGAATCAATGCTTCCTACATAACTAGACCCTGTACGAAAGAATTAACCAAGGCATAAAATTTAGAGTTATACCAGTGTGTCTCCAATGTTGTTTCTACGACAAAACCCTACAAAAAAAAATTCATACTCAAATTTTGGAGCCTACCATGGATCTTACGATTGGGTGTTCCATAGTCACTTCTTGGTTAACTAATTCTTTTTGAGCTCCCTCTTGGATTGGAAGAGTTAACGTCACTTGCACACTATTACACCAATTTTGGTCATATAACCATTTACAATTAGATGGATCAAAGTACACTATGTAAGACCAATTTTACCATAGTACAATTGCTTTCATTATAAGAAATAATTTAATAAACCATATTTATTAAGTCTTTATGGTTCAAACATGAAACCCCATGAGGAATAATTAAATGAATCCTTATTTATTTGATTTTCCTCTAGGAATAATGAATTAAACCACTGTTTAAATAATATTCCTGGTCATATTTAACCCAATTATGAGAAATAATTAGATAAATAATTATTTATCTTATTATTCTCTAGAAATAATTAATTAAATCATTATTTAATTAATATTCCTTTTTAAATTTGACTAAATCACCTAGAAATAATTTAAAAAATCATTATTTGTTAAATTATTCCTTAACCTCATTCTTGAAATGATAAATAAATCATTTATTTGTTTATTATTTCTAAATAAAGGGATTTAACCAACTTAAATTCATTTTCCCTCCAACAAAATATAGTAAAATATTCCAAGCAGTTAGATCTAGATCTTGGTTAATAATATTTTATTTTGCACAATTATCAGGGTTAACTCAATATTTTGCTATAAATAGGAGGGCTTTCCATTCATGATTCACTTTGATCCTTTTATCATCATCATACTTTGATCACTTTCATTGTCGCGCTCTGATCATTATCATTGCTGCTACTATTTCTTGCTTCTTGAGCTCCCATAGAGTTCAACACGTCTGAGGTTTTCTACACCATTGAGAGAGAGAAACATATGGATCTGAAGTGTTGAGGACAACCAAGAACCCATCCCTATGAGGGGGACTGGTAACATCATTCTTTGTTCCCTTCCCAGGTGTTAATACATATAAAATTCTTATATATCTTGTCTTGTCCAATGAATATTTGGAGAAACTCTTAATTTTTTTTACTGTTTAAATTCTTTTACTGCATAGATATGGGTCTTTGCTGCATTTGTTTCGACCATCTATTGCATATCTAAGGAATTTAAACATTCATATTTGTTGTTAGGGTTGTTTTTCACACACAACTAAAGTGATCTCTTTTCGTACACTTGCGTTAAGAATTTAGGCTAACAATCTGCTACACCAATTTTTGGTCATCTAACCATTTACAACTAGATGGATCAAAGTTCACTATGTAAGACCAATTTTACCATAGTAAAATTACTTTCACTATAAGAAATAATTTAATAAACCATCTTTTATTAAGTTATTTCTGGTTCAAACAGGAAACCCCATGAGGAATAATTAATTAAACTAATATTTTAATAATATTCTTGGTCATATTTAACCTAATTATGAGAAATAATTAGATAAATCATTATTTATTGTATTATTCTCTAGGAATAATTAATTAAATCATTATTTAATTAATATTCCTTGTTAAATTTGACTAAAACACCTAGAAATAATTAAACAAATCATTATTTGTTAAATTATTCCTTAACCCCATTCTTGAAATGATAAATAAATCATGTCTTTGTTTATTATTTCTAAATAAATGGATTTAACCAATTTAAATTCCTTTTCCCTCCAACAAAATATAATAAAATATTCCAAGTAGTTAGATCTAGATCTTGGTTAATGATATTTTATTATGCACTATTATCAAGGTTAACTACATATTTTGTTATAAATAGGAGGGCTTTCCATTCATTATTCACTTTAATCCTTTTGTCGTCATCACACTTTGATCATTTTCATTGTCGTGCTCTAATCATTATCAATGCGGCTACTATTTTCTTGCTTCTTGAGCTCCCATAGAGTTCAACACGTCTCAGGTTTTCTACACCGTTGAGAGAGAGAAACTTCTGGATCTGAACCGTTGAGGACAACCAAGAACCCATCCCATTGAGGGGGACTAGTAACATCATTCTTTGTTCCCTTCCCAAGTGTTAATACATATAAAATTATTTATATATCTTGTCTTGTCCATTGGATATTTGGAGAAACTCTCATTTATTTTTAATGTTTAACTGGTTTTACTGCATAGATTTAGGTTTTTGTTGCATTTGTTTCGACCATCGATTGAAGATCTAAGGAAGTTAAGCAGGAATATTTGTTGTCAAGGCTATTTGTCACACACAAATAAAGTGATCTCTTTTCGTACACTTGTGTTAAGAATTTATGCTAATAATCGGTTACACCAATTTTTGGTCATGTAACCATTTACAATTAGATGGATCGAAGTACACCATGTAAGACCAATTTTACCATAGTAAAATTTCTTTCACTATAAGAAATAATTTAATAAACCATATTTTAATGAAGAGATTTCCTGGTTTTCCACAGTGTGATAAAACAATGGTCGATGTTTCGAATCATAACGGGGATCCATCTTCAAGACACGATGAAGAATGGTTGAAGTTTCGAATCCCAACAGGGATCCTTTACGTCCTTCTTTCACTCTTTATTCTTCATCGTGTCCTCAAGATGGATCCCTATTGGGATTCGAAACATCGACCATTGTTTTATCACACTGTGGAAAATCTGGAAATCTCTTCATTAATCGAAAACCACAGAAGCTTGAAAACCAGAACCATATTTTATTAAGTTATTTCCGATTCAAACAGGAAACCCCATGCGGAATAATTAAATAAATCCTTATTTATTTGATTTTCCTCTAGGAATAATTAATTAAACCACTGTTTAAATAATATTCTTGGTCATATTTAACCCAATTATGATAAATAATTAGATAAATAATTATTTATCTTATTATTCTCTAGGAATAATTAATTAAATCATTATTCGATTAATATTTCTTGTTAAATTTGACTAAATAACGTAGAAATAATTTAAAAAATCATTATTTGTTAAATTATTCCTTAACCCCATTCTTGAAATGATAAATAAATCATTTATTTGTTCATTATTTCTAAATAAATGGATTTAACCAAGCTAAATTCCTTTTCCCTCCAACAAAATATAATAAAATATTCCAAGCAGTTAGATCTAGAACTTGGTTAATAATATTTTACTATGCACCATTATCAAGATCAAATCAATAGTTTGTTATAAATATGAGGGTTTTCCTTTCATTATTCACCTTGATACTTTTTTCATTGTCGTACTTTGATCACTTTCATTGTCACGCTCTGGTCATTATCATTGCTGCTACTATTTTCTTGCTTCTTGAGCTCCCATAGAGTTCAACATGTCTCCAGTTTTCTACATCATTGAGAGAGAGAAACTTCCGGATTTGAAGCGTTGAGGACATCCAAGAACCCATCCCATTGAGGGGGACTGGTAACATCATTCTTTGTTCCCTTCCCAAGTGGTAATACATATAAAATTATATATATATATATCTTGTCTTGTCCATGATTATTTGGAGAAACTCTTATTTCTTTTTACCGTTTAACTGCTTTTACTGCATAGATCTGGGTTTTTTGCCGCGATCACTATTAAGGGTTGTCTAACTTCTATATCAGCCTATCTTAAGCCTGGATATCCTAATTTTTTCTCCTCGAAGTAGGACCAAGCCCCTTATGGTTTCAATACACTTCCACCTTTTTAGGAGGGGTTTAGCTGAGTAGGTAGTCTGAGATTTTGCAGTGCTTTCAACCATTATTTAGGTTCTGGTCTATCCTTCTTTCAGATTCTTTTAGATTGGTTATTATTCCATCCAAAACCCTCTCTTTATTTTTTTTTGGTCTCTCCCTTAGGGCTCCCCTTGTTTCCCTTAGGGTTTTAACCTTTCGCCTCCCATTTTCAACAGTTTTCCCTCTGGTTTCTTATTGTTTTATGTACCTTTTCCAGCAGATTTGAGTCATTAGATCTTTGTCCCTTACACCTTAGATATTTTGGCTATCTTGTGTGTTTTGATTCAATTTCTCTCGCATATTAGATTATTTTTTTGGGAAGCCTTCTGTTGGGTTGAATTTATGCATCTTTACCTATTTATTTTACTGTCGTTTCAGTTTTATTTACAATTATTCAAAAAAATTTCTTTTTCTTTATAAAACTGTCTGGACTTAATTAAAATTAACACATGGATTACACACACGTACACCTAAAGTGAAGAGCGCTTGGTTTACATTGCCAAGCCAAGACATAAACATCGTAATTAATTTATCTGCCCCTTTGAGCCTTTGTTTATCGCTCTTCCATATTTTCGTGTCATCTGTGTCTTGCCATCATTGTGCCCCCAAGGCATTTATATAAGAGACTCCAAGGAATTTATATCAAAGACTCCAAGGCCTTCATCCTCAGTTTCCATTAGGAAGAATTACTCCATTGCATAGAATCTGAGTTAGTTCTCCGCCGAGTCCCCATACCAACTCTAATTTTGGTTCTCCCTCTGATTCTAAACCCGGTTCTCCTCCACCTCATTCTGTCACCATGTCAGGCGACAATGCAGGTGCTTGTCCTCAAGCTGGTGGTAGCCTCAACCCTAATTATGGGGCTGATACTAGTGGAACCACTACCAGAACCATTCCGAATACTCCTTTGCTACCTTTTATGGCATGTTTAAGCCTTCCCGATTTGAGCCAGTTAATTAATGGCCCTATACTCCACAATCCAGGTTGGCCTATTATGCCAACCAAGCTTCCTTCAAACATCCCTAAGTTTGAAGGAAACACTAGAGAGGACCCTACTAATCACGTCTTCTCCTTTCACATGTGGTTTTCATCCAATTATATCACTAATGACTCCATCCATCTTCGGTTATTCCAACGTATGCTCACTAGAGAAGCTGCAAAGTGGTATGTCGACCAAATCGCTGCCTCACATTCCACTTTTGTGACTCTTGCTAAAGTGTTTCTGTCCTATTTCCAGCTACCTCTCCGATATGATACCAGTATCGAGTTGTTGACCACATTTCGTCAAACTTCTGCCACTCACCTTTCTGACCATGTCCAAGAATGGCGTAGAAGGAGGAGCTTGTGTCGAGCTCCCACATGCAACGACCTTGTCTATATGGATTGGTTTCTCATAACGCTTTTGTCTTCTATTGGTAAATATGTCACGTCTCATTTTCCTCACATCGAGGAAGAAGCTCTCCAAGTTGCATTGAAACATGACTTGATCTACGCCCAATCTGGTTATGTTTATATCGTTTTACTAGATCTTCCAAGACATGGTGGTGCCAATGCACCGGGGGCATCTCACGCCGTTGACAGTATCATTGGATCTCTTTCACATCCGTATACTAGTCCTTCCATGGGTTATGGTTTACCTCAGGGATGAACCAACTCCTCTAACACTTATCCACCTCCTGGAAGCATGTATCCAGGAAAAAGCACACCTTACGCATTTTCCCCATTACATCAATTGATGCCAGGGCTAGCTTGTTTCTCAACCTATTTACCCCAATGTTGCTTAACCTTATTTCTATCCTTATCCATATCCCGGTGCTCCAGCCCCTCCAGCATCAGCAACCCAGCCTCCCGTGCCTTCTCAACCTCCGCCACAACAACCACCTCCCCCTCAAGGTTAGGTGTATGCGTAGCATAGTGCAACTAATCCTCCTAATTCCAAGAAAAATAGGAAAGGAAACCAGATTCAACTCGCGCAGGATAACCAAGGGTGCCAAGGTTACCAACCAAATACACCCCAAGGGAACCAGCCTAACACTAACAACCAGCAACAGGGCGATCAACCCAAGTAGAATAGGCCTCTTCGTACAAACAAGCCTTGTTATTGTTGTGGTGTCCACGGCCATTATACTCAGGATTGTCACCTTTTACCCTGGATGCGCTAGTTGTGGGAAGCACAAGCAACATATAGAGGACATCAAGCCAATGCTTCGGCTCCTCCAAATACTGCGCCAGTTCAACTGGATGTGATCACTAATCCTTTCCCTCAACAAGGATATGTGGCCACCCAACCCCAAGTCAGGCCTCCCCTCAACCCTCATAGTCTGGTACCCTTGAATACCAGATTCTCATGTTGAATTCTAAATAGGTCAATACCGCTGATGTCAAAATTCAGATCCAGTCATGCCAATATGGCAAGCCACTTGCTTCGTCTGCAACTGAGGGCCAAACTAAAGCTTCCATAGGAGTCCATTTCGACACCCATTTCTCCCTTACAGATCCCTCATTCATGGGCCGAGGTTATTCCCAAGATCCCCAAAGGGCCATTATGCTAAATTTCTTCTTTTGCCAAAGTTTCCCACACTTACATCATAATAGATGACTTGACACAATCTCCTGCTGCCATGTCAATGCTGGAAGTCCTCCAGTCGTGCCCTTCACAACGTAAATATCTATTATCTGCTCTGGGAGCTGTGGATCCTTCAGATGATCATTTGATTATCTTTGATGTTGAAAAGTTAGAACATCCACCCTTACCTTCATCTTCACCTTCCAAATACCAGTCAAGATTCGTATTACCCATGTATCGCGATGTATCATTGACGGGGGTGCATCCACCTACGTGATGTCTGCCTTTGTTTGGAATAAACTCGGATCACCTGACTTAGTCCCATCCACCATCACTTTGCATGCTTGGGATGATCACCCTTCTCAACCCCTTGGGATGTACCTTAATTTTCCTGTCACTCTTGCAGGAAAGACTGTTTGTGTTGACATTGAAGTCATTGGCGCCCCCTTAGATTATAATATCCTCTTGGGTCCTATCTATACCTATGCTATGTATGCTCTCGCATCTATAGTTCACGGTAAGATGTTATTTCCTCACAATTAAAATATCATCACCTTCGATTAGTTGACATATTATGAACCAAAGTCTCATACCTCCCCCGAGTCTATCATATCTTCGGTGTCCGATAAGCAATCAGTCACACCTCTCACCAGTATTTCACCAGGAGTCTATAAATATTCCATCGTACTTGGTTCATTCACTGGTCACACCCCTCTTATCGCATACCCTAGCTCGTTTAATGTTTGCATGATGCAATTGTCTCAGACTAGCCATAAGCAGTCTTGTTCAACTAGCTAGAAGCCTATGCCTCTGCAACTTGCCAGTGCTCACTCGATGGAGCCTTCAAGACCTTATTTTCAAGGACCTTCTCCCTCTGATGGTGTCTCTTCCACCTCTTTTCAACCAAGAACGGTTCCCCCTAGCCTTAATCATTTAGGAGCCATTCTTCAAGGCCATTACCCTCTCCCCCCTTTGGAGTCTTTTAAGTGCTTGTTATGGCTACGTTGAGCCTTCCCAATTTGACCCTAGGGATCCTAGTCTGGTACATTGATCCCCCAGCCAACACTATGCCTGGTCAGCTCAAACCTTATACTTCTTTGACCCCAGTCCAACTAATCACTATGACCCCTCCCTTTCCTTCAGTGCCTTAGCCACCTCAACAAGAATCTACCCTTGTTGCGAAAGCATCTAGTGAGGGCGGAAAATCCAAAAAGAGGGAACCTAAGGACAAGGCCCCCCAAAAAACTCCTACTCCTCCTAAGCCTCCAAAGCAGTCACCTCTGCGCACTTTGTGTGATGTTTTTTGGCATGCCACCCATAAATGTCTTGAGCTCCCTCATCTCAAACGTGTGGTCAACGAGACATTTCCTGAATTCGACATATCGGATGTCCATGTTACCTTACTTGATTCAGCTAAGAAACTCAAATCATTGTGCATGGATTACCCTTCTGCTTTGTGTGATATTTATGGCCACTGTTCTCACCTTTGTCCCCATCTCAATGACTTTTGCGACACCCTTGAGGTTGTTTGACGAATTGAGTCCGATCGTAGTGGATCCTCTACTCCTTTACTCGTGATTTTTGCTTCAGCATAAGCGAAGGACATTTCTGCACCCAATGTGATACCTCCCTCCATTGTTGAGATGATGGAACCTTTGATCACTATCCTCTATCTGTCATCATCCATGAGATCCATGGTGGAAAACCCATCCGGGGAATTCCATTCTATTTCGAATGAACCTCCTTCGGCAATCACCTTGGGCTCAACATCAGTAGATGTTTCATCTACTAGATCTTTTCCTACCCTCCGTAGCGATGCGTATGTGAACCATATCTCTCATGATGATGCATCAGGTAGCCCCACTGTGTCATGTGGTCTCTCTTCTACTAGTCCCCCCATATTTCATTCTAATGAATAAATTATGGAAGCAATGACCACCCCTGACTTTCCTTGGGATGATGTGCACCACCATGTGTAATTCCTTCCGCAATAGTCCCATGACCAGTACGTTTTGGAGTCTAAAGACTTCATCTCAAATGAGGTCGATTGGTTTAGAAATCCCATTTCTACACCCGATGCTTTCGAAGAAGGAAATATGGCCAATATCTCTCCTACCATTAAAATTAACATTTCCGATAAACCACGGGTAGAAGAAAGCATTACCTCGGGGGGAAATTGTAACCCAGAATAAATTAAGGCTTACACTAAACTATTCAAGGAATTTCGTGATGTTTTCGCTTGGTCCTATTCAGAGATGGACAAACTTGATCTTGCCATTGTTGAACACCATATCGATACATGGCCCGATGCCAATCCTATCCATCAAAAGTTGAGACCCATTAATACTTCCAGACGAGAGGCTATCAAATCTAAAATTGATAAGCTCAAGTAGGCTGGTTTTATCTATCCCATTGAATACACCACTTGGGTTTCTAACTCGATTCTCACTCCCAAGAAACAAGGCACCATCCATGTCTGCATTGACTTTCATGACCTAAACAAAGCTTGTCCCAAAGATAACTTCCCAACACATTTCATCGACTAGATCATAGATGAGTGTGTGGGTCATGAGGTTCTATCCTTTATGGATGGTTTCTTCGGGTACAACAATACAGTTATCTGCTGTGCTGATCAGTTAAAAACTGCGTTCATTAGTCCATGGGGAAATTTTTCTTATAGGGTCATTTTTTTGGCCTAAAGAATTCCGAAGCCACCTTTTAGCGGGCCATGTCATACTATTTCCATGATTTGGCTTATATTATCCTTGCCTACCTTGACGACCTCACTTCTTGTTCGAGGCATCGGGCACAACACCTCCATGATTTGTGTATTGTCTTCCTATGATGTCGCAAGTATAATATCTGTCTCAACCCATTGAAGTGTGTCTTTTGTGTCCCTGCCAAACGTCTTTTGGGCTTCATTGTGTCCAAAGATGGCATAAAACTTGATCCCCACAAAGTAAAAGCCATCCTTGATCTTCCTATTTGTCATACTTTATGCCAGTTACAAAGCCTCCAAGGCAAAGCTAACTTCCTTCATTGGTTCGTCCCTGACTATGCCACCACCACGCATGGGTTTCTAATACTCCTTCAGTCTAACATTCCATTCATTTGGGATGACCATGCTCAATAGTCTTTCGATGCCTTGATACATGCTCTCAATTCCACTCCCTTGATTAGTCCTCCTAACTTTGAGAGGGCTTTCATCTTGTACATATCAGCTTCCACCCATTCGGTCATTGGGGTCCTTATCTAGGAAGATGACACCAAAAACGAACATGTTATCTATTATGTCATTAAGAACCTTATGGGTGCCCCTGTGTCCTACTCACATGAAGAGAAGTTTGTGTTGGCCATTTTTTTCTCGGGCCGAAAACTTTGTCATTATATCCTTACACGTTCTACAAAGGTCGTCACCAATTCCAACCCTATGGCTTTCCTATTGAGTAGACGGATCATTAATGGGAAGTACTCTCGTTGGATTGTTATCCTTCAGGATTTCAATCTCGAATTTGTCACACCCAAGAGTAAGAAAGGCTTAGCCCTTGTTGAACTCATTTCTGAATTGTCTACTGGTATGAAAGATCTGCTGGTTAATGATGATTTACCTGATGAACACTTGTTCGCCATTACTTCGGATGACCCTTGGTATGGTGACATCCTTACCTACCTTTGAACCTAGAAGTTCACTTCCCATATTGATCGTGATGCTCGACGACGTATATGACACCAAGCCCCCCGCTATCTTCTCATTGGTGACGATATCTATCGTCGCAGTGTTGATTCAGTCCTTTGTTGTTGTCTCACGCATGCTAAAGTTGAGAAAGTCCTTAATGCCTGCCATAATGGTGCTTGTGGTGGCTACCTCTATGATTTAGATACTTCCCAGAAAGTCATGCATGCTAGGTATTTTTGGCCTTCTCTCTTTGTTGATTGCATTGAAGTAGTCAAACATTGTTCCAATTTCCAACTTTTCACCCCAAAGGCGCAAAATCCTCTTACTCCCCTCCATCCTGTCATATCAGCTGGTCCCTTCAATAAGTGGGTCATTGAATTTATGGAGTGTCGACCTCCATTTACTAGTAACCACAACTATATCATTGTTGCGGTTGACTATTTCACCAAATGGGTTGAGGCCATGCCAACATTCAATAACAAGGCAGCTACCTCATCTCTCTTTTTTTTAACCATGTTATCGCTCGATTTAGGGTTCTGAAAAAATTGGTCTCTGACCATGGCTGACATTTCAAAGATGATATGTGGCATGAGTTATCCTCTCTATTGGGCTTTTAGCACCAATATTCATCGTCCTATTACCCCCAAGGTAATGGTCAAGTTCAAGCGGTCAATAAAATCCTTAAAACTATACTTCAACAAACGATGAACAAGCACAAAAGAAAATGGCACCTTATGCTCTTCCTTATTTTGTGGGCACATAGAACCTCTATTAAAAATTCCACCAGGTTTACTCATTTCCACCTTATTTTTGGCGAGGAGGTAGTCTTACCGATCGAGTGTGAAATTCCTTCCCTTCACTTAGCCTTCGAAATTCTCCCTAACACCCAACCTTTAAAACAACTACTTATCATGCTTGAGCATGCTTCCAAAGACCATCGTATTGCCTTGAAAACCATTGAAGCGGATAAGAAGCGCACCAAAGCTCAATATGACCAAAAATTTCACCCTCGTACCTTTCATGAAGGCGATTTTGTTCTAGTGTATGAACAGGCTCATGATGTCCTTGGTTAGGGGAAATTAGACTCATTATGGCTAGGTCCTTACATCACTAGTATGGACTTGGGAAAGGGGACATACCTTCTAGAGGATTTTGAAGGCAAACTCCTTCCTAACCCTTGTAATGCACTCTACCTTAAGAGATTATACCCATAATATCTCACATCAACATGCACATTTTATTTCTGTCATGCATTTAGGTAGCTTGCATTGTTCATCATCTCATTTTTTGTCTTGTGGCGCCTTTCAGATGGATCCCTCATCCACACCGTATATCAGCTATGTTGACGGTGCAAGTCGCTTCTCCTGGAATCTAGCCTCCGTAGCCTGGGCCATTTTTACTCCCATGTATTCGTTAGTCCTCTCCAATGATGTATGCATTGGATCTGCCACCAATAATTAGGCCGAATATGATGTAGTGATAGGTTTTTTAGTCGATGCCCTTGATCATCGCATCCTTCATCTTCATGTTTGTTTATATTCCTTGCTGCTTGTCATGCAATTGAATGGTGTGTATCGTGTGAATAACCATGTCCTTTTTATAAGATATTTATGAGTGAAGTTCTTAGTGCGTTAATTTTAAACCATTACATTCAGTCATATACCTAGAGCCCATAATCACTATGTAGATAGAATTGCAAACAATATTCTAGATTGGAAATTATTACATGCATTTAACACAAGACAATAATCATAAACAAATGGAAACCCATATACTCGTAAAATATAAAAAGATGCATATCCCGGTCATATGTGTCTACAAAATAATTAATGTTTTGGAGTCCTATGTTCCCATACATCCAAGATGCCCATAGCATGTTACAAAAATCAAAACTAGGGGCACCATACGCCCCTACATCTAATCACTATCTAGAGGGTCCCGAGCCAAGGGCTTGGCTCTTGTAGCCCACAGATCCCTCATATCCTGCTCGACCATCGCCACGCATCGCATGACACCACGCCACTCTGAGGGTAGCCCGACACATGCCTCAATCTAACGGTCATCAAGATCATGCCAGCCACGCTTTGATACCCTAGTCATCAAGATCATGCCAGCCACGCTCTAATACCCTAGTCATCAACATCTCACATCTGCGGTGGACATCCTCTAGTAGAGCCTCCAAGTCAAGTCTCTAATCCCCTCTCACTCCACTAGACTCTGCAGCTCCAGATGCTGTGGGTCATCCCATATACCCGGTCGGTTTCGCCATTGCTATATATGCATACAAAAAGTAATGAATCAGTACCAGATACATAATTCTAAAACTTTAAATGCACCAAAAAATATATCAACTTTTCACTTACCATATGGTCCCCATGCTCGATCAGGCGGAATTGACAAGTTTGGGTCCCTCTGATAGTTCATCCCACTGTATGGATAGTCGTGTATATACAACAACATCTAATCATAATGTGTAAAGAACTCAAGTTGGAAGACTCGTCCAAATCCCCCACCTCCTCCTCTGCATAGTAGTTTCCCCTAGTGGTGCATCCTGGGCACTCGCAGGCCTCCATCTTGGATCTATACATGAGGCCGAAGTGTGGGGATATTATTGAAGAATAACAAGCACAACACTGTACCAAAATCACATTCATGGTTCACTTATCTCTTTCATAGTGAAAAATGTCATTTCAATGACACCAACATCATTTGGGCCCACCCATAGTAGGTCCCACTCACTACACTCTCAACTAACATCATCTGCCCCCCGGTGATGTGGTGGAACACCTAGTTGCCTAGGATCCACAATACTGCTGCAGTGACAGCGCAAGTCTCTAGCCTATCTAGATCACCGATCGGTATAGATTGGCCTTTGACACGAACATCTAGTTGGAAATTGCATTCTACGAACTCTAATATGTTCTGCCCCCATGGTAATACTGGTTGGATATTTCCCACCACCCCAGTGGTGCGAGACTGGTCAGGAAATAGATGTCTTTTATATTCAACAAGATCTAGTGCCCCTGCACTACAAATACCTCCAGGTCTGGGTCGCAGTAGCTGACTATCCTAGATAGAAAGGGCTACCCTACACTCATCAATGGGTTCTCAACCAACTTGAGAACCCCATACCTTGCCAATGCACCTTTGACCACCTGGTCCCCCTAGATCTCGGAACGAATTGCATCCGAATATCTCTCTCTCCATATAATATTTAACTCTTCCATACCTGCACAAACCCAACATATTTTTCAGTTCAGAGAAAGAAAAAGTGCATCAAAACCATCAAGCCCTAGTTCCCAGCCTAAAACAGGACAAAACCCAAATTTTTAGTAGCTCGCTTTTTCCCAACCCTGTACCTGTAAGCTCGCATTTTTTCTCTCTGAAAATTGTGAACCATCTCGTAGAATAGGGCCCAGGAAGTGCAAGCCGGCCATGAGGAAGAGCAGGGTGTTGTTCCTGGGCTATGGGCACCTAATATGAAATTCTAATCTGCTGAAAATGAAGAGTAAGGTTATGCCACCTACCTGAAACTGACGGATCTCGATTCCAACAGCCGGCTTGTTCGCTATGAACGCTACAAGATTTAAGGCCTTATCCTCCTCTCCATGTTCACCACATCTCCAATAGAAAATGAACCAAATTAGAGGGAAATCGCCCTATTAAAAGAAAAACCCTAATTATTCTTTCGCCAATTGTGACCAAAATGTAGCTCGGTTTGAAGAACCATCAACACCATTGGAAAGATCTCATCGAGCTCTAAAATGGGTATCCTTTTGTTTTTGGTGATTTGATACTTCATCCAGAAGCCTTTTTTCCAAGAATGGTCACTTCGCTGCCTCTTAAAATTGAATTTCTGCACTTGCGCTACTTGTACTTGGGGCACCTATTTGCCTTCGTACTTGTCAACACATGTGTTGATTTTCGTCATGAGTAACCATATTTTTATGACGTTTTTATGGTCCCCACCGGGCCTATTATGTTTGGCAGCATCATCAACTCTCCCCTAATTAGAGCATTCAAGTTGAGTCACCATCGCATTCATGGAGTCTGTCCCGAGTCCCTTTGCCTCTTGTTACATTATTACATCCATTTGTGCCACGTCCCTCTCTTGTGTAGCCCATTTTGGCCTCTAGTCACACTATCCCCCATCCCCTCAGAGATCAAGTCAGTCACTACCAGGTCATCCATGCTTTATATGCTTTGACAAGGGAAGTCATCTGTTTGCTACTCAGTAACCCCCATTCCATCATCAGCCTTGGTGTGAGTCCATCATTCATTCTACTATGATCTCTCAAGGCTTACTTGAGGATTCCTCATTGCCTCATCTATGGCAGACCTCCTTCTGTTGACATCAACACATTCATTCCACAAGATAGCTATAGAGGGCGGTGTATCTTGGTTCCAACTTCTATTCTTGTTCGATGCCTCAGATCAGGAAAAGGGACTCAGGATTTCCCTTTGACTTGATTTTTTCTCATCCAACTCCTTATTGCATGATCAAGATTTGTATGCTTGATAGTTTGGTGATCCAGCAGATTTTCCCAGTGATTCTCGGGTGTGTGTGATATGTTTCAGACTTCATGAGGGGGTGGCCCTTTAGGTAGCCTCCCACATGCCCAGATGACCTAATATTATGCTATAGCCTCATATGAAGCTCTGCATATTTGATGGGTTCGGTTCCATGTATCACTCTGATGACCCATTCATATTTTCAGAGCCCTCTCCTATTTATCAGGGCTTTTTTGGTTGTCATTATATCTCATGTACTCAAATATTATTGTATTTTGTCCTAGCTGTTGTCTCAGGCGCAGTATGTATGTGGGATCCATTATGTTTTTGTCTGGCCCATTTTATGCTAGCATGTCATGTACCATTTCTCATGTAATTTATAGCTCAATCCCATTTTTCTCGGTGCACCATTATTTTTTGTACTTTGTCATCTCGGTAGGAATAGGCAAGCCTCCCCTGCCTCACTGAGAAGAGGGAACCAAACATTAAAGGAGACTTATATCATTTTTTAGGTCTTTCCCCCTCAGGTTATTGTCCTCTCTTGCTTCACTTTGCCTATGTATCTCTCTCTCTCTCTGACTCCTCTTCGGTGTCTAGTGATTGTGTTCTTACAACGTACTTCAATCATACGATTAGCTCCTAACGCTCGCACGTTGTGGGGCAATATGTTACACCAAATTTTGGTCATTTAACCATTTACAATTAGATGGATCGAAGTATACCATGTAAGACCAATTTTACCATAGTAAAATTGATTTCACTATAAGAAATAATTTAATAAACCATATTTTATTAAGTTATTTCTGGTTCAAACAAGAAACCCCATGAGGAATAATTAAATAAATCCTTATTTATTTTCCTCTAGGAATAATTAATTGAAACAATGTTTAAATAATATTCCTAGTCATATTTAACCCAATTATGATAAATAATTATTTATCTTATTATTCTCTAGTAATAATTAATTAAATCATAATTTAATCCATATTCCTCGTTAAATTTGACTAAATCACCTAGAAATAATTAAAAAAATAATTATTTGTTAAATTATTCCTTAACCCCATTCTTGAAATGATAAATAAATCATTTATTTGTTTATTATTTCTAAATAAAGGGATTTAACCAATTTAAATTCCTTTTCCCTCCAAAAAAATATAATAAAATATTCCAAACAGTTAGATCTAGATCTTGGTTAATAATATTTTACTATGCACCATTATCAAGGTTAACTCAATATTTTGTTATAAATAGGAGGGTTTTCCATTCATTATTCACTTTTATCCTTTTTTCATCATCATACTTTGATCACTTTCATTGTCGCGCTCTGATCATTATCATTGTTGCTGCTATTTTCTTGCTTCTTGAGCTCCCATAGAGTTCAACACATCTCGGGTTTTATACACCATTGAGAGAGAGAAACTTCTGAATCCAAAGCATTGAGGACAACCAAGAACCCATCCCCTTGAGGGGGACTAGTAACATCATTCTTTGTTCCCTTCCCAGGTTTTAATACATATAAAATTCTTTATATAAATTGTCTTGTCCATTGGATATTTGGAGAAAATCTTATTTATTTTTATTGTTTAACTGCTTTTACTGCATAGATCTGGGTTTTTGCTGCATTTTTTTCGACCATCTATTACAGATCTAAGGAAGTTAAGCAACCATATTTGTTGTTAGGACTATTTTTCACACATAACTAAAGTGATCTCTTTTCGTACACTTGCGTTAAGAATTTACGCTAACACACACACACAAGCTCAGTTCGCAAGATGTTCATGAGCGAATTCTTCTATGCAAGCTTGGACAAGTATAACATGTTCCATCAGGATTGTGCATGTGCGATGTCCAATCCATGTCGACAGTCAGTGCACACTGACAACAACAATTTATCACATTATAGCTGCATTCATACTTCCATTTTGATGAGTTGTGCAAATTATCACTTTTGCGTACCTTTATTTTCGTGAGTTTCATTTTCATGTTTGTGGCTATTACTTTTGCTTCCCATGACTCTAATTAGTGTTGTTTTCATGTTATCTTTGCTCTGGCATGTGTTACTTTCACTGTCGCCCACATATCACAAGATTTATTCACACTTTAGAAATTGATGTATTTTAACATGTTAGATATCATAAAATGTATGCATGCATGTTTCGGTGGTTTCAAGGGGTTATCTGTTATGAAACCAACTCATAAAATAGAATAAAAGAGAGATCAACGACTTAGAAATCAGCCACTTCGAGGGGAAAACCTCCTTTACATTACATAAATGAACAATTCTTAGATGATACAAATGAAAAAATCTCCTTTCTATATATAGGAGTCCATTGGGTCACAATTTAATCCTTGCCGACCTAACAATAATAATGTAAGGGCATAACAATAACATTAGCGGGATATTATGGGGCACAATAATAACAATATGGGGACTATGGGGGTACAACAATAAGAATAAGGGGGCTACACTAACAACAATAAGGGACTACACAAGTAATATAGGGACCTAACATGCCCCTCTCCTTCAAAAAAGTGTTTTCCCCAATGCTTGAGTAGTTCTGGATGCTTCTATATGAAATTCTCATCCTACCATGTGGAATATTCAGTGTGTAAGTTCTTCCACTTGATGAGATACTCTGAAATTGATCTATTTCTTAGCTGTCGAGTTCTTGTTTCCTTGAATGCTTTGGGTTCCAATATGATTTTTCCTTCCTCATCAAGTTCTGGCAATATTATTTGAACCGTAAATTTGTCAGCTATAACCTTCTTTAAGCATGAAACATGGAAAACTAGGTGCACACAGGAAGATGCAGGAAGCTCCAATTTGTATGC
Organism: Pinus albicaulis; assembly: GCA_034641835.2. Taxonomy (NCBI): domain Eukaryota; kingdom Viridiplantae; phylum Streptophyta; class Pinopsida; order Pinales; family Pinaceae; genus Pinus; species Pinus albicaulis. The sequence goes on along the minus strand of CM076584.1, from coordinate 1,587,945,942 downwards.
CATAGTATTGATTTTTTGCAACACCTTGTAAGGACCATAGTACTTTGGCAAAAATTTATTATCCTTATTAGCTTGCATGAGGGACATTTTTTTGTATGGTTGTAGCCATAAAAAAACCGGGTCGCTTACATAAAAAATTCTCTCACTGCGATGTTGATTTGCCTGTTGTTTCATTCGATTCTGTTCCAAATTTAGGTTATCCTTTAAGAGTTGGAGAACTTATTGTTGATGCTCAATGTGATCTTCCACTGCTTTAACCTTATAATTTTCTCTTAAAGATGATGGTATGGACGGTGGATGATATCCATAAAATGCCATAAATGGGGTCATTTTTGCTGCAATGTGGAAGGAACTGTTATACCACCATTCAACCATAGGTAACCAGTTGACCCATTGTGTTTTTTTATCATATAAAAAGCAATGAGGATATCCTTCCAAACATTTTGTCACTATATCAATTTTCCCATCGGAATGAGGATGATAAGATGAGCTATGAGCAAGTTGAGTACCCAAACAAGAAATTAATTTTGTCCAAAAATTTCCAGTGAAAATGGGATATCTATCTCTTACAATAATATTTGGGCTTCCATGTAGCTTTTGAATTATTTCCATAAATTCAATAACAACTGTATTTGCTTTAAATGGATGAGATAATGCACAAAAGTGTGCATGCTTGGTAATTCTATCAACTACCACCATGATGACAATGTTTCCTTCGGACTTAGGTAAACTTGTGATAAAATCCATTGAAACCTCCTCCCAACATTGACTTGTAATGGATAAAGGTTGTAGCAGACCGAGGGTCTTAATTGTCTCAACTTTTTTTTGCTGGCAAACCAACATTCAGCCACAAACTTTTGAATATCAAATTTAAGGCCATCCCAAAAATGATCTTTCTTCACCCTGTGGTAAGTTTTTAAAAATCCTGAGTGTCCTCCTAAGGGAGAGTTGTGCAATTCCAAAAGAATATTTTGTTTTAGTCGGGAATTCTTACAAATATATAAGCGATCTTTGTACCATAAGGAATCATTTTTCCAACTAAATGTATCAAATGTACTGGGATCTTGCTGCAACTTTTGAATGAGTGTCCACACTTCTTCGTCATTCTTCCATTCCTCCCTTGCTACGGTTATGAAATCTAGTTGGATAATAGAAATGGAACAAAGAAATGCTTCCACATCCTCATCCTTTATTGAGAGTGCATCTACAAAAACATTTAGATCCCTTTTTGTAGATTATTTCAAATTCGTAACCCAACATCTTTGTGACCCATTTTTGCTGCTCTTCTAAAGATATTCTTTGTTCCAAAAAGTATTTAAGGCTATCATGATCAATTTTTACCTTTAAGTGTCTTCCCATTAGGTAAGGTGATCCAGGTGGATATTGGTGGCTACCCACCTATTCCACTTGGACCCCCACCTATTCCACTTGGACCCCCACCATTGTTTCTTTCAATTTTTCATTTTCATCACAATTTACTATTTTTAGTAGTTTTTCGGGTCCTGAACTTCCGGAGCTGTTTTGAGGGCCTAAACGATGTTTTTTGGGAAAACCGGGAGCAACATGGAAGTTAATTTGATGTTTCTCACTAAAAATTTGTATTCCTCAGACAGATATTTCTAATGAGGTATTGAGCGAATCAAATCGAGATCGTATGCCAAAGTTACGTTCTTGGGAAGTTGATGTACCAATTTACCCAAACAGGGCCCATAGTTTTGGTGCTTCATCTCCTAGGGTTATGTTTTTGGATGTTTAGGGTTTTCCATTGTTTCTAACAATAAATAGGCCTTCGAGCCTCATTGTAACACAGTTAAAAGGCATGTAGCCGCTACATCTCTTCTCAGAGATAAGCTACCAATGCCCTAGCTAGTTTATTTCCATTATTTCTGTAAGCATATTTCAGTCATTTCATTTTAATGAAATGAAGTTTAATTTCCATTGCATCTCTCTATTTATGTTTATTTCTGTATATTATTGTGTTCCTGCATAAATCCGGATCATAAGGTCACCATTTATTTAGTGCATGTATTAATTCCAACATTTCCTTATCATAAATAGTTTTCTGTAAATACTTTCCTTTCATTAGATGGATTTAAAATGCAATGGATCTTCCTTCTTGCATTAGAAAAACATCAATTCAATTTCTTGAGGCATCACATTCTAAAATAAAGGTTTTTGTGAAATCTGGAGTAACTAAGACCGGTGTGTGGCACATTTTAAGATGTTCAAAGGCCTTAGTTGGTTAGGAGTCCATGAAAATTCATCTTTCTTCAATATTGTTGTTACAGGTGTTGCTATTCTCTCATAATTCTTAACAAACTTGCGATAATACCCTGTTAACCCAAGAAATACTCGTAACTACTTTATGGTTGTGGGGACTTTCCATTCCTTAATGGCTTTAATTTTGTTATGGTCTACCTTAACACCCTCCTGAGATACAATATGACCCAAATATTCCACCTATTGTACTCCAAAGAAACATTTGGATGCTTTTGCATATAATTGTTTCTTCTACAATAGTTTGAGCACCCTGTCAACATGTTGAACATGATCCTTCCAAGACCTATTGTAGATTATTATATTATCAAAAAATACTAACACAAATTTTCTAAGGAAGGGTTTGAAAATGGAATTCATCAACCCTTAAATTTGTAGAAGGTGCATTGGTAAGGCCAAAAGGCATGACCAAAAATTCATATTGACCCTCGTGAGTTCGAAATGTTATTTTCAGAATGTATTCAATCTTCATTCTAATTTGATGATATCTTAAACGAAGATACAACTTGGTGAAATAAATCGCGTTATGTAATTCATCCAATAATTAATCAATCGCAGGAATGGGAAATTTATCTTTAATAGTGACATTATTGAGTTCCCTATAATCCAGAAACATGCACCATGATCCATCCTTGTTGTGCACCAATAATACTGGAGCATAGAAATAACTTTCACTAGGCTTAATTATACCAACCTCTAGCATTTATGCAATCATACATTCAATTTTTCTCTTTTGGACATAAGGATATCTGTAAGGCCTGATGTTTGGAGGAACATTTCCTGGAATCAAATGAATAGCATGATCATGATCATGAATAGGTTGGAGTCATTTGGGAGTTTGAAACACCTTGGAATGATTGTCCAAGACTTTTTGGATATCTTAAGAAATATATGATTTTGATGTTGGAACTTCTAGTGAGCATAATTGTGCAATTACACCTCATTGTTATTTATTCAGAAGCTTTGTCATGACATTAGATCTTATTATCTTTCTCGACTTCCTTGCGATATCCTGTAATTAAACTTCCTATTTCCAAAAAAAAATTCAAGAAAATTTCTTGAAAATTAAAATCTACCATCCCCAAAGATTGTAACCATTGTACTTATAATACAACATCAACACCACCCATTGGAATGGAAAGAATTGGATTATTCAATACATATTCCCCCATGGTTAGCTTGATCTTATGGGACTTTCCAGAGCAATTCAAATTTCCTCCATTTGCCACCATCACTTGACACTCTGACACTGGGTATAGGAAGCAATTCAATTCCTTGGCTACCTTACATTGAATAAAATTATGGGTACTACCCAAATCAATAATCACTATTACATTTTTTTTCTTGATATGTCCTTCTATCTTGAGAGTTTTAGGAGTGGTAATTCATGCCCGTGCATTACAAGATATGGTCGGATTCATTTCTTCTTCCTCTATGGTTGGTTCCTAGTGTATATCCTCTTCTTTTGAAGTTTCTTGTTCCTTTTCTTCCTCCTCTTCACAATATATGTAAAATAATTTCTTCTCAACACACTTATGACCTTTAGTGTATTTTCTCACACAACTATAACAAACCCCTTTTTCTCTTTTTTCTTCCAATTTTTGTGGTGTCAACCTTGTAGGTTGTGGAAGCCTAGGAGTAGCAACACTTCCATCTTTATAGTTGTGAGTGGTAGGCTTCCATGTCGCCATAAATTTTCTTGCCAACTTGAATGCCTTATCCAATGTATCAGGTTCTCGAAGGCGAACCTCATGTTGTATGTTATCCTTTAGAGTCCCTACGAAGACATCAATCCTATGTTCCTCTGGAATATTATTTACCCTTATATTGAATTTTTGGAAGTCCTTAATGTGCTCCATCATTGAACCCTTTTGTCTAAGATTTATCAATTGGCTAAAGAAGGTGTTGCTCTTTGTATCCTCATAATGTGCTATCAGTTCCTTTGTAAAAATTGACCAAGTGATCAATTGTTTGCGAGAACAAAGCCATCGATACCATACAAACTTATTTTTTTCTAAATATAAAGTTGCAATGCATACCTTTTGTGTGTTTTGCATATTATGGAGCACAAAGTATTGCTCCATTTGTAGTATCCATGTTATCGAATCCTTCCCCTCAAACTTCCTCATATCTATCTTTGGAATATGGTGGGTCTTAAATCCAACATTAGAGTATGGAATCATGATTAACATTTCCTTTGTTCTCATCATGAGTTTCCTCTGCTACCTTTTCGCCATTAGGAAGCTTTTCTTGTAGAAACTTTGCCAAACATTCCTTCAAACCTTCCATTTATTTCTTCAAATCTTCCATGTTGCCTTTTATACCATTGATCTTAGCTTCCATTCCATCCATTTTAGCTTCCACGCCATCCATATTAGCTTCCATGCCATTCTTCAAAGCATCCATCTTAACTTCCATGACTTTCTTTAGACCATCCATCTTAGCTTCCATTTAATTTGTTGTTATTCTTTGCGAGAGCAAAGTATGTTGCACTTGGTCTCGTAATTTTGATACATCATGTTGCACTTCTTCCTCTTTGTGGGTAATAGTAGAGCCTTATGAGGGCAAAATGGGTGTTTAATTCTTTTTATGGGGGGAATTTTAGAACCCAATACTGATATGTATTCTTCAATATGCCCTTGGAATCACTTCAAACTGATTTTTCAAACAAGGCTTATGCAATTTTGAAAACAATACACACCTTTTTATTTCTTTTGAGGAGCTCAATATTGGAACTGATGTATCTCTATAATTTCGGATCCCCAAGATTTTATCTTTGGTCCTTTATTAGCCCACTAAATATTATTTCCAATGCCATAGGTCTGACCCGATTTGGATTCTTCAAGGAAAAGTTGTGCCTAATCTCCCACAATGACCTAATTATGGATTCGTTCAGTAGAGAAAACTTGTACGACATGCCACATGTCACTATTTTCCTCCTTAGGCTTTGAAATTGATACACAAGAAACTAAATTTCATGCAATTTTGGCCACTTTTTACAAAATTCCAATCTGATGCTCAGAGAGAGAGAGTTATGATGATTTTCCGAAGGTCACCTCTTTGAGATGAAATTCAGGACCCTGAAAAAACCCTAATTTCCATAGATCATATCTCCAAAAATTTCGTGAACCAAGATCTGAAATTTTTCTACGAAGTTCCTCCGGATTTCGGTGAAAATGGGTTTTTCTTTTAGCTTCTGAACCTTCTTTGAAAAAAATTTAAAGCGAAAATGAAAATATGGCCTGTTTGAAGTAGTGAAACCCTATAATCCAAAGCTCTGATACCAGTTGTTATGAAACCATCTCACAAAGTAGAATAAAAGAGAGATCAACGACTTGGAAATCAGCCACTTCGAGGGGGAAACCTCCTTTACATTACGTAAATGAAAAATTATTAGATTATACAAATGAAAAAACCTCCTTTCTATATATAGGAGTCCATGGGGTCACAATATAATCCTAGCCAACCTAACAATAATAATGTCAGGGCACAACAATAACAATAGTGGGCTATTATGGGGGACAATAATAACAATATGGGGACTATAGGGGTACAAAAATAACAATAAGGGGGTTATACTAACAACAATAAGGGACTACACTAGTAATATATGGACCCAACATTATCTTTATGTGAATGAGTTTGTCTAACCATGTAAACATCAGTCGCACTCATTCCCAAAATTTTAAACATTGCCTCACAAGTGTCGTCACAGTTGTCGCAAAGTATACCTTGAGTGTCGCACTTGTCGTGAAGTCATCACAAGGTTTTCACATTGAGAGAAATATTTTTTCAACGTATCCATACGATCTAAATTTTTGTGTCGTCAAAGTGTTTCAAGTGTGTGATCACAGTCAAGTCATACCAGTGTTCACATAAATCTCTTCGATCCCACACTTAGCCAATTTTAAGAAGTTCCCCAACAACCTAGCCTCATCTCACCTTCCTCAACCATGAAATAGGAATTTCCAAACCTCAATATACATCCTTTTCCCTTGACACTGCACAATGTGTAGTTCCTTCTTTCCATACTTTGAACTTCACAATTTCAGTGCTCAAGCTTGACCTTGCATCCCATAATTGCAAAATTCATCTTCCCAGCATGGCCTCAACTAAACACGACATAATACATATCCACAATATCATCCATTGAGCTCCTAAGCTAAAAACATATGAAATATCCCAACCTCCTCTGCCTCCCATAACTACACAATTTTCCCAAGAAGTGAAAAACCTCACAGCTGAGCTCACTGAATCCAAAAAATGCGCAGTTTGTCTCCCTAGCCCTGTCTAAACTATGCATTGAGAAATATCATGGGTCAAGCCTCTTCCCTGGGCTATTGAACTATGAAATTGCGCAATCAGCTAGGCTCATCTTCCCTCCAAAAATGTGCAATTAGCTAAAATAGTGAAAAATCCCTCAGCCTATCACCCTGAGCTCTAAAACTGTGCAATATTTTTACTCATTCCATCCTGAACTGTGAAATATTAGAGTCCAAGCTCCACCTATGACTTCCTAAGCTGAAAAAATCCGCAGTCACTTAGCCTTTGCCTTTGAATACCACTCGGTTCCGACTCAGTCAGCGGATCATCATGCATAATCTTGGACTAGGGGTTTATCAGACTGATGTTTTCTTGTCATGAGTGAATTGCAGATGTAAAAACTTTATCATGCTATGAAGAGATGATGAAGAAGGATATGGAGAAGGAGGAAATTCTATAAAACACACATGGAGTTGAAGAGATAAGATGATCAACAAGTGAGAAGATGAACATTAGACTATAACAAAAGATGAAGATCAAGATCACATAGAAGACTCCTCATCTTCAAGTCATAAGGAGTAGGAAGAAGAAGAAATGTATCATCTTTTCAAGAATACACAAAGAAATAAGAAGCAAGAAGGATAGCTTGGCCCTATCACCTCATCATGAAATCCATGTCATGTCCTGTCACAAGTCATCATATGCCACATCATTATTGTGGATCATGTAAATTGTATTCAAATGTATTGTATAGTGGAAGTCCAAAGGAAACACATGGATTATGAAGAGTAATGTAAGTTGAAAAGTCATAGGAAGTAAAACAATCATTAGGGTAGTCAACGAGTCACAAGGTGGGTGAAGCATCACCCCTTGGTTATATATACACTCTAATTGTATACATAGAGGACTTTTCACCTTAGCTCCACCCACAAAGAATTAGAGAGATAAGCTAGTTCTTTTATGGAGCAAAGAGTGGTTCCAACAGTCCACTATTGGAACTTGTGATGTTCATTGTATACATCTGTCTTGGGAATTTCACTTAATAACAAAAATCCTTCAATTCCAACATGTTCTTCATGCATGAATTATGAATGTTTGTAAGACTATTCCATGGATGTTTGTATTTCATGTTTTTTGTAACAACCTGTTGAAGCCTAGAAAATCTCTGCTTCAAAAATTGGGGAAAACCACCCGGTCGGGACCTTAGGACAACTCCTTTTGCGTTTGGTATGGTGGCTCTGACTGGATTTAAAGGACCAGTTTCCTTATAACTAAATGGGTTGGTGATGGGTTGATTTGGATGAGTGGAAATGGGACTAAATTGACTGAAATAAAACTATCTAATTAAACTAAATGCTGATAAAGAAATTCTAACACTAACCCGGGTAATCATATGTGAATACAACTTAAGATTGTCCCAATTTAACAATAACCATGAAAATGTATTATGATTTAAATTGAAATGTGCAGAAATGAATAAAGATAACTCTGTTTAAGAAATTAAACAGAGTTATATTAGCATATTGCATTCATCATTGTATACCATCTATATATGCTTATGAAAGATAACATTTCAATTATACTCAGAAATGATATATAAAAAGAAAAGTTATGAAAACCAAATATATATAAATGATAGCAAATTTTCAAGCAAATATCATATAACAAAGGAAATCAACAGTGAACAGATAGAAATACCTCATTCATCTTGAAGACTGTCAAATGAAATCTGATACTCTAATCCAGTAACTCTGATGTAAAATCAAATCCAAAGGTACAGAAATGCAACACTTCAAAGATAATTTCAGCACAAAATCACCAGATGTGATCCTTTATAAAATATAAGAGGCAATGGAGTACAGAAATGTAAGCTCCAAATCCAAAAATATTACAACTCCGGATCCTTCTCTAAATGCATGAGAGGGATTTAAATAAGAAATTACATAAACAGAATCCTACTACTACTGCTACAATCTATCAAATTAAAAACAGAAATGCTATCTTAAATGAAACTGATTCATTGCTTTTCTTTCTCACTTGATGTAGCCAAGTTGCAAATTTTCAGCATATCTTGGAGCCTTGGTGGATGACTCATCTCGGAATGCAGCTGTCCAGCGTAGGTGGCATCGGAAAATTCTGGAATTAAACAATCGACAACATTTGAAAGGAATTTAATAGCCATTTGTTGATTGTTTGGCTTAATTAAATAAGTCCACATATTTTCCCAAGATATTGCTTGAAGTTTGTTGATTTGTTGACTTTTATTTATCATTTCTTCTTTCCATCTGTTTTCATTTTCTTTCACTTTAGGCAAACTGCCAGGAACACAGTCTGAAATGAGATTGATTGAATACAAGCTGTCATTTATAAATTGCGTGATATTACTCATCATGCTCCTAACTCTTGATATTTCTCTCTCGACTTTCATTATCTGATGTTCCCATTCTGTAAACAAGATTTATTTATGTCTTTCTTCTATCCTAGCAAGATTAGCTTCTCTTCCTTTTTCTGTATCTTGCCAAGTAAGAAATTCAGAAATCTTTTCATCAGCATCATCAATTTCTTTTCTGAGAGTAATAATGTTCTGGATCAAGGATGAGGTAATATCACAAAATGGTTCTGCCTGTGATAGTTTTTCACAAAATTCATTCAATTGTTGAGACAACAGTTTATTAGCTTCAAGAGCTTCCGATTTGAATTCACTTAATTTAGGGAAATCTTTGAACCTATCTAAAGCTGTTTGAAATTCCTTTTCTTGTACAATATTCGCATTCTTCTCATTTTGTAACAAACCTTGTAACTTGGAAATTTCTTCATTCAATTGTTGTTGTTTGCCTAAGACCTGCTCATCAAATTTCTTCTTTTCTTTGGCAAGATGTTCTTCTAACTCTTTGGACCTGAGTTCTTGATCTTGTAGTTGTTGTTGCAATTGAGTAATCTTTTGCTGACTTTCCTTAGCTTGCTCTTCAAGTGAAGCTATATGGAGATCTTTCTGAGTCATCATCTGAGAGACTTCTACAGCTTTATCTACTGTTGCAGCACTATATGCTCCTGCATATTGGGACAATTTAGTGAGATCCTCAGATGGATTCACTTCAGTATTCTTGTAAACAATATTCATAAATTCTTCCTGTGGAGTAGAAAACATGTCCTGATCCATCTTCCTTCTTTTTCTCTGTCTTCTAACAACAGCCTTATGTTTAGGGCTGTAAAATACATCTAAAGGAGGGATCTCCTCAATATTCAATACAATCTGCCCTGTCGGATGTTCAGGAATGATTTCAACTTCCTGATCCTCTTGTTCTTTATCTTTATCCTACAGTCCCAATTGCTGAGCGAATTGATCATATTGTTTCAATAACTGAGAGGAAACATTAAGATCAACAGAGTCTATAATTTTCTCAATAGTTTCTTTTCCTCCCGATTTCGTGTCTGCTTTCTCTGTATCTGTTCTCTGCTCAATGGTTTTGCTATCCGATCCTCCTTTTTGATTATGCACATTAGTATCAGTACTTGTGCATTTTTATATTGTTTGAGCAGTGGACTGCTGATCAGTATTTCGATCGGATTTACCATCAGTATTCCCTTTCTGAGCATCAGGTTTGCCATCGGTGCCCACCTTTTCAGTATGTACAGTTGGCTGGTTAATAACCGATTGTGTAAAGACTTTACCGGCAGATGTTTCTCTTGGCGTTTTGCCAGATGTACCCTCTATCTCTGACCCTTGTATAGGAATTCTCAGTTGGTCTAGAGGAACTCTCAACAATCTTTGACTTCTGAATAACAAAAATTTATTCATTTCTTCCTTCTGGAATTTAGACTTGGCTAAATCATAAATTTGAGGAAAATCATTCAACGAAACAAAAAAATCATCAAACTCATCTGGTTCATGCTCAAATCGAGCAATTGAAACTGAAGCAGTAACATTAAAGGCTATCTGTCGTGGATCATACTGTCTCCCTGGAATGGTTGCAAATTTACAACCCTTTATTTTGGCGACTTCCTTTTCTGCATGTTTGAAGTCATTTAAAGTAAATTGACCACAATTGAATGGGAATGGAGGCCACATTCTCTTCTTACTATTGTTTAAAGCTCTGGATATTCCTTCAACTGTTAATTGATAGGAAATTTCCTGGGCGAGAAGTTTGTTTGGAACAATAAGAGGAAGAACATGGGGTTCCACAATACTCCCAAAAATCTTGATGTATGTAAATTTCTCCTCTCCAAACCAATCTCCTATTGAGGATAAGTCGGCTTTAGCTTTATCAGAGAATCTAGGAGGGAAGCGATTGAAAATGGTTTGAAAAACAGGGATAAGGAAACCATGGCATATTCTATACACATTATCTTGGAAATGAGCTTTCCAAAAAAGTTTATGATATATATGAATTGGGGTAGGGTCTTTGGGAGTCCATTTCCATCCTAACAAGGGAAACTCGGAATTAAAACAAAGAGCGTCTAGAATATAGGCACAAAAGAAAAAAGGAGTGGAATTTCCAGCGGTTTTATCTTGTCTGTACTCGAGTATTCTATTAGCCATTCTATCAGAAAGAATAACAGCCCAGTCCATAATGTCAGAATTGACAGCAGCTAAGATTAATGGGACCATTTGTATAGAAAACCTAGCGGAATTATCATTACCAAATAATCTACACATCATGGCAGCGGCATAGCAATACGGAGGTAAGAGGAAATCTACAGAATACATACCGGATGCTTCATTTCTGTGCTTCTCAGGATTTTTCCTCCAATATTTGATAGGATCGGATTGAACTTTATTATTATCAGCAAACTCTTTGATAAATTCTTTGTTATACACCTTCTGCAGATCAGGAAGATGATACATTGCCTTAATGTCTTCTGCTTTAAACGACCCAAAAGACACTCCAGAAGCTGAAACAAACGTTCTGTCCTTTATCTTCACACTGTCGATGACCCATCGAATTACATCATAATAAGGCATGATGCTTGCTCTGGCTGCAATTCGATGCAAAAATGAATTTGCAAGTGATTTTTCAGTAATCTCAGAGTCGGAATCTGAGCTATCTTCATCTGGAACTGATGCCTTTTCCACTGTGACTTTGGGGTTTTCTTTCTCCAATAGATTATAAAATCCTTCCCACGTCATTCTTCTGAGCCCTTGGCATGATGTATCTGTAACTAATATCAGTTTTGTTGGCTTTTCTTTTGAGACTGTAGGAGTCTCTACAAACTTAATAGGAACAGCAGTCTTGGTTCTCCTTGCTCTCTTTGACATTTCTGTGTTTGATACTATTTCCCTTTGTCTGTGAATGAAAGGGTTCAGTGTTCCTTGATTCTGCAAGACAATAAACTTTCAGTCGTGACAAACAAGCAACTTGAAAGGAACGATTATGAACTCATGATTCATTATTTATTGGTCTCGTATAACACTTAAATGTTCTTTTTGGGTCACACTCATGTATTTAAAACCGAATCATCAACCAATATTCATTTGATTTGCTATTGAATACCAACGTACAATTGGAGATTTGACGCTTTGTGAAATACTATAATATTTACCTTTCTTGAATTCTTCGAACGTAATAAATATCATGTATCAATCGCATCAAAAGTTTTCAAATGGTGCATAAATATCATAATACAGATTTCTTCGATTGGCCAATTGTGATTGTAAACTTTTCCGATTTCCGATTAGATGGTTTTAGATCGCAATCGGAGAATTTCAATCGAAAAGAATTGTTAATAGCTTTCTCCGATTTCCGATGGTGGGGTCCACCATATAAAAGTTTTTGTCATTTAAACGAAAAAATGTTTGTTTTCTTTTGAAAAGCGTTTATTATAATAACGCGCGTCGCATCGGAGAATTTGAAATTGACCGCAAAGAGCTTATTAAAGAGTATCCCGATCATGCGATTGCGACTGGTCACATCGCATCGGAAGTATGTGAATGGATAACTTAAACTCTTTGCGATTGAAGTTTTGCGATCGAACTAATCGCATTGGAGGATTTGGGTTTCTATGTCAAATTTCCTCTAAGGGTTTTCTCTGATCTCCGATTGCAATTATTATTCATTGGACTTTTATACTTGACTTGTTTTTTATGATAAGGTCTTTTATATTTGATCGGGTCAGAAGTTTTGAATGTTGCATTTGGTTTGTATATAAACAAAGATGAGCCTTTTCAAAACAATGAATCTTTATTTCTAATTCTTTTATTTCTATAAAAAGAAAAAGGGACCCTATTTCTAAATGAATTTTATTCTAGAATTAAGAAAAAGGGAGGGTTGTTGTATAGTACAACAATTGGCGATTCACTGAAAGAACCAGTTATCTCTGAAAAAATAAAATGAATACTATATTTTTAGTAAGTAAAGATTTTTAAAGATAATGAAAACTATCCTATGATAATAAAAAATAAGATCTAACTTATGAAAAGAATAAAAATTATTTACAATTTCTTTCTAGTTTCTTGAGAATAAAAACATTTTTGGGTTATCTCAAGCTTTGATTGGTATTAATAATGAAGTAAGTGAATTTCTCCAAGTTTGGTTTTATAATATACTCTATTGTCATAGGTATTGCCTCTTCTGCCCGCAAACGTTCATAGTTTCGACAGGGTTACCTTTTAACCATTAACTATTCATTGTCCCATCCAACTAAGATTATGACTTTTTTAAAAGATAAATTCATAAGACATATTATCTCATGTTTTTTTGTCTTTTATTTATTTTTTATTTTTTAAGAGCCATTGTTCTGGTTTGGTAGCCAGTTAATAACAATGCCATTCACTAGTTGTAATTAAACTGAACAAGCTGGCTCGTGATGAGACCCCTTGTCTTATATTTATAAGCCATTACCCTGTTTTGATGTGTAGTATTGGTAATGTCAATTTCATTACTTCTTATGAATATGGTAAGTCGGCTCATGATGAAACCTCTTATCTCTTAAAAATTTTACATAATTTCTTAGAATTACATTCTAAAAAATCACAACCTAAATGAATGGGGTGAAATAGTTTTATCCTTAAGAATCAATGGATGACAATTTTTCAGAGTTTTTTGAGTACCAAGACTTGAATAATCTTTACTTTTATAGATAACCTCTCTCTTCTTAATAAACTTATAATGATTTACATTTCCCTCAAGTTTTTCAAAAGATCATGCAAATAATTGGTATAATCTTTCAAAGTTTAACATCTTATTTAAAACTATCAAAAGACTATGATCATTTCTTTAAAAATTCTTATTTACACAAAATAAATATTTATAATATTCTTCCTAAGAATTTTTCTAACAAGTAAACAATCAATTAGAGACTTATTAACAACCTTTATTTGCAAAAACAATTAAAAACTTTGCAGAAGGGAATATGTACAGTTTAAGAAGGGGTTACCTCCTTATGAAAAGAATTTCTTCAAGATAAGCCCATTTACAGGAAGAGATTCTCTCTTACCTGTTAGATCTTGGAGTATGAATGTATTTGAGCCTATCTTTTCAACGATCTGAAATGGTCCAAGCCACATTTTCTGAAACTTGGTATGCTTACTGTTATACAGTAATTTGTCACTGTCCCTACCATTCCCCGTCCCGCACAGTGGAGGACCCATTTTGTGACCTGTGAACATTGTCATGCCTTGAAAACATCATCAATTCATTCCTCTAAGCATGAGCTTCAATTTCCCTAAAGACATCTCCTTGCAAAAAATCATAAAAACATCTCCTTTTGCATTGGCTCGGGCAGACAGTTCACCACTTGCGCCAATGGGGAAAATCCTACAAAGAGGCCGCGCCAACTGGCGCTCTGTCCCAGAGCAGTAGTCGCGCCAGCCAATTTAAGGAGTGTTTTTTAAATAAAGATGGCGGAAGTTGTGTTTCAACAAACTTAGAAACCATTGCCTATCTTGAGTTGGGAGGTCTGGCTGCGGGAGTTCTATGGAAGGGAAGTGGTTTTGCCACCTCCCATGGAACCTTTGTTGTTGATAGGGCCAATCCCACAATAATAGGGATCCCAAATCTTTCCTCCCCCATCTATAAAAGCCTGCTCAATTCCATGGCAAGCTAGTCTTGAAGTGCCTAAGCTTTGAATCTCCAAATTCCCAAGAGCCTTTGTGCTGTAAAAGCCCTCTTTCTTCCCTTAAGGCCGACTCAAGTAAGGAGACTATCGTCGAGAGACTCGGGGAGAGGTTTCCCTTTCACGGCGAGCTTTGCGAGGCATTGAGAACGACCAAGACCCATCAGAGAGACCACATCGTCGAACTTTGGTTGTAATCTCTTTCGATTGTTATTTAATGAATGATTACGATTATGGTTCCTCATTTTTCGATTATGTTAATATGAGTAGTATCCTTTACGTCGGGCATAGTTGCGTATGCTGGATTTTATGCTTGTATCTGTTTGTTTCTTGCATGTGCAGGTGTCCATCCGCGGAGATCGTGGAGGATCGTGATCTGCCGAAGCTGAGGAACGAGAACGCTCTCTTCTTCAGATCGTAGCATTGGATTCCAGGTAGGCCTCCATCTTTGGTCTTTTCATTCGTAACTAGGAACTTGCGTTGTAACATTTTGTGATTTTTGCTAGACCCCTGCTGGGCTAGTAGGGATCGCCTTTGTCCGTAGAGGGGATTTACCTCCTCAACACTTACATTTTTCTTCATGTGCTTTATCCCATTTCAGAACAAGATCACCAATTGAAAAAAATTTTGAGCCGGTAGAACTTGCATCAAAAGAAGATTTTACAAGTTGTTGATGTTTTTCATGAACAATTTTAGCTTTATCTCTATCTTCTTCTAGTTTAAGGATTTGATCATATCTCAATTGAATGGATGAAGAAGGATTTTCTTCAATAAATTTCACTAGGGCTAATGATGGAAGAGTTAAATTTGATGGTATCACAACTTCTTTTCCATAAACTAAATTAAAAGGTGAAGTTCCTATTGAAGCTTTTTCAGTGATACGATCAACCCATAATGCAAAGATTAAATACTTGTGCCAATTCTTTTGATTTTGATCAATAGTCCTTTTAATGATTTTGATGAGATTTTTGTTAGTGGATTCAGCCAAACCATTACCTTGTGGATAATAATTTGCTGAATATTTCAGTTTAAAACCTCTTTTGACTGCAAATTCTATTAAACTATTTCCGGAAAAATAAGATGCATTATCAAAGACAAGAGCTTGAGGTACACCAAACCTAGTTATGATGAATTGATCTATGAAATCAATAACTGCATCAGAATTGGCTACCTTCAAAGGGATTGCCTCTACCCATTTTGTAAAGTAATCAGTTGCAGTAAGGATGTACTTGTGTTGTTTGGAAGAATGAGGTACTATCTCACCAATAATTTCAAGCCCCCATTGTTCAAATGGTTGCTCAATACTCACTGGTTGCAAAGGAAAAGCTGGTTTCCTTTGTCTTCCACTTGCATTTTGGCAAATTCTGCACTTCCTTACATAGTCATGTGTATCTTTAAAAAGGGTAGGCCAGTAATAGCCAGCACGAATTATTTTGTGAGCTGTGGTATCACCTCCAAAATGACCTCCTGTTGGTCCATCATGCAACTCCTGCAAAACCTTTTCAGCTTCAGTCTTTTCAAGACATCTTAATAAAATTGAATCATAATTTTTCCTAAACAACACATTATCAATGATCTCATATTTAATAGCCTTTAACCTTAAAGCACATTTTCTCTTATAGTTGAGATTAGAAGGAGCATACCCATTTTTCAAGTAATAGATGAGATCAGCATACCGAGATTCAGAATCTGTAACACTTATCTGACTTACTTGAATATCTTGATTTGAATCTTGATTTTCTGGTATGTTATGAGCTCCTGCTAATAATCTGCAAAAACCTTGTCCTCTAACAATCTTAGCTGGTTTAATGTCAACATCATATTCTTGCAAAGCTGTTACCCAATTAGCTCGTTTTTCTCCTACTTCTCTCTGAATTAATAATTGCCTCACTGCAGAGAATGGGACAATGATTTTTGTATGAGTTTTCAAGAGAAAAGGTCTGAAATGCTTGATTGATTTAAACACAGCGAAGGCTTGTTTTTCAACATCGGAATAATTCAGCTCAACTCCTTGCAGATTTAAGCTAAAGAAAGAAATTGGTGCTTCAATTTTCTGATCATTAAGCTGTGTTAAAACAGCTGCATAGGATGTCTCGGTGGCTAAGGTATACAAAATAAAATATTTAGAAAAATCCAGGGTACTCAATGCTGGTGCATTAATGATTGCTTGTTTGATTGCCTCAAAGGCTTCTTTTTCTTTATGCCCCCATTTGAATACTGAATTCTTCTTGATCATATTTTTCATAGGTAAAACAATTAAAGAAAAATCAGGAATGAATCTTTTTACAAAATTGATCTGTCCAAGAAATGATTGCATGGATTTTTTGTTATGAGGTAAAGAAATATCAGAAATTTCTTTTACTCTATCTGGATCAATGTATATACCATCTTTTGACACAAAAAATCCTAAGAGTTTTCCTTCATCCAAAGCAAAGAAATATTTCTTTAGATTTAAGGAAATACCAAACCTTCTACATCTTTCAAATATTTTCTTTAGATCATGTAGATGATTGGTTCTCTTTTTTGAAAATACTGTTATGTCATCAAGATAAACAACAACTGACTTATTGATCAGACCTTTAAACGCTATATCCATGGCTCTTTGGAAAGTTTATCCTGCATTTATTAGACCAAAAGGCATTTTTTGATAAGCATAAGTTCCCCATTTTGTTCTGAAATTTGTTTTCAATCTGTCATCTGGATGAACTAAGACTTGATTATAGCCTGAAAATCCATCAAGAAAGGACATAAGTTCAGAACCAGCTACCTTTTGAAGTATCTGTTCCATGGTTGGAAATGGGAAATTGTCTTTTAAACATGCCTTGTTTAAATTTCTGAAATCAATATAGATTCTTATATCACCATTCTTCTTCCTTACAGGTACCATATTGGAAACCCAATTGGAGTGCCTGACAGGAAAAATGATTTTGGCTTTTAAAAGTTTATTAAGTTCTGATTTGATTTGTCCTTCAATATTTGGATGAACCTTCCTTAGCTTTTGTTGAACAGGTTTAATATCAGGAAGCATTGGAATTGTGTGTTGAATAACTGAAGTATCATACGTTTTTAAATCATCATAATTCCAAGCAAAAATGTTTTTATATTTGTTCAAGAGTTTAATGAAAGCATTCCTTTCCTCTGGTGTTAAATTGAGTCCTAAATTAACGTTTTGAGGTTTGGAATCAGAACCAAGATTCACTAATTCAAACTTCAAAGTGGAACTTTGAAGTTTGGCATTAGTGACTTTCTTGAATCTATCTTTAATATCATATAAGTCCTCCAATTTAACAACAGATTTCGGAATGGGATTTTCATTACCTTTTGAAGCAATTTGTAAATCATGATCATCTTCATCAATAATTTGCTCATCATATGATTTCTCTGAAGTCATGAAATTTAAAATATCTTGATCATGATAGAAAACTCTCCAATTTGTAACATTGTCTGGGATAGATGGACGAAAAATTAATTCTATAGAAAATCTATCAAGACTGCAATCTTCAGCAGGTAGGAGTTTAGATACAACATTAGCTAACAAGTCAGCTGATGTATTCTGATTCCTAGGAATAGGAGAAATATTGAATGCTAAAAAATGAGTGGTGAGATCTTGTACTAGGGTTTGATAGTGTTTAAGATGTTCTGAAAGGCAATGAATAGTATTCCTAACTTGTTTTATGACAATTTCGGAATCACCAAAGAATTTCAAGTATTTAACATCTAACCCTATAGCTTTATAAAGTCCTTGAACCAAGGCTTCATATTCTACGGTATTATTAGTACACTCAAATTCTAGCCTACATGACAGCATGGTTTTCTCTCCATCAGGATCAATTAAAATGCATCCTGCTCCAGCTCCATCACTAGACTTTGATCCATCAAAATATAATGACCAAAATAAAGATTTATCTATTGACTTATCTACAATTACATCAGAAGTATTTACAATTCTGGAAGAATCGGATTGTGAAAAAATTTCTATTTGAGAAACAAAAGTATTTACAGAAAAAGGTGATTGGGGTGCTTTGAAGTTTCCAAGAAATGATTCAGCAGAATAACCTCCAAGAATATTGTTGTTGAATGCCACAGGTTCATTAGGTTGTTCAAATTCAGTGACAGTGTGCATCATATGTTTTTCTCGTTCGATTTTTATTTGATTTGGTTTCCCTTTGTAGGGAAGCCACATATGTGAATAATCAGTCGAGATATAACCATTAAGTTTCGCAGACCAGTCCCTGCTTAAAATTAATCCATAGAATTCAGGAATATCAGCAATCAAAATATCAATTCTTTGGACAATTCTAGGATCGGAAGCTAATCTGATAGTAACTGAATTGATTTCTCCTACAACTTGAACTTTAGAGCGATCCAATTGAACAATATGAACTGCCGATTTCTGTGGTTCGATTTTCAGTTTGGCACAAACAGAAGTAGGCATTATATTAGAGGAAGCTCCAGAATCAATTAAACAATTATGCAGATTCTTATTGTACATTTCATAAGTCAGAAGAAAAGGAGGAGTTTGAGAATTTGACTTTTCTCCAATGAGCACGGTATCAGTAGCATCTACCTTATCTGGTGGTTTACCAGCTCCCCTAGTTGCTTTTGCAACTACACCACTTGGTAAAGGAGCAATTGGTGTAGCGTTTAATTCTTTCAATAGCAACTTCTGCTGGTGTTTTAGTTTGCTGAGTTCATGTAAGGAAATGTTGGCTTTGATCTTTTTCATGTCTTCGACAATGTTGTACTCCATGGGATCTGACACCACTAAAGTCTTTGTTGTCGATGTGGGAGGATTAGAAGAATATGGCTGATTTTGAGTAGGTAATGGAGAAGCTTTCTTTGCAGGGGATTTGTCTTTGGTACTTGGAGTTGTGATTTTCTTTTTAGGAGCTGTTTGTAAAGGCTCTGCTGTAGATTTACTCCTAGTACTTACAGGCATAGCTTCTTGTTCTACCTCACTATCAGAATTAGGGAGGATAAAATCCCACATTCCATGTAATTCAGCTATTTCTTCATTCTCATCTTCATCATCTGATACTAAAGATGTATCTTCTTCTTCTTCTTCTTCCTCTGATTCTGCATTAGAGATTGCATTAGGAGGTTTAGATTCAACTTGGTTTCTTCTGAAATTTCGAAATGGTTTTTTGGTAGAAGTTTCAGCTACTTGTTTTTTAATTTCAACCATTTCATTTGACATGGTTTTAAGAACTTTCTATAAACCCTCCATGTCATATGGATCTTTGGCCTTTTTCTTTGAATCATCTTTGAAGCTGAATTTCTTTGATTTCCTTTCCTCAATAGCATTTTTCTTTTCTAGTGAAATAATTCGTTTTTCTACTGCAATAGCCTCTTTCATATTCTCGGCTAATGTAGGTTTTGCAGCTCTATCTACAAAAATTGCTATGTTTGAGGGTAAGGTAGTTATATACCATTCACTTCTGACTTGCTCACTAGGCTGTGAATCTGTGTGGATTTTGTTCAAGAGTTTGTTGAATCTAGCGTTGAAATCTTTAATGGGTTCTTTGGGTTCTATCTTCAAATTTGAGAGCTCATTGAGTAAAGTAGCTATTGATCAGTCATCTCCAAATTTGGTTAAAAAATGATCTGCAAAAATGGCCCAACTTGTTATGGATCCCGAAGGTAATGAAAAATACCATGATCCTGCTGCTCCTTGAAGAGTATAAGGGAATAATCTGACTACAACATCTTCATGTGTGACTCCGTTCAAATTTACAGCCAGCATAAAGTTATTAATATGTTCTTTAGCTTGAATGTTAAGATCTGGGCTAAATTTCGGAAGCCATTTTCCAGGATTGTCTGGTAAATCATGTAAAGGTGCAGCCATGTTGACTGCCCCTGGAGTAGCCCATGGTCTAGCCATTATCGGAACGACTATTGGAGGAGGAGTAGAAACTGGTGGTGTTTGAATAGAAGTTGTTGGAATAGATGATGTTGAGATTGATGATGACTGAGCAGATGATGATTGAGGAGATGATGTGGAAACAACTGCACTTTGTTGAGTTGTGGTTTCGGAAACAGGTGATTGAATATGAGATGATGAACTTATATCACTTTCTGATTCCGATTGAATTCTTTTTGTCTTGCCCTTACTAGGTAAAGGAAATTCTTTCGGAGGAATACCAAGTTTTTCACTTTGCAACCTAGTAAGAGGTTTTGAAGGAACAAATTTTGAACTTACACTACCTTCAGATATTTCAGACTCTTCAAGAGATAGTGAGAATCCCTTCAATTTATGGATTAAATCTTGAACTTCAGGAGACTCAGGAGATTGCTTGTCTGAATATTTTGAGATTTTGGTAGTGGGTGTATGAATATTCTTCGCAATTTCTTCTCTAGGATTTTGAATTTCAGAAGAAATTGAAGAAGTTGATGAGGGTGTTTTGCTCTCAGAATGGCCTGTAGATAAAGATTTACTTGCCATTCATAGCTCAGGCCCTCCTTCTAGCGCCAAAAATGTTGAAGCCTAGAAAATATCTGCTTCAAACATTGGGGAAAACCACCCGGTCGGGACCTTAGGACAGCTCCTTTTCCATTTGGTATGGTGGCTCCGACTGGATTTAAAGGACTAGTTTCCTTATAACTAAATGGGTTGGTGATGGGTTGATTTGGATGAGTGGAAATGGGACTAAATTGACTAAAATAAAACTATCTAATTAAACTAAATGCTGATAAAGAAATTCTAACACTAACCCGGGTAATTATATGTGAATACAACTTAAGATTGTTCCAATTTAACAATAACCATGAAAATGTATTATTATTTAAATTGAAATGTGCAGAAACGAATAAAGATAACTCTGTTTAAGAAATTAAACAAAGTTATATTAGCATATTTCATTCATCATTGTATACCATCTATATATGCTTATGAAATATAACATTTCAATTATACTCAGAAATGATATATAAAAGGAAAAGTTATGAAAACCAAATATATATAAATGATAGCAAATTTTCAAGCGAATATCATATAACAAATGAAATCAACAGTGAACAGATAGAAATACCTCATTCATCTTGAAGATTGTCAAATGAAATCTGATACTCTAATCCAGTAACTCTGATGTAAAATCAAATCCAAAGGTACAGAAATGCAACATTTCAAAGATAATTTCAGCACAAAATCACCAGATGTGATCCTTTATAAAATATAAGAGGGAATGGAGTACAGAAATGTAAGCTCCAAGTCCAAAAAATATTACAACTCCGGATCCCTCTCTAAATGCATGAGAAGGATTTAAATAAGAAATTACATAAACAAAATCCTACTACTACTACTACAATCTATCAAATTAAAAACAAAAATGCTATCTTAAATGAAACTGATTCATTGCTTTTCTTTCTCACTTGATGTAGCCAAGTTGCAAATTTTCAGCATATCTTGGAGCCTTGGTGGATGACTCATCTCGGAATGCAGTTGTCCAACGTAGGTGGCATCGGAAAATTCTGGAATTAAACAATCGACAGCATTTGAAAGGAATTTAATAGCCATATGTTGATTGTTTGGCTTAATTAAATAAGTCCACATATTTTCCCAAGATATTGCTTGAAGTTTGTTGATTTGTTGACTTTATTTATCATTTCTTCTTTCCATCTGTTTTCAGTTTCTTTCACTTTAGGCAAACTGCCAGGAACACAGTCTGAAATGAGATTGATTGAATACAAGATGTCATTTATAAATTGCGTGATATTACTCATCATGCTCCTAGCTCTTGATATTGCTCTCTCGGCTTTCATTATATGATGTTCCCATTCTGTAAACAAGATTTCTTTATGTCTTTCTTCTATCCTAGGAATATTAGCTTCTCTTCCTTTTTCTGTATCTTGCCAAGTAAGAAATTCAGAAATCTTTTCATCAGCATCATCAATTTCTTGTCTGAGAGTAATAATGTTCTGGATCAAGGATGAGGTAATATCACAAAATGGTTCTGCTTGTGATAGTTTTGCACAAAATTCATTCAATTGTTGAGACAACAGTTTATTAGCTTCAAGAGCTTCCGATTTGAATTCACTTAATTTAGGGAAATCTTTGAACCTATCTAAAGCTGTTTGAAATTCCTTTTCTTGTACAATCTTCACATTCTTCTCATTTTGTAACAAACCTTGTAACTTGGAAATTTCTTCATTCAATTGTTGTTGTTTGCCTAAGACCTGCTCATCAAATTTCTTCTTTTCTTTGGCAAGCTGTTCTTCTAACTCTTTGGACCTGAGTTCTTGATCTTGTAGTTGTTGTTGCAATTGAGTAATCTTTTGCTGAATTTCCTTAGCTTGCTCTTCAAGTGAAGCTATATGGAGATTTTTCTGAGTCATCATCTGAGAGACTTCTACAGCTTTATCTACTGTTGCAGCACTATATGCTCCTGCATATTGGGACAATTTAGTGCGATCCTCAGATGGATTCACTTCAGTATTCTTGTAAACAATATTCATAAATTCTTCCTGTGGAGTAGAAAACATGTCCTGATCCATCTTCCTTCTTTTTCTCTGTCTTCTAACAATAGCCTTATGTTTAGGGCTGTAAAATACATCTAAAGGAGGGATCTCCTCAATCTTCAATACAATCTGCCCTGTCGGATGTTCAGGAATGATTTCGACATCCTGCTCCTCTTGTTCTTTATCTTTATCCTGCAGTCCCAATTGCTGAGCGAATTGATCATATTGTTTCAATAATTGAGAGGAAACATTAAGATCAGCAGAGTCTATAATTTTCTCAGTAGTTTCTTTTCCTCCCGATTGCGTGTCTGCTTTCTCTGTATTTGCTCCCTGCTCAATGGTTTTGCTATCCGATCCTCCTTTTTTATTATGCACATTAGTATCAGTACTTGTGCATTTTTCTATTGTTTGAGCAGTGGACTGCTGATCAGTATTTCGATCGGATTTACCATCAGTATTCCCTTTCTGAGCATCAGGTTTGCCATCAGTGCCCACCTTTTCAGTATGTACAGTTGGCTGGTTCATAGCCGATTGTGTAATGACTTTACCGGCAGATGTTTCTCCTGGCGTTTTGCCAGATGTACCCTCTGTCTCTGACCCTTGTATTGGAATTCTCAGTTGGTCTAGAGGAATTCTCAACAATATTTGACTTCTGAATAACAAAAATTTATTCATTTCTTCCTTCTGGAATTTAGACTTGGCTAAATCATAAACTTGAGGAAAATCATTCAACGAAACAAACAAATCATCAAACTCATCTGGTTCATGCTCAAATCGAGCAATTGAAACTGAAGCAGTAACATTAAAGGCTATCTGTCGCGGATCATACTATCTCCCTGGAATGGTTGCAAATTTACAACCTTTTATTTTGGCGACTTCCTTTTCTGCATGTTTGAAGTCATTTAAAGTAAACTGACCACAATTGAATGGGAATGGAGGCCACATTCTCTTCTTACTATTGTTTAAAGCTCTGGATATTCCTTCAACTGTTAATTGATAGGAAATTTCCTGGACGAGAAGTTTGTCTAGAACAATAAGAGGAAGAACATGGGGTTCCACAATACTCCCAAAAATCCTGATGTATGTAAATTTCTCCTCTCCAAACCAATCTCCTATTGAGGATAAGTCGGCTTTAGCTTTATCAGAGAATCTAGGAGGGAAGCGATTGAAAATGGTTTGAAAAACAGGGATAAGGAAACCATGGCATATTCTATACACATTATCTTGGAAATGAACTTTCCAAAGTAGTTTATGATATATATGAATTAGGGTAGGGTCTTTGGGAGTCCATTTCCATCCTAACAAGGGAAACTCGGAATTAAAACAAAGAGCGTCTAGAATATAGGCACAAAAGAAAAAAGGAGTGGAATTTCCAGCGGTTTTATCTTGTCTGTACTCGAGTATTCTATTAGCCATTCTATTAGAAAGAATAACAGCCCAGTCCATAATGTCGGAATTGACAGCAGCTAAGATTAATGGGACCATTTGTATAGAAAACCTAGCGGAATTATCATTACCAAATAATATACACATCATGGCAGCGGCATAGCAATACGGAGGTAAGAGGGAATCTACAGAATATATACCGGATGCTTCATTCTGTGCTTCTCAGGATTTTTCCTCCAATCTTTGATAGGATCGGATTGAACTTTATTATTATCAGCAAACTCTCTGATAAATTCTTTGTTATACACCTTCTTCGGATCAGGAAGATGATACATTGCCTTAATGTCTTCTGCTTTAAACGACCCAAAAGACACTCCAGAAGCTGAAACAAACATTCTGTCCTTTATCTTCACACTATCGATGACCCATCGAATTACATCATAATAAGGCATGATGCTTGCTCTGGCTGCAATTCAATGCAAAAATGAATTTGCAAGTGATTTTTCAGTAATCTCGGAGTCGGAATCTGAGCTATCTTCATCTGGAACTTATGCCTTTTCCACTGTGACTTTGGGGTTTTCTTTCTCCAATAGATTGTAAACTCCTTCCCACGTCATTCTTCCGAGCCCTTGGCATGATGTATCTGTAACTAATCTCAGTTTTGTTGGATTTTCTTTTGAGACTGTAGGAGTCTCAACAAACTTAATAGGAACAGCGGTCTTGGCTCTCCTCGCTCTCTTCGACATTTCTGTGTTTGATACTATTTCCCTTTGTCTGTGAACGAAACGGTTCAGTGTTCCCTAGCTCTGCAAAACAATAAAATTTCAGTCGTGATAAACAAGCAACTTGAAAGGAACGATTATGAACTCATGATTCGTTATTTATTGGTTTCGTATAGTGCGTAAATGTTCTTTTTGGGTCACACTCACGTATTAAAAACGAAATCATCAACCAATATTCATTCGATTTTCTATTGAATACCCACGTACAAATGGAGATTTGGCACTTGTGAAATATTATAATATTCACCTATCCTGAACTTTTCGAATGTAATAAATGTCATTTATCAATCGCATCGAAAGTTTTCAAATGGCACATAAATATCATAATACAAATTTCTCGATTTGCCGATTGCGATTGAAAACTTTTCCGATTTCCGATTAGATTGTTTAGATCGCAATCGGGGAGTTTCAATCGAGAAGAATTGTTAATGACTTTCTTCGATTTCCGATGGTGGGGTCTACCATATAAAAGTTTTTCTCATTTAAACGAACAAATGTTTGTTTTCTTTTGAAAAGCGTTTATTATAATAACGCGCGTCGCATCAAAGAATTTGAAATTGACCGCAAAGAGTTTATTAAAGAGTATCCCGATCATGCGATTACGACTGGTCGCATCGCATCGGAAGTATGTGAATGGATAACTTAAACTCTTTGCAATTGAAGTTTTGCGATCGAACTAATCGCATCGGAGGATTTGGGTTTCTATGTCAAATTTCCTCTAAGGGTTTTCTCCGATCTCCGATTGCAATTGTTATTCATTGGACTTTTAGACTTGACTTGTTTTTTATGATAAGGTCTTTTATATTTGATCGGGTCGGAAGTTTTGAATGTTGTATTTGGTTTGTATATAAACGAAGATGAGCCTTTTCAAAACAATGAATCTCTATTTCTAATTTTTTTTATTTCTATAAAAAGAAAAAGGGACCCTATTTCTAAATGAATTTTATTTCTAAAATTTAAGAAAAAGGGAGGGTTGTTGTATAGTACAACACAACCTCCTCCCACATCTACCCAACTAACTGAACAAACAGGGTAAACATATGACAAAGAGTTACTATGATATGATTCAACTCCCTATGTGTCAATTAAGGAAGTGGAACTGACAGATCACATCACTTTTGTACCTATTACAAGATACCTAGGAGACATCTCAACCTTCCAGGTGACCAGCGCCTGAGACAGATTGAATTTTGAGTGTAATAACCCCTCAGTCACTCCCTTGAAATGGGTAATAGTGTGATTGAGAATCTCCAGTTTCTCCCACAAAATGGGAATGTGTGTGAATGGGGAATTTCCAAGGTAGTTCAAAGCCTACGACCCTAATTTATGTACCAAATTTTCAGGCCCATATCACAGGTCACTACCCAGAACTCCATGACACTTTCATAAATCAAATATAACAACAAAATAATGATTTAAATGCAAACACTAGAACAAGGAATTGACTAGACCCCTAATATCCATGACATGCATTTCGTCAAACATATCAAAAATATTAATTCTACAGGTTTAAACAACATACGTGAGCATAGGGGTCTCATGCTTATTTGAGAGTCGTTGAGGAGCATTGTTGCCTCACCACATTAGCTGCATTATCATCTATTAGGTCATAGATTAATTTTTCATTCACTTACTAATAAAAACATGATGAGAGCCATACAACATTACTTCCATGAAACGCATTAATAACCAACATATATACAACAAAAATGGAAAGCATAGAATAGCCATATATGCTTCATATGAACAAGCATATTTACCCATCAATACATGAGGAAAATAACTCTTATTTCCATAAGAAAAATATAACCAGGTTTGGGACTTCCATGTTCCAATAGACCATAGACATGCCTGAGCCATATATCTCTTCAACCAATCACCCCTGTGCCATATTCCAAGCATGAATGTGGGATCTCATTAAAGACATAAATCAAAACCAAACCAAGGCTTTCAAAGAAAAAAATACCTCAACCCTCAACTAGTGATTCCACCTCATGTTCAGACATCACAACCATCACTAGATTGGTCTCTACCCAAGTTTTCTAGGGCTCCATAGTGTTTTTTCCAACCAAGGATTCCAGGAGTAGTAACTCAACCCATGGCTACCACTGGGCTTCTAGAGCACTTGTCCAACCAAGGCTTCTAGGAATAGTAACTCAACCCACCAAGAGCTTCAAGAAATTTTTCCAACGAAGGCTTCCAAGAATAATAACTCAACCCAAGTTGTTATAGGGCTGCTAGAGAGTTTTTCCAACGAAGGCTTCCAGGAACTAATAACTCAACCCAAGTTAAAGTAACATGAGAACCAATCAGAAGCAAACAATGAAATGAATCCAAAACTCCATGGCTATCTATGAAATGGCAAGGCTAGTAAAATCCACTGTCAATCTAGGGAATCCTCCATGCCAATGACAGATCATAAACACATACCACATGAATATGCCATGCATGCTAAAAATAGTGAGGAAATCATACATGCAACTTGTTACCTACAAGAAAAAATCATTGTAGTTGTTGATCTTGATGTCCTCTTGCGCTTTCCTACTCTTGCTTTGCATTCTTGCTCCAAAACTCCAAGTATGCCACACTTTCCAAGAGATCTCAAATAATTAATCTAACTGTCCAAGAGTATGAAAGAGAGTGAATAGAATGAGATCTCCCAAAATTGAACTGATCGAAAGCCATGAACTGATCCTTAGAAGACATTTTATTAATGAGGCCTCTAATTTCTTCAATTTTCCATTATTTTCCTTCATTTTCCTCCTCACATGCAACCTGTGACCTTTCACCTTCGTTTTCTCCTATTTTCCATTATTTTCATAATGAAATGCCAAAAATGTGTTTCCAAATCCTTAGTCATTGCCTTTGCCAATTTCCATAGCCATAATAAACCATATGAACACCCACACTAGGATTTGTTTCCCAACGTTCAACTTGGAATATGTGTCCCATAACCATGGTTATTATTTTTCCTTTATTAACTTTTATTACATGAAATTTTCACCACGGTTGTTACATTTATTTTCACATGTGCTAAAGTTGTTGAACTATTTCAGTTATTTTAGTACTTATCTTATTGATAATGTGTTGTAATGGTTATTATTTTTGTCGCATCCTTGTGGACTATTCCGTTGGATATTAGACAAACCTTTCTCATTCATTGGTTGTAATGATAGTCACATCCCTTATGGACTATTCTGCTTGATGTTACATAAATATTGTTGTTTGTGTGTGTCTCTTCTTGGGTGGTACTATTACCTATCTCTTAGAGGCTCACCTTTTCCTTCCCCCCTATAATAGAAGGACTTGGACACACATATCATCAAACACTCACCAGGCACACCCCCCTTTGTTTTCCAAGGTGCATGTGCACTTATCTCCCTTGCTAATAGTTATATTCAAGTAAAATCTATAATAATACATGACAATAGGGTCGACAGATGGGGCTCCTACTCTGAACAGTGTGAGGTCTAATTGGGACTTCACATCGGGAAGACCCCCTTGGTTGATGTATTTCTAGCAATGTCAACACAACCTCACTATCTCCCTAATGAATATCTGAACTACCTCACTAGCTGAATTAGTAGACTTCACTTCAAAAAAGTGAGCTACCTTACTTAACTAGCCAATCAAAACCATGATGGAATCATGTTGCTTTGATGTCCTTGGAAAATTTTTAATGAAATCCATGGAAATGACCTCCCATTTCCACTTTGAATCAGAATAGGATGAAATAAATCACCTGGATGCTTAGACTTCGGTTTTAGATGATGACAGTCCATACATATAGCAACAAACTAACCCACTTATTTCTTCAATTTCGGCCAATCATATAAAACTTTATAAAAACTATCAGAATTTTGATATCCCAGTTGACCTGAATACAACTTGACATGAAAATCCCTTAATATAATCTCATTGAGCTCACTGCTATCCAACGCATATATACTATTCCTAAATTTTACCAATCCATTTTCCACGAGGTGATACTCCTTATTCTTATCACCTTCACCTTGTTGTTGCAATATCTACTTCAACTGTTGGTACCTATCATCATGTTTTCATCTCTGAAAGATCCACTTATGCCAATATGTCCCATAAGAACTTACTACTGCAATATGATTCACCTGCACTCTCCTACTGAGAGCATATTCAACCCTATTATCCTTGCCCTTGATGTATATGATCTTGAAGAAAAACTCACAGAGAGTAGCCAACCATATATCTTTCCTAAAATTCACATTAGGCTGGTCAAATAAATACCTCAACCCAATATGAACACTCATCAAAACAAATCTCCTGCCAAGAAGATAATGCCTCCACATTTTCAAGGCATGAATGATAACAACCAACTCAAGATCATGAATCACATAGTTCTTCTCATGCTCATTCAACTTCCTTGACTCATAACATACCACCCATCCTTCTTGCATCGAGGCTCCGCCAAGTAACCTCTTGCAAGAATTTGTACAAACCATGAACTCCTTATCAGGATCTGCAATTTTCAAGACCAAAACATTTGTAAGAAAATTCTTCAATTGCTCAAAACTAGATGCACACTCCTTAGTCCATTAAAACTTGTTTCCTTTTCGCTGAAAATATGTAATAGGATAGGAAATCCATGAGAAGTTCCTAATGAACCTTCTGCAATAACCTTCTAGTCCCATAAATGATTTTACCTCATCCACATTCCTAGGAGTCGACCACTCCATGATAGATTTAATCTTTTTTGGGTCCACTATTATGTCTTCGTTGGAAACAACATGTCCCAAGTAATGAAATTTAGTCTAAAAGAAACTGCACTTGCTAATATTGGGATACAACTGATGCTCTCTTAGAAATATTAACACTTCTATTAGGGGCTCTGCATGCTCTTCCTCATTCTTATAATATATCAATATATCATCAATGAACACTATCACAAACTTATCCAGATAAGGACACAACACATTATTCATTAAACACATGAAAGTGGTTGGAGCATTAGTAAGACCAAAAATAACTACCACAAACTCATAATTCCCATGCCTGGTACAAAATGAAGTCTTGTAAATATATTCTTCTTTTATGCAAACTTGATGATATCCTGATCTCAGATCAATCTTCGAGAACACTATTGCTCCATTCAATTGATCAAATAATTCATAAATCCTTGGAAATGGATACCAGTTCTTGATAGTCACCTTGTTAAATTGTCTGTAATCAATACACAACTTGAGAGTACCATATTTCTTCTTTGCAAAAAATATTGGTAAACAAACAAATATTGTATCAATATGAAAATCAACCGTGGTAAACTATTGACAACTATCGTCAACCATGTTCAACAATGGTAAATCATTTCAAACAATGGTAAACCATTATCAATCATTGTTAACCATGATCAATCATGGTATACCATAGTCTAATGCCACATTGTGGCAAAGATGGTCTCAATATGAAAATAAACTATGGTCCAACATCACATTGTGACAAAGATTGGCTCAATATGAAAATCAACCATGCTAAGCCATGGCCAACCATGTTTATTTCAGGTTTTATAATATTTATCTGAGGATTTATATAGCTTGGTTTATAGAATTAATCCCTTGGGTTTCATATTATTCCTTTGGATTTATAATTCCTTGGAATTTTAGTATTAACCCCTTGGTTTTATAATATCAATCCCTTGGGTTTATTAATATAAGGGTTCATATTCCTAGGGTATAATATTATTCATAGGGCTTATAATATTAATCCTTGGATTTAATATAAATCCCTTGGGTTTATAATCATGGTCAACCATGGTCCAACGTCACATTGTGACAGTGATTTTCTGAATATGAAAATGAACCAGGTCTACCATTGTCAACCATCATCAACCATGGTCCAATGTCACATTATGACAAAGATTGTTTTAATATGAAAATCAATCATGGTCAATTGAGGTTCAACGTCACATTCTAACAAAGATTGTCTCAATATGAAAATAAAAAATGGCAAATCATTGTCAACCATGTTTACATTAGGGTTTATAATAGATATCTTAGGGTTTATAATATTAATCCCTTAGGTTTAGTATTATTCCCTTGGGTTTATAATCCCTTTGATTTTTAGTATTAATCACTTGGGTTTATTATTCCCTTGGGTTTATAATCATGGTCATTTATGGTCAACCATGGTCCAATGTCACATTGTGACAAATATTTTCTCAATATGAAAATCAACCATTGTCCAACGTCACATTGTGACAAAGATTGTCTCCATACGAAAATCAATCATGGTCAACCACGGTCCAATGTAACATTGTGGCAAATATTGCCTCAAAATGAAAATCAACCATGGTAAACCATTGTCAACCTTCATCAAACATGGTTAATCGTGGTCAACCATGGTGCATGTCACATCGTGACAAGGATTGTCTCAATAGAAAATCAACCATGGTCAACCATATTCAACCGTGGTCCAACATCACATTGTGACAAATATTGTCTCAATATGAAAATCAAGCATTGTAAACCATGGTCAACCATGTTTATTTTAGGGTTTATAATATTTATATTAGGCTTTATTTACCTTGGGTTTATAACATTAATCCATTAGGTTAAATATTATTCGTTTGGGTTTATAATCCCTTAGGGTTTTAGTATTAGCTCTTTGGGTTTATAATATCAATCCCTTGTTTTTATCAATCTAAGGGATCATATATCTAGGGAATAATAATATTCATAGGGTTTATAATATTAACCTTTAGATTGAATATAAATCCATTGGGTTTATAATCATGGTCAACAATGGTCCAACGTCACATTGCAACAAATATTGCCTCAATATGAAAATCAACCCTGGTCAACCATTGTCAACTATCGTCAACGATGGTCAACAATGGAAAACCATTGCCATCATTGGTAAACAATTTCCCACAATGGTAAACCATTATCAATCATCGTTAACCATGATCAATCATGGTAAACCATGGCCAATTGTCATATTGTGACAAATATTGTTGCAAAATGAAAATCAACCATGGTCCAACATCGCATCCTGACATAAATTGTCTCAATATGAAAATCAACCATGCTAAACCATGGTCAACCATGTTTTTTTAGGGTTTATAATATTCATCTTACGTTTTATATACCTTGGGTTTATAATATAAATCCCTTGGGTTTAATATTATTCCATTGAGTTTATAATCCCTTGGGGTCTTAGTGTTAACCCCTTGGTTTTATTATTCCCTTGAGTTTGTAATATCAATCCTTAGGTTTATTAATCTAAGGGTTCATATTCCCAAGGTATAATATTATTCATAGGGTTCATAATATTAATCCTTAAGTTCAATATTAATCCCTTGGGTTTATAATCATGGTCAACAATGGTTCAATGTCACATTGTGACAAAGATTTTCTCAATATGAAAAATAACCATGACCCAACGTCATATTATGACAAAAATTGTCTCGATAAGAAAATCAATCATTATCAACCATGGTCCAATGTCACATTGTGACAAAGATTGTCTCAATATGCAAATCAACCATGGTCAACCATTGTCAACCATCATCAACCATGGTTAATCATGGTAAATTGTGGTCCAATGTCACATTGTGACAAATATTGTCTCAATATGAAAATTAACCATGGTCAACCATGGTCAACCATGGTCCAATGTCGCATTGTGAAAATGATTGTCTCAATATGGAAGTGAACCATGGTAAACCATGGTCATCCATGTTTATTTTAGGGTTTATAATATTTATCTTAGGGTTTAATACCTTGGGTTTATAAAATAAATCCTTTGGGTTTAATATATTTCCCTTGGGTTTATAATCCCTTGGGGTTTTAATATTAACCCATTTAGTTTATTATTCCCTTGGGTTTATTAATATAAGGGTTCATATTCCTAGGGTATAATATTATTCGCAGGGTTTATAATATTAATCCTTGTATTTAACATAAATCCCTTGTGTTTATAATCATGGTCAACCATGGCTCGACGTCACATTGTGACAAATATTGTGTCAATATGAAAATGAACCATGGTCAACCATTTTCAACCTTTTTCAATCATGGTCAATCATTGTCGACCATGGTCCAATGTCACAATGTGACAAATATTGTCTCAATATGAAAATAAACCATGGTCAACCATGGTGAATTGTGGTCTAACGTTGGATTGCAACAAAGATTGTCTCTATATTATAATCAACAATAGTAAACCATTGTCAACCATGTTTTTTTAGGGTTTATAAAATATGTCTTAGGGTTATATACCTTGGGTTTATAATATTAATCCCTTGGGTTTAATATTAATCCCTTGTCTTTTTAGTATTGATCCCTTGGGTTTATTATTCCCTTGGGTTTATAATATCCTTGCATTCAATATAAATCCCTTGGGTTTATAATCATGGTAAGCCATGGTTAACCATGGTCTAATGTCACATTGTGACAAATATTTTCTCAATATGAAAATTAACCATGGTCCAACATTGCATTGTGACAAATATTGTCTCCATATGAAAATCAATCATGGTAAACCATGGTCCAATGTCGCATTGTGAAAAAGATTGCCTCAATATGAAAATCAACCATGGTCAACCATTGACAACCGTTGTCAACCATGGTAAACCATAGTCCAATGTCACATTGTGACAAATATTGTCTCAATATGCATATCAACCATGGTCAACCATGGCCCAACGTCGTTTTGTGACAAAGATTGTCTCAATATGGATATCAAGCATGGTCAACCATGTTTATTTTAGGGTTTATAATATTTATCTTAGGGTTTATATACCTTGGGTTTATAATATTAATCCCTTGGGTTTAATATTATTCCCTTGATTCTATAATCCCTTAGTGTTTTATTATTAACCCCTTCGGTTTATTATTCCCTTGGGTTTATTAATCTAAGGGTTCGTATCCCAAAGGCATAATATTATTCATAGGTTTTATAATATTAATCCTTGGGTTTATATAAATCCTTTGGGTTTAGAATCATGGTCAACCATAGTCCAAAGTCACATTGTGACACAAATCGTCTCAAGATGAAAATCAATCGTGGTCAACCATTCTCAACTATCATCAACCATGGTCAACAGTGGTAAACCAATACCAACAATGGTAAACCATTGTCAACCATCGTGAACCATGGTCAATCATATTAAACCATGGTCAAATGAAATATTGTGACAAAGATTGTCTTAATATGAAAATCAACCATGGTCAACCATGGTCTAATGTCACATTATGACACAGTTTGTCTAAATATGAAGTATATATTAGGTTTGTAATATTAATCCTTTGGGTTTTTAGTATTAATTCCTTGGGTTTATTAGTGCCTTGGGTTTATAATATCAAACCCTTGGGTTTATTAATCTAAGGGTTCATATTCCTAGGGCATAATATTTTTGATAAGGTTTATAATATTAATCATAGGGTTTAATATAAATCCCTTGGATTTATAATCCATTGGGTTTATAATATAAATTCCTTGGGTTTATTAAGCTCTTGGGTTTATAATATTAATCCTTTGTGGTTAATATTATTTCATGGGGTTTATAATGTGTTGGGTTTATAATATTAATAATCTTTTTGGTTAATAATATCAATTATTATTATTATTATTATAAATTGTCATTATAATTGTTATATTTATTATCATATTTATAATATAATGATAATAATATTTTGTATTATTATTACTATATATTTATTAATAGCATTATTGATGTTAATATTAGATCCATATCCATTCGTTCCATATCAGCCACATTTATTAATGTGGTTGTGCTAGTTTAATTATATTTCAATAATACTAGAGGAAATTCAAAGTCTCTCACACATGAACACATAACATTGTCATTCATACCATGATTCATGTAAATCCACATGAGTGAAATATTATTTTTTAATTGAATTTATATAATAATATTATAAATAAAATTTAATTATAAATTAATTTTTAATTATTTAATAATTTATAACAAGAATTATATATTAATAATGAATGGAAAATTTTCGCAATTAAGAATTTTAGAATGAATGAATTTCAAGAAATTCTAGTGACTACTTTTTTTACACAAACAACCATAAGACATCTTATGAGACAACTTGTGATTATTAAACAACTATTAGACAACTTGTGATTTTTGTAGGGCCATGCTAACTGTACATAATGAAATTCAGTTCGCCAAATTACATGGATGAAGTTACCAACATTGTTCACTCACAAAGTTATTCGTTAAGAATTGTGGAAAGAAGAAGGGAGATAACAAATATAGGGAATAGATTGAAGCCCTGAGAATGTGATTCTACTTCTTTAAAGCATATAGGTGTGATATTATACAAGGAAGATGGCATATTTATCCATAAAAGAGTGACAAAACCTCTTCCCTCACTTTGCAAAGTGAAAATTCTTGTGTAAAATGGTCTATATTTCCACCTTGCACAGTGAAAAGGCTAGTGGAAAATGGTTTATCTATGAAGAATTAGAACAATTGGCTTTGCAAAATGGTTTATCTTTCCACTTTTAATGACGAAAATGCCTATGGACAATGGTTTATCTATGAAGAATTAGTACAATTGGTTGAGTCCTCATGTTAATTCACCTTTTCTATTGAGAGGTTAAGGGTTCAATTCTCTCTACGTCCTTGGAATCAAGCTTCATAGTTGAGTCGACAAGCAACGGTGTCATCTTCCATTCTTGCTGGGACAAAAACTGGTTACATGGAAAACAATTGGAATCCCTATGGTTATTATGTGGAAAGCCCTGGAATTTGAAATGTAAACAGAGGCCGCCCAAGCTTATATGAGCTTGAAATATCGAGATACATCAGTTTAAATATTGAACTTCTCAAAAGGAATAAAAATGTGTGTATCTTGTTCTAAAATTTCTTAACATTTGTTTGGAAAATCAGTTTGAAGTGATTCCAAGGGCATATTGAATCATAGATATTAGTATTTGGTTCTATAATGCCTCCCAAAAATAATTCCACACCCATTAAGCCCTCAGAAAGCTCTACTATGATGCATGAAGAGGAAGAAGTGCAACATGATACATCAAAATTACGAGACCAATTGCAACAAACTTTGATCTCACAAAAAGAAACCAAAAATGAATGGAAGCTAAGATGGATGGTTTGAAGAAAGGCGTAGAATATAAGATGGATGGTTTGAAGAATGACATGGAAATGCTTTTGAAGAAATAACAACAAGGCATAACTTCACAATTATTCTTACTATAGATTCAAGCAATGGAAGATCACATCGAGCATCAACAAAAAGTTCTCCAACTCTTAAAGGATAACCTCACTTTGGCGCAAAATTGAATGAAAAAATAGGCAGATAAACATTGCAGTGAAAGAAGTTTTGATGTAGGCGACTGGATTTTTTTACGGCTACAACAATACAAAAAAATGTTTTGTTGAGATTCAACAAGATGATGAGCTTAGTGAAAAGAGTCGCCTTCACTAAGTGGGCCCGCAGGCTATTTTTGGCACAAGTCTATTTTTAGACATGTCAATCATATTTCAGAAGTTGCAGGATGCTATTTGTGGATGGTTGATCAAGTTGGAAAATAGATGAAACTATATTTTTATAATATTGGGCGAAGTCTATTTATAGATCGTCAATCTAAAAATAGATGCATGTCGATTATTATTAGCTCTTAATAATAATTGGACTCTAAACAACAACTTATTCTCTTGGAGCACTTCAGTTCAGTGCAAAGATGTGGCACATCAGCTGACAGAAGGAATTACGCTATTCCTAAGGGTTTACTAGAGCTATTGCATGGAGGACTCAGTTAGAACTCAAGTGGCAGAGTTATGACACAGTTGGAAGAAGTAGTTATGGAGTTGTATTCAGTTTAACTCAGTTAGACTCAGTTGAGCTATTTGTATCTAGTCTAACTAATTGATATACTAGTGAGAGTGGAGTGAATTAATTAGTTAATTAATTCATAAATAATAACTCATTAATCAACTGAATAATACAACAGTTAACTACAGTGCATGGCAGTTTCAGTGGAGACCAGTGGAGAGATAGGTGAAAGGGAAAGATAGACTATCTGTTGTGACTATAGTGATGCATTGATTGCATCACACACACAGTGGAGATTCCAATGAGGATTGCACATTCAAGGATGGAGTAATTCGAATTCATTTAGACCTATTCTTCAGCAGATATTTCACAGTGGAGGCAGGCTAGCAGGTGGCATAGATCGGTGCATGGATTTGCAAGATTGGGCCTGATTAGTGTATGATGATTGTACTGTACTGAGAGCTTGTGATAAGCTTTGTATGTTTGTATGATATTGTCATATGATCTCCATGTTACATAATATATAGTTGGATTTTTCAGCTTCATGCTTTCCTGGTTAAAAATTGTGTTATGTGCGATTGATTATTTTTGTTTGTGCTTCACATGTGTGTGCAATTAATTTTTCCGCAAAAGATTAACAAGTGGAATAGATTTAGTATCTTGCATAAATTTAAATAGTGTGAGATCAGGTGGATCTAGGACATATGCATGCTTAGTGCATATAATTTCTACATGGTATCAGAGCATTTTTTATTGAAGATTGAAATTGTGAATTGAGTTTGTGCTAGTGGACAATTCGAATTTGCTACAGAAGATTCTCGGTGCAGAAATCGAGTATACATTGAAATTCCTTTCAACAGGTTGATATTGGATTCTGCCCTTGATGGGAGCTCAAATTACACAGCCTGGAAGGACAGGATGGAGGCGGTGTTGGAGGATAATGGGCTGAAGGAGTTCATCGATAGCGATGTTGATCCTAAGCCGGGATCTAGCGATGCTGCATTACTTGATGCATGGAAAAAGAAGACTGCAAAGATGAGGAGGATTCTGTTGGAAGGTGTGAAGGACCATATTGTGTCTAGCCTTCATGGGAAAGCCACTCCATTCTTAATGTGGAAGGCTTTGACAGACTTGTTCCAAAGCAGAAGTGACCAGAGGAAGTTTGCGCTTAAAGACAAGCTAAGAAAAATAAAAATGGAGAAATGCAACAGTATTCCAAAATGCCTCACGAAGTTTGTCCACTGCAAGGATGAGCTAGGAAGTGTGGGGGTTACTGTTGATGAAGAATAATTGGTGAGATTGGCTCTCCTTGGGCTTCTGAAGAGTTGGCATAGCTACAAAGACTCTGTCAATGGATGGGAGAAATTGCCGAGATGGGAGCGACTTTGGTCGGATCTTGTGTAGGAGGAGATAAGGCGGGGTACCAGGGATGGATCTTCATCGAATAATGAAGATGAAGAGAATTTCACTTTGGCTGCCAAAGCAAGGAAAGGGAAGGGGAAGAAATCTTCTTTAAAATATGGTGCTAAAGGAAAGAAGCAGGATTTGTCCAAAGTGAAGTGTTTTCATTGTCACGAGCATGGAAATTTCACCACTAACTGTCCACAGAAGAAGAATAATAAGCAGGCTAATGGATCTGCAGCTGGAGAGGCCTTAGCCTCGCAATTTGAGCTAGATTTTTCCTTGATCGCATGCTTGGTTTCAAGCTGCATGGGATTGGTGTGGTATCTTGACAATGGTGTGTCTTTCCATATGACGGGAGACAAAGAGTTGTTTAGTGACTTGGAGGAGAAGGACCTCCAAATGCATATAGAGATGGACGACGATGGTCGATACAGTGTGACTGGAATTAGGACCATTATGTTTGAGAGGGAGTCCGGTAATCCATTCTTGTTGAAGAATGTCATGCATGTTCCAGGTCTGAAGAAGAACTTGGTCTCAGTCGCAATGCTGGAAGACAGAGGTTATGATGTTGTTTTCAGTGAGGGAAAAGCCTTCCTTCGAAATTAAACAATGGGTCAAACCAAGAAGATAGGGGTTTGAATTAAGAATCTCTACAAGCTAGAGGTAGATGGCTGCGCTGCAATGGTGGGCAAAGCAGAAGAAGTGGTGAGCCGGGATGAGGGCGAATTATGGCACAGGAGATTAGGCCATCTTCACCATGGCGCTTTGAAGATTTTGCAGCAAATTTCTACTAGACTTCCCAAGGGTACTCTTGCGCAGTGAGATCAGTGCAAAAGGATTTAAAATGGGTAAGTTTGTGAAGAACACCTTTCATGAGAAGGAGAACCATGCTTCAGTGATATTGGAGAGAATTCACACAGACGTGTGTGGACCATTCTCAGTTGCTTCAACAACAAAACACAGGTATTATGTGATATTTTCTTATGACTATTCTCGTAGATGCTGGATCTTATTCATGCAGAAGAAGAGTGAAACGTTCTCAAAGTTCTGTGAGTTCAAGGTATTGGTGGAGAAGTAGTCGAGGAAGAAAGTGAAAGCTCTACGGAGTGATAATGGTGGTGAATACATCTCGGGTGAATTCAAAGACTTCTGTAGCAAAGAAGGAATTTGAAGAGAACTCATAGCGCCTCATAACCCACAGCAGAATGGGGTCGCGGAGAGAAAGAACATAATGATCGTGGGTGTTGCATGAGCGATGCTTCATGACTAGGGCCTACTAATGCACTTGTGGGCGGAAGCATGCAACACTGCGATTTATGTGCAAAATCGTTGTCCTCATAGAGTACTTGGCATGAGTACACCTGAAGAAGCTTTTACTAGTAAGAAGCCAGATGATTCTCATTTGAAGATTTTTGGCTCACCTATTTACATTCATGTGACGAAGGACGCCAGGAAGAAGATAGAGCCGACTGCAGAAGTTGGGATATTTGTGGGGTACACAGAAACACCCCATAACTATCATGTGTATTTTCCAAACATTCAGATGACTGTTATGTGTCAGGATATAAAATTCAATGAGGTGAAAGCCATGAAGTTGTCGCTTGAGAGGGAGCTACACTTGCATGCGGAGGAGGAAATTCTTGTTCCCAAAGATCAGCCTCTGGATGTGGATCAGCCACAGGAGGAGATTCATGGAGTGGAGGAGTCCACTCATGCAGAACCAACCATCAGACAAGGCAGAAAGCATACCACAGAAGCTCAGAGACTGAAGGTGGATGCGGCACAGAATGTAGGAGTTCCTACATCACAGTACAGACAGAGACAGTCACCTGACCGATATACTGGATACATGGCTCTTATGAGCAAGTTTATTGTGACAGAGCCATCTTCTTTTGAAGAAGGAGTGCAGGAGCCCACATGGGTAGATGCCATGGTGGAGGAGTATGACTCCATTGTCAGAAACAGTGCTTGGGAGATTGTTCCAAGGCCGGTGAGAAAATTAGTTGTAGGATCAAGATGGATCTACAAGGTAAAGCAAGCTGCTGATGGGAGTGTCGAGAAGTATAAGGCAAGATTTTTTTCCCAGGGATTCTCACAGATTGAGGGGATTGACTATGAAGAAACCTATGCACCTGTCGCACGGTATTCTTCCATACGGACCATCCTTGCTCTCTCAGCGCAGATGGGTTGGCACATTCATCAGATGGATGTGAACACTGCATTCCTTAATGGGATCATTGAGGAAGAGGTGTACATTGAGCAGCCTGAAGGATTTGAGATCTTCAGCAGTGAGTCGCATGTGTGCAAGCTCAAAAGAGCGTTGTATGGGCTGAAACAAGCACCCTGTGCTTGGTACACTTGGATCGAAAACTATTTCACTGGACTTGGCTTCACTAAGAGTGAGGCGAATGCAAACCTGTACCAGATTGTGGTTGAGGGTAAGATTTTGATCATTGTACTTCATGTTGATGATTTTATACTAACAGGTGATGAGCAGTTGATACACTCATGCAAGGCAGATCTTGCAAAGGAGTTTGAGATGAAGGATTTGGGCCTCCTTCATTATTTCCTTGGATTGGAAATATGGCAACGGGAAGGTGAACTGTTTGTGTCTCATGGCAAGTATGCCCGAGAGATTCTGGAGAAGTTTCACATGCAAGGCTGCAAGCCTATCGACACTCCTCTTCCAGGAAATTGGAAAAAAGAGGATGCTACATCGGCAGAGGTAGTGGATTCCACTGTTTATCGACAATTGGTGGGTTCGCTCATGTATTTAGTCAATACAAGACTAGACATATGATATGCGGTGAACCAGCTTTCACAAGTGATGGTTAAGCCTACCAAGCTCTTTTGGAAGGCAGGAAAGTATGTCCTAAGATATCTTAGGGGCACATATAAGTATGGTTTATGGTACAAACAGACAGATGAGGTGAAGTTGCATGGCTTCACGGATGCAGATTGGGAAGGAAGCCCAACAGACAGAAAGAGCACATCAGGAGGAATTTTCAGTATCGGATCTACGGAATTTTCTTGGTACAACAAGAAAAAAATATCTATGGCACTCAGTTCAACGGAAGCAGAATACATGGTAGCAAGTTTAGCTTCATGTGAGGCTATCTGGATGAGGAAGGTTCTGGTTGGTTTGTTCGGTTCACATTTAGATCCCACGGTGATTCATTATGATAATCAGAGTTGCATTAAACTCTCGGTTAATCCTGTGTTTCATGATAGATCTAAACATATTTATATCTGGTATCATTGTATCAGAGATTGTGTGCAGCGAAAGATCATGTTGCTTTAGTACATTCCTACGGAGGATCAGGATGCAGATATTCTGACGAAGGCGCTCACCAGGAGCAAATTCGAATGCCATAGAGGCAGGATCGGGGTGAAGGATAATCCCTATCTTGTTGAGAGGGAGTGTTGAGATTCAACAAGATGATGAGCTTAGTGGGCCCGCAGGCTATTTTTGGCACAAGTCTATTTTTAGACTATGTCTATTTTTAGACATGTCGATCATATTTCAGAAGTTGCATGATGCTATTTGTGGATGGTTGATCAAGTTGGTAAAATATATGAAATTATATTTTTAGAATATTGGGCGAAGTCTATTTATAGATCGTCAATCTAAAAATAGATGCATGTCGATTATTATTAGCTCTTAATAATAATTGGACTCTAAACAACAACTTATTCTCTTGGAGAACTTCAATTCAGTGCACAGATGTGGCACATCAGCTGACAGAAGGAATTACGCTATTCCTAAGGGTTTACTGGAGCTATTGCATGGAGGACTCAGTTAGAACTCAAGTGGCAGAGTTATGACAGAATTGGAAGAAGTAGTTATGGAGTTGTATTCAGTTTAACTCAGTTAGACTTAGTTGAGCTAGTTGTATCTAGTCTAACTGATTGACACACTAGTGAGAGTGGAGTGAATTAATTAGTTAATTAATTCATAAATAATAACTCATTAATCAATTGAACAATACAACATTTAACTAAAGTGCATGGCAGTTTCAATGGAGACCAGTGGAGAGATAGGTGGAAGGGCAAGATAGACTATCTATTGTGACTATAGTGATGCATTGATTGCATCACACACATAGTGGAGATGCCAATGAGGATAGCGTAGTCAATGATGGAGTAATTCGAATTCATTCAGAGCTATTCTTCAGCAGAGATTGTGCCGTGGAGGCAGGCTAGCAGGTGGCATAGATCGGTGCATGGATTTGCAAGATTGGGCCTGATTAGTGTATGATGATTGTACTGTACTAAGAGCTTGTGATAAGCTTTGTATGTTTGTATGAGATTGTCATATGATCTCCATGTTACATAATATATAGTTGGGGTTTTCAGCTTCAGGCTTTCCCAGTTAAAAACTGTGTTATGTGCGATTGATTATTTTTCTTTATGCTTCACATGTGTGTGCAATTAATTTTTCTACAAAAGATTAACAAGTGGAATAGATTCAGTATCTTGCATAAAGTTAAATAGTGTGAGATCAGGTGGATCTAGGAAATATGCATGCTTAGTGCATATAATTTCTACATGTTCCTCAAGCAATCTAAGAAGGATAATAAATTATCACCAAAGTACTATGGTCCTTAGAAGGTGTTGCAAAATATTGGTACTATGTAATACAAATTGGAGCTTCATGCATCTTCTCGAGTGCACCCAGTTTTCCATGTTTCATGCTTAAAGAAGGTTATAGGTGACAAACTCCCAGTTCAAACAATATTTCCAGAACTTGAGGAGGAAGGAAAAATCATATTGGAACCTGAAGCAGTCATATAAAAAATATCTTGACAGCTATGAAATCAATCAATTTCAGAGTATCTCATCAAGTGGAAGAACTTACCCACTGAAGATTTACATGGGAGGATGAGAATTTTATACAGAAGCATCCAGAAATAATCAAGCATTGAGGACAACACTTGTTTGAAGGATAGGGGCATGTTAAGTCCCTATAATACTAGTGTATCCCCTTATTATTTTTAGTGTAGCCCCGTTATTGTTATTGTTGTTCCCATGTAGTCCCCATATTGTTATTATTGTTTCCCATAGGTGTAGCCCCATTATTGTTATTGTTGTTTCCAT
This sequence comes from Pinus albicaulis, assembly GCA_034641835.2. Lineage (NCBI taxonomy): Eukaryota > Viridiplantae > Streptophyta > Pinopsida > Pinales > Pinaceae > Pinus > Pinus albicaulis. The sequence goes on along the minus strand of CM076584.1, from coordinate 1,587,902,426 downwards.
GTGTTCCCCATATTGTTGTATTGTGACCCCTTAGACTCCTATATATAGAAGGTAGGTTTTGTCATTTGTATCATCCAAGAATTGTTTATTTATGTAATGTAAAGAAGGTTGCCTCCTCGAAGAGGCTGATTTCTATATAGTTGATCTATCTTTTCTTCTATTTTGTGAGTTGGTCTCATAACACTATTCTATGCACAATCGTTATTTTTTTGGTTATTGTATTGTTCATTCTTCACCCACATCCACTAGAATTGAATATTCAGATAAGCAAGCATTGATATATCTTTTTCAAATTTAAAAAATTGTTCTTGATGAGTGGAGCGTCTACTCAAAACATGGTATTTTCTTTCAGAATATCCCTAAATATGATGGTCAATTTGAACTGTTGAGATTCAACAAGATGATGAGCTTAGTGAAAAGAGTCGCCTTCACTAAGTGGGCCTGCAGGCTATTTTTAGACTATGTCTATTTTTAGACATGTCGATCATATTCTATGAGTTGTAGGATGCTATTTGTGGATGGTTGGTCAAGTTGGAAAAATAGATGGACTTCTATTTTTAGACATATTGGGCGGAATCTATTTTTAGATTGCCAGTCTAAAAATAGATATGTCGAATATTATTAACTCTTAATAATATTTGGACTCTAAACATTATCTTATTCTCTTGGAGCACTTCAGTTAAGTGCACAGATGTGGCACAACAGCTGACAGAAGGAATTACGCTATTCCTGAGGGTTTACTGGAGCTAATGCATGAGGACTTCAGTTAGAACTCATGTGATAGAGTTTGGTGGAGTTATAGAAGTAGTTGGTGGAGATGTATTCAGTTTAACTCAGTTAGACTCAGTTGAGCTAGTTGTATCTAGTCTAACTGATTGATACACTAGTGAGAGTGGTGTGAATTAATTATTTAATTAATTCACAAAATAATAACTCATTGATCAACTGAAGAATACATCAGTTAACTACAGTGCATGGCAGTTTCAGTGGAGACTAGTGGAGAGGTAGGTGAAAGAGCAAGTGTGACTATCAGTTGTGACTATAGTGATGCATTGATTACATCCAACACTCAGTGGAGATGACAATGAGGATTGCGCAGTGCAATCTTGGTGGATTCGAGTTCATTCAGAGCCATTCTTCAGCAGGGATTGCGCAGTAGAGGCAAGCTAGCAAGTGGCAAAGATCGGTGCATGGATTTGCAAGATCGGGCCTGATTAGTGTGTAGCGATTGTATTGTACTGAGAGCTTGACATGTTCAGATTTATATGAGGATTGTTACATGATCTCTATGACATATATTATATACAGATAGTTGGGGTTTTCAGCTTTAGGCTTTCTTGTTAAACAACTATGTTAATGTGTGTGAATTTTTATGGTTTCATGTGTGCATTGCAATTGATTTAATTTCTGCACGTGATGATCAATGGTGGAATAGATTCTGTATTGTGCATGAAGTTAAAATAGTGTGTGATCAAGAGAATATTGGATATATAACACATAAGTTATATAGTTTCTACATGAACTCTCTCTTGACCATAAAATTCTCAGAATTTGAAATCACATAAGTTCAGAGCTCAAAACATTCAACATTTAATTTTCATTCCACACAATTTATCAAGAAACATCAATATATGAAAATATGAATGTGAACCATGAAAGCTTACTCTCAAATTTGTTAATGTCAACCTTATATGGCTTTGGCCTCTTTCATGTTTTTTTTTTTGCAATTATTGAAGACTGAGAGTTAAATCTTTAGCAATTTTCTTGGTTTAACTAATAATAGCATGTTATGTGTGGGATTTAAGGTTTTGATAAATGTTTTCCCTGGCACTGATAGGATGAATGTGCCAACTTACTTGCTTGATTTCAATGGATTCCATGTTCAATATCTTAGTTATGAATCGTTAAAAATGTAACAAAATGGATCTTCATCATTTTTTGTTTAAGCTCTATTACAAAGAAGTTCCTCTTGCAAAGACCCAGGTGATCCAATTCACATAAATATTAATTAATTAGTATCGTGGAGAACAGTTTTTATTAATAGTGCAATTAATTGTGTATAGGTATATTTCAGAACAACAAGGTAACTCCACCATTGTAGCCCTCGTTTCTCTGAGTTGTTCAGAAAATCCCCTGTATGGAGAAGGGTACATGTCGCAGGAAACTATTGCAGAGAAGGGATCTGCTGAATTTCTTTTGAGAGAAACAGTTTATACAAACTTTAAAATAACTGAGGGAATATGAAACAAACATTTTAGTTAAGATATTAAATGTGATAGCGTTGTCAATTTTTTCAAGCTTCACGTTATCCATATAGATTGCAAACTACTGTTTCATATGAAAATAGAGAAAAAAAAAAAAAAAAAAAAACTATTAAAAACTCAATGCTTAATAACATATACAATGTTATATTTTAAAAAAAACTTAATCTTTTAATTTTTTTATTATTAATTTTTATATCATTTTCTTAGTCATATAAAACTATGTTTTAAATTTCTCAAAATTGTGTTGCCTACACTTATCACTCTACTTTATTTAATTTATTACTGAAGTTCTGAAATTTTAGAAAATAATTATGACTAGAAATTAATTTTATATATATATATCACGACTAAATTCAATATGATTGATATTTAAAAAATACTATTTAAAAAAAATATTAATATCTTTTTAAATTATGTAGAATTCTTTTGGTAATAATCACATTCAAATGAACATTGTTGACATGTTTCGAATGAACAAGTGTGGTTCATCATCAAGATTAAGTGAGAGATCAGATTCGGACGTTGAGTTTAAATAAATGTAGAAATGTCATTAAGATAACGACTAGTTTGACTTTGAAATTTAATAATAGCTAGTTCTATTTAATTAATTAAATTGTTTATTTAATTATTTAATAAAATCCTAACGATTAATTTGAATTTGAATAGACTTATTTGTTTAAAAAAAATATTAAATCTAATATATAAGTTAAAAAAATATTTTCATTATAACTAATATATATATATATATATATATATATATATATATATATATATATATATATATATATAGTATTTAATATTAACAAAATAAAATTAGAAATATACTCATGGTAATGAATTTTTAAAATTAAAATTATTTTTTTATATTTTTAATTAAAATTATAAATGAAATAACTAAATAAAATTATATATATAATTAAAAATTTAACAAAATTATATATATATATATATATATATATATATATATATATATATTAAAATTATGGATATTATGTATTTTAAAATTTTGATGTATACGAGTGATCAATCACTGTTTTAATATTTTGAAATGTTTATAATATATGGCATTAACATTTTTTTTTAATTTAATTATATTTCAATATTTTTTCAAATTATTTGAAATGTTTATAATATATGGCATTAATTTTTTTTTTAATTTAATTATATTTCAATATTTTTTTAAATTATTATAAAGTTTAAAATTATAATATAAAATAGATTTATATTATCTATATATTTTTAGTTGATCTAATTATTCTATTAATTATTAATATTTTTACATGTTGAATATGAAGAATTAATTTATATTGATGATCAGTTAAGCAGTAAATCAAGTATCTCTACTTAATTCAATCATTCCAAGCACTATTATTTGTATATCTTTTTTTAGTTAATTTATGGTTTTTCTATGAAGAATTAATTTATATTGATGATCAGTTAAGCAATAAATCAAATCATGTATCTCCACTCAATTTAATCATTCCAAACACTATTATTTGTATATATATTTTTTTAGTTAATTTATGGTTTTTCTATGAAGAATTAATTTATATTGATAATAAGTTAAGCAATAAATCAAATCATGTATCTCCACTCAATTCAATCATTCCAAACACTATTATTTGTATATCTTTTTTAGTTAATTTATGGTTTTTCTATTTCATTCACAATTTATAGTAATGTGACATAATGTATTGAATAATAAAGTTTTGGTTAAAACATAAAATATTTTAATATTAGAAATTGCATCAGATGTTGTAAAGAAAACGATAAAATATGGAGAAAGAATATAGATAAAGACAAATATGATATATTACAATTTGAGTAAAATAAATCTTAATATTATTCAATCAGATCATCATTGCTGCAATGTAATTGCTATGATACCTGAACCTATTACAATAAGGATTTGTTAAATTAAATTATCTATTAATAACCATAAGTATTGCAATAATTAGCTCACTAGTATAAATCTTAAAATTGCTACTACTACAGTCCAGCAGTCCAGCGATGCTCTACTCAGTGTGTTAGCAGAATGACAAAGCAGAAAAAGATGCTTGTTTGGAAGTTGATTTTGAATTTGCAAATTGGACAGTTGGACAAAGCAGAAGAATATAATTATTTATTTTTTATTTTTTAAAATCTCGTATGTTTTGTCACAATTTATTTTTATTACTGCAACCTGTAATGCAGTAAACCTGCATAATTCTTTTTACCTGATGTTGGAAAGGCACGACTAATACACTTTTGGCTGGTATGACCCAAGTTTTGCCCTACTGCCCATGGTTGAACTTGATCTAAAGAAATTGTATTTAACGCTATACAATTCAGCCATATATTTTTAATATAAAATTTAACCATTGTTACGGAAAAAGACATTATAAATTCATTTCATATAACAAATTGCTGACCTTGGAAAAATTATTCCTAAAAATAAGGCATGTCCATCTGGCACATGATCATATTCTGAAAGTTCATCAATGTCATCTTCATTCTCTTATTTTATCAATGCTTCCCAAATTTCTTTGAATTTCTTGATGTCTTCTTGTTATATCACACTTCAAGAGCTGAACAGTATGCTCCACAGGACCACACATAGGGTAGTTGATTGAGAAGAATTGCAAATGCCTCCTTGATAAAGTTGATAATCTTCCTCCACCCTTCAGATTTTGGCTAAAATCAGCACCTGTCAGAAGTATGATTTGTCATTCCACAATGCTCACAGGCATTTTTGAAATTTGAACTGACAATTTTAGAAGGATGAATCTTCCTTCCACAATGTGTGCAATCATACACATAGCAACACATTTCAGCAATATGGTGAAAACTCCTGCACTGCATGCAAGATTTCTCGTATTCAATTTGGATCTCCTGTATCACATTTGAATTAAGGCATGATCAGAAGTTCCCAGCCATTATGCATTTCTAACCAAGTCAGGAGTCATGCTCAAAATTATCACCAAATCTTCTATTGTTCTTTCAAAGTCTGCATATTATCGACTGGAATGGCATGTTAAAACAGTTGCATTCTGCCAAGTCTTCTACTGTTCTTTCAAAGTTTGCATGTTATCAACCGGAATGACATTGTCAAACAGTTGAATTATAAAGGGTACCTAGGATCAACCAACACCCATTATAACATTCTACCATACACAATTTTCCAAAAAAAAATCTCATCAAATGTTCTCCGGTGATCTTGTCTTACAACACAACTAAAGCCCAACCTGTATAGAAAATTTGCATGTAACACTGGTTGTAAATTGCAATGCCAAATAATCACTTAAGAATCTCCAAAGGAGATATTGCAGCTGACAAAAAATAATTGTTTGCTCGAATTAACATCACCAAGTATCTCCACAAGAGCAAACTCTATCTCTGAAATGATGGAAACTAGTGAGTTTTGGACTACTCCTAGTCAGGGAGAAGCATGCAATCCTTCTCTTTCAAAGGAAACGTTGTAAGTCGGTTTGCAAAGGCGCATCACCCTTAAGGCTGAGGAATAGAGAATATCCTCCATATTTATCTAATTAAGGGATGATCATACATTGACAGTTCCTTTAGGCCTGTCCAATTCCATGCCCCTGTTTCGTGTTATGTTTTGATTGACATGGAAACTGTCCCCTAAACAATTAATCGGAGGAAGTGGACATAAATCAGTGTGCAAAGTATCTCATTATATCTTAAGGTACCATAAAGCTTACATTTATCAAGCTTACACCACCCTGATCGGTCTTGGGCTCCTTGTACAGCACTTAAACATGCAAGCTAAAGAGAAATATTCAAGTATGTACTCATATATCTAAATCATGAAATATCCCTTAATAATAATTCACTTGCATTTATGGCATGCTCTGACTACAGGAAGCTATTGCCATGATGTAAAACTGACAGCTCTTAAATCCTCCAGGGGAACATGGTTGCTTAATAAGCACACAGTTACATTTCAGCCCTGAGTTTCACCAATTCAAAATAAAAATATAAAAATCACCTTATTATCTCAGCATTATAGACTGAGATGAGTCAAAGTGCAGTAGTAATGAATGAGATGAACCAAGGTAGAAGGTAGAAGGTACTGTTAAATTACAAAGTGAGGCTGATCTTCAATTACACTTTCTAATGCCATGTTATATGCAACATCTGAGAATATAAATGCCAAACACAGCCTAGAAACACATTAAAGATGTAACTTAACAAGAGTATTCTAACTGCATCAATCATTTCAAATTTTAGTCTTCACTACTGCAAATTACCATCTTCATCTACTGATGATAAATAAATATAAAAGGTTCACATATTTGCCAAATCATTACAGAATGCATCAAGCATAAACAAGCCCTGTGACATTAATAATAAGTTAATGCTCCAATATTGATTTACTGATAAGCTGTGAACTGTGAGTTGACACTCAACCAATCTAATCAGTAGATCCACTGCTACTAGTCATCTAGCTTAAATCAAATAGAAATGAAAACCATTTATCCCATGAGCTAATGAGACTAAGCCAAAAGATACAAGAGTACAACACATGCTATTCTGAAATATCTCTGCTTGAAGAGAACTATAAGCATATGGACTGTAACTTCAAAAGCCATAAAGCAGAAATTGATATACCCTGTTCAAAGGAACTGCTGAAAAATTCACTGACATCCAAAGAATCATAGTCGTATATGTTCAGAAAGTAAAAGCATTTACACAAAATTAACTGAGACTCTAAACGGGCATGTTTGAGTCCTCTGAAATTAACTTACTGAACTGACAATGGTCAATATAAGCTAATGGAATGGCACACTCTCAACAACTAGAGTAGAGAGAGCGGCCCAAAATCTATTAGAACATATATGAATATTCAGCTTCAGCAACACAAAAAATGAAAGGAAAGAATCAGCAAATTCCCAAATGCTTTGCTGAGGTTCTGAATGAATCAGGTGAAGTTTCAGAGAGCTCTAGACTGCCGGAAGAATAACTGGTGTCTGAATCAAATCGCTGCATTGACCTGGCAAGGTAGGCTTACCCAAATAAAAATGAATAAAATAATTAAGCTTCTGATAGTATGAAATGCATTAGACACCGTTAGAGGCCGAGTGTGAGCTCAATGTAATTCATGAACATAGGCAGTTATAGAATTACAAGGACCAAACTTGAAAGTTCAGTGTGTACAGCAGTTGGACAAAGAATCTAGACGAATGAATCAATGACAGACAAATGTCTGGCCCACAATTGCAACCAAGATTGTGCCCTGACCGAGAAGTCTGAATCACATCCTCCGCCAAATCCAATTTCCTTTCCTAGCTTACTATCTGTTTCATCATATTTACTAGCATGGGTATGGTTATTGTACAAGAACAGTCCCTGTCTCGGGTATCTATCCATCAACCAGGACTGGAAGTAAGGGGGACTGATCTTGCTGTGGGTTTCCGCATGGGAAGCTCCATCAGAATTCACTGCATTACCATGCAAATTATTGTGATTTCCGACTTCTGAATCATCATCAATAGGGGCAGGTAAATCATTCTTCTTCCCATTCCCAACAAAACGATAGAGTGCCATGCTTTTATGGCTTTTATTGGTGACTTTGAAGTGTTTCTTGCTTAATTACCACGTCTCTGACTTCGTAGTTAGAGTGATATCAAAAACTAACATAGATGCAAAATGTTTCTCCCAAATATATTGCACCAAATGTCTGTGGGAGCACCAACAGGAAGGAGAGGCCCATTGCTTCTATGGGGATATTCAGTTTGAATCTCCTCCTGTAGCTCTCCTCTTTGGATGGATCATCTTGAAGTGATGAAAGGGCTATAACTTATTGTTGGTCATCATCGGAGAAATATTCACCAAGCATGAGATAAAATGGATCGCATTTCCATGCATGGTCTATCTGGAATGAGGGTTTGCAAAGGCGCATCACCCTGAAGGCTGAGGAATAGAATCTGCCTTGCCCTCAACCTATATTCATAGCGGAAATTTCAACTGTTAGCCAATTCAACTATGAAGGAATCAATGCCAGCAGGAAAAAATCTAAATTTGCATTTCTTCAGAATTAAAGCCATTTTGTCCAACCATTTCACAATGAACAAAGCAACTCTTAATATAAAAGTCACATTTTAAATGCACTTGGCCAACAAGATCAATTGACTCAAAACGAGAGAAAGTTAACATAATTTCCACGTTGCCCAACTCTAATCATTGAAATAATTCCCACATTGCCCAATTCTAAGCCATTAAAATTTTCAAAATCAAACATGTTAGTCTCTCCCAACTGAAATCCAATCCCTCACAAGAATTAAAGCCATTTTGTCCCACCATTTCACAATGAACAAAGCAACTCTTAATATAAAAGTCACATTTTAAATGCACTTGGCCAACAAGATCAATTGACTCAAAACGAGAGAAAGTTAACATAATTCCCACGTTGCCCAATTCTAATCATTGAAATAATTCCCACATTGCCCAATTCTAATCATTGACAGCCATTAAAATTTTCAAAATCAAACATGTTAGTCTCTCCCAACTGAAATCCAATCCCTCACAATATCTATAGAAACCGCATATGAAACATACCATTTCTCTTTCTCCTGAGTAGTATCATCTGAATAAACACCAGTATGGTCCCACACTACTCTACTCAGCCAACCCAAATCGTAGCCATTTCCAGTCAGTCAATATCCAAAAAAACCAAACAAAAATATACCAAAAAATTCCATAATCCGTACCTGCATCTGCTTAGCCTTGTCATATGGACTGTCCCCAAGTGAAACCTTGTGAATAGCATGAAATTAACCAGGTCTGGCAGGTCGAATATTTTCACCACGTCAAGCGTTGCAGGAGAAGGGGGTTCATATTTAATGAGCCTTTGAGGCCGAGGATATCAACTAAGGCTGTCTAAGATGAATCAGACTCGCATGTCGTACAAATAAATTCTTCTTTCAAAATGTTAAATAAAATCCTCATGCATCATACAGATAATTTGAATCTTTTCAAAATTTTCAGGCTTCAGACTAATTTACTGTGGTATGAATCAGATCTTCGTGCACAAACAAATTCCAATCCTTCTAAAAAATTTAATCAAATCCTTATGCATCATACAGAGAATGTGAGTCCTTTTAACTTTGTATTTGAATCCTTTGAACTTTTTCATCCTTCAGATTAATTTACTGTTTGCTAATAATTTTCTTTTAGTGACATAGCAGACTGTATACATAATTGAATCTTGAGGTTGTATAACATAACAATAACAAGCACCTTATCATTTTAAGTCACCATCGTAAGTCCCATTCCATTCCATATTTATTTGGATCTGGCTGTTGGATTTGGAGATGCTGCACTCTGCACTTATTTGGATATGGCAGGGCCTATTCGAATAAGTCTGGAGAAACAAAGCAAAGCCTTGTACATTCATCTCTGCCATAGCCCAAACTGGTTCATTCTCATTTTCAAACATTTTCTTAGTGGTTTTAGTTAATTTATAGTTTTTTTTACTTTATTAGCCATTTATAATATTGTGATACTCATGATTTATAGTAGTGTATCATAATGTATTGAATAATGATAGGAGACGATGCTGAGACTTGGGATCAATATAGGATGATGCTCAGTGGATCTGGATTGTGCTACGACAGGGGAGGAGATTTTATTACTTGGGACGGTCCCCTCGTTGAAGATTCATTGATCGTGAAAGACATCTATACGGGGATCAATTCAAACAGATATATAGACCAACATACAACGCTGTTACAAATACCAACCAAGATTATTCTTTTTCGCTGGCTGGTATGGAAAGGTAAGGTCCTAACCTGGGATAATTTGATCAAAAGGGGGCACCATGGTCCAAACAGATGCGCCATATGCTGCTGCGGAGAAGAATCCATCACCCATTTATTTTTTAGTTGTCCAGTGGTTTTAAACATATGGAGGCTCTTTCAGCATCCCTCCATGGATCCAACATGGGTGCCTACGGACTTCATCTCCACTGCAAATCTATGGGCCAAACTAAAGGGTAAGTACAGGTCTCTTCCTTTCTTCTTCGTATGGGAGATATGGTTGGCGCGCAACAGATTAATTTTTGATAATATGGATTTTCATATTTCACACATTTATGCCTCAATTATGCGATGGATTGATGAGCGCCACTTGCATTTTTCTGGGATTGTGGATGGTTCTCATAGAATCAGACCACAGGAGATTTCCATCCCAGCGGTTTTCTTTGATGGGGCATGCAAAGATGGGATTATGGGCTGTGGTGCCTGGGTCAAAATATCTGGATCTGAAAGAATACATTTACACTGGAATGGTGGCCCTGGCACAAATAACAAGGCTGAGTTTATGTCCATTTGAAGTGCTCTGGTTATGGTCATTAAATTAAGATTGACTCAACGCAGCTTCTATGGTGACTCGAGGCTAGTGGTTGATTGCATTCAGGGAAATAGTTTTCTTCATATTCCAAGATTACAAGGATGGCTTCTCCGGATAAAACGACTATGGACGAAACTGGATAGGCCTACCATCTCACATATCTTCCCAGAAAACAATAGGAGGGCGGATGGTTTATCAAAAAGGGGCATCAATGACAACTTTGGAAGCATGTGTGTGTTGCACTACAGGGATGGCGCTCTTTTTTGGGAGAATACAATTCCAATTCCTTGATCTGCAGTATTTCAGCGAGCCGGTTCCATTTTGTATGTTTTTTCAAGCAAGCCAGCTCAGATTTCAAGCGAGCCTGCCTATGCCGTCAACCATTGGAGACTATATATTCAGAATCAAATAATAAGTAATGTGTTATGAGTAATGATAGTTTGTGCTGTATCTCTCTAATGTGTAATGAGTGTTTTTATGCTCAGAAATTAAACATGCCACATACAGACTACCATCCTCTTTCTGTCTTTGAAAGGGATATTTGTCAAGAGTGGTATTGGAAATTCCAATTATTTCTCGCTGCCTTCAGCTGGGAATGAAAATCATGTTTAATAAACTGTTTATTAATTAATATAACAGGGTTTTTTTCCTTTTGAAAAAAATGTATTGAATAATGAAATTTTGATCACTAGCTTTTGATTTGTTTTTTTTATAAATATATCGAATTAATATACAAATATTTGAAATAAATACTTTTATTATTAATTTAATTTTCAATAACCAAAACATAAAATCTTTTAATATTATATAATCTAATATCATTTAAAAAAAACAAAAACACACTTCATTTACACACAAAATAAATAAATATATAAAAAGTCGCTGACACAAGTATATAGCAATGTGAACCAAACAAGTTAAGCATAAATATGAAAAAAATTATAATTTAAATTTCTTTTGTTGATTAAAATTATATAACAATATTACATGGTTAATTATGTTGTAATTTAATCTTACATAACATTTTAAATTTAAATTATTTAGTAAATTATAATTATTTTTATTAATAAAAATTATATAGTAATTATGAATGGCAAAACTTTACAATTAAGAAAGAATTTTTGAGTAAGTGAAATTCTAAAAAAAAATTGGTTACAAGAAGCTAGAAGCTATCTTTTGACACACAATTATTTGACAAATTGATTATTGCAAAGTCATGCTAGTGGTATATAATCAAATTCAGTAGGCGAGAGTACATGCATGAAGTTACCAACTCTGTTCACTCGCGGTATTATAACACTCTAACACTGTTAAGTTTTGTGGAAGCGAAGTTAAGTTGAATATCGAGCAAATTCTGGCACACTTATGCATCTCAGAGTTAAGACTCTGAGTTAATTGGTGAATAATGTCACAATTGTCTAGGAGTCAAGTGACTCTGAGTTAATTGGTGAAGAATGTCACAATTATCTAGGAGTTGGACTTGACTGGGAAATTAAATCATAAAATACGTTGCAAAACAAAGTACATAAAAAAAGGAGAAGGAAGATAACAAATCTAGGACCTAGATTGAAACCCTAAGCAGATTTATCCATTCATTCAATGCCTAAGAGCGTTAGCGAGGAACCATAGCCGCCCATCTTCGGTATTGGAAGGCAAGGCCTTGAGGAGGGAGGTTCCCACCACAAACATATTTTGTCTTGTCGGGCCACTAAGCACGTTCTACAACTTGACCTTGATTCCCACAATGGTACATAAACCAGGTCTGGCTAGACATAGAAGCAATCGTATTAAACTATAACTTTAGAGTGTTCCCACTTGTGGGGGTGATGCCTCATGTGAAACTTGATAGGATTCAAAGGAGCCCAGACAAAAACAAAATAGAGACAATAGAACAGAAAATAAAAAACTTGGAAGCAAGAAGACATAAACTGGTGGAGAACAGAAATCACACTTCTATTACACACCAACCTTGGCCTTGCTTGGATTGCTCAGGCAGAGGCAAGATTACAAATTTATAGATGAGGGGAGAAGCTCTAGAATTATCTAATTCTCTCATGTGGAATACATGACTGCACAATGATCAATGGGCGGTGGAGTTTGGTCGGCTTCAGTCGGCTGTCAGTTGTGGACGGAGACGTTGGTGGAGAAGTCGGTGTCGACATCCTTCAATTGGACTTCACATTTAACATTTTCCCACGTGAAGTCGAATGAAGAATCTTGAATCAAGTCACACCGAGTCCTACCATGCCTCTACATAACTCATGCTTATTTCCTAGTAGAATCTTAGTGATTATATTAGCAGGGTTCCCATTTGTTTGGATCTTTTCCAAGGATAATTTTCCTTCCTCCAATACATGCCAGATCCAATGGTACCTTAAGTCAATGTTCTTGGTTTTTGAGTAAAATGTTGGTTTTTTCGCCAAGTGAATGACACTTTGACTATCACAATATAACACATACGTTTCCTGCTTTATTCATATCTCTCCTAGGAATCGTTGCATCCACAACATCTCATTACAAGCCTCAGTTGCAACTATGTACTTTGCCTTTTTTGTAGAGAGAGATACTATTCTTTGTATACTTGATACCTAAGATACTGTTGCCCCTGCAAATGTGTACAAATAACCTGTAGCAGAATTTTTGGTGTCCATATCTCCAACCATATCTGCATCTATAAATCCTTCAAGCACCGTCTCATTATGACCAAAACATAAACAATAATGACTAGTACCCTTGAGATACCTCAAAATCCATTTTACTGCTTACCAATGTTGTTTGCTTGGATTGGAAAGGAACCTGTTCACTACTCCCACTGAATATGCAATGTCTAGCTGTGTACATACCATGGCATACATCAAGTTGTGAATCGTTGAAGAATAAGGAATCTTTCTCATTTCTTCCTTCTCCTTTTCATCACTAGGACATAACTCAGTACTCAACTTGAAGTGGGATGAAAAGGGTGTACCAACGGTTTGGAATCCTTCTTATTAAACCTATCAAGCACCGTCTTGATATATTTTTCTTTTGACAACCACAACCTTTTGTTTTTCCTGTCACGCATGATCCTCATGCCCAATATCTCTTGTGATGGACCCAAATCCTTCATTGCAAATTTTCTGCCCAAATCCTTCTTCAACCTATTGATCATATTCCTATCATTCCCAACAATCAACATGTCATCCACATATAACAATAATATGAGATAATTTCCTAGATCATACCTCTTTATATAGACACAATGGTCAACTTCCAACCTATGAAAACCATGTTCCAACATGAATGAATCAAATTTCATATACCATTGTCAAGGTGCCTATTTCAACCCATACAAGTTCTTCTTCAATCTGCAAACTAGGTCTTCTTTGCCTTTTTCTATGAATCCTTTTGGCTGCTTCATATAAATTTCTTCCTTTAATTCACCATGAAGGAAAGAAATTTTTACATCTAAATGGTCGCATTCTAAGTCTAAAGCAGCAATAAGACGAAGAATGACTCTGATGGATGGCATTTTGACAATAGGTGAGAAAATTTTAGTGAAGTCAATACCTTATTTTTGGGCAAATCGTTTCACCACCAACCTTTCTTTATACCTCCCCTTATTTTCGTCACCTTCATGCTTAATCCTGTATACCCATTTTTTTTTAGATCCTTTCTACCTTTTAGCAGATTTACCAATTCCCAAGTTTTATTTTCCAGCAAAGATTTCATTTCTTCCTCCATTGCATTCTTCCATTCTTTATTGTGCTCAACTTTACAAGACTCTTGAAAAAAATCGGGCTCAACTTCATCAGTCAATAAAATATAGTTTGAAGGAGGATACCTTTGTGAAGGCTTATGAGGCCTAGAATATCCGTGAACTAACTATTGTGGTGTATTATCAGGTTGAATCTCCTGTAGGGGTTCTTGCAATTCCTTCTTCTTGGTGTTCATCATTTTCCACTTGTTGTCCTTCCTAATCTTGAATGTAATGGCCATTTTCTTGCATTGGTGGGATGTATTCATGCTGCTCTTCAAATGCATTAATAATTTTCTTGACCTCCAGCTCGCCTACAATCCTCTTAAACATACCTGAATCATTAAATATAAAATAAATGTTTCTAACAATTTTATGTTTGATTGGATCCCATAAACGATAACCAAATTCTTCATCCACATATCACAAAAAAATGCATTTCATAGATTTATTGTCTAGTTTAGTTCTATTTTCTTTTGGAATATGTACAAATCCTTCACATCAACATATTTTCAAATGAGAATAATTCAACTTCTTACCAGTCCAAACTTCTTTAGTGATTTCTCCATCCAAGGATATAGTTTGAGATCGATTTATAAGATAGAAAGTTGTCCTTACAACCTCTGCCTCAAAATGCTTCTCCAAACCAGAATTTGACAACATACTCCTCACTTTCTCTATAATGGTGTAATTCATCCTTTTCACAAGACCATTCTGTTAAGGAGTACTAGGCACAGTCTTCTCATCTTTTATGCCAAACTTACTACAATATTCCTTGAATGCATTTGAGCAATACTCTCCACCATTATTTTTTCTCAAGAAATTGAGAAATTTGTTAGTCTCTCTTTCAAGAGCAATATGGAAATTTTGAAATATTTCAAACACTAGGCCCAAACCTTTGCCGATGCATCGCCTATAAATGTTACAAAATACTATGCTCCTCCTAATCAATTAATGTTAACAGGCCCAAACACATTTGAGTGTATCAATTCTAACAAAATTTTATTTCTGCCATGGCCACCTCTAAGGAATGAAACCCTTATTTGTCTTCCATATATACAATGCTCACAAAGAACAAGATTAGAGGATTTCAAACCTGGTAGTAAATTTTTACCAATGAGTATTTTTAAGCCCTTCTCGCTCATGTGACCCAAGCGCTTATGCCACAGATCTGCTGAATTTCCTTCTTTTGTGACAACAACCAAATTTGATTTTCCTATCAGTGTATTCAATGTATATAATGTTCCTATCTTGGGTCCTCTGGCCATGACCAATGCTCCTTTGCTAATTTTCCAGCCTCCTTTTCCAAAGCTTGTGGAATAGCCTTCAACATCTAATCGTCCCATAGAGATCAAACTCATGTGCATTTTTGGTACATGCTTGACTTATTTCAACAATATATATTGGCCATCCTTCATCTTGATTTGGACATATCCCACTCCAACAATGCTGCAAAATTGGTTATTCCCCAAATGCACTCTACCATAATCACCAATATTATATGAAACAAAACTATATTTGCATGGGGTTACATGGTGAGATGCCCCATAGTCAAGGATCCAATCAAAGCTATTGCTAGATGTATATAAACATGTGTCCTCTACTGAAACAATAAACAACACATCGCCTTATGTGACTACAACAGTAGTCTCACCTTCATTTTTGATGGATGACTTGTGATTTGTACTAGTTGGTTTCTGATCCATTTGTCCTTTCTTCCAGACTAGACATTTTTTCTTCATGTGCCCGATTTTTCCACAATGAAAGAAAATGAGCCTGCCACTCCTTGATTTTGATTGGCCTCTCAATCTTGATTTCCCTTGTCTGCCTCGATTAATTCTCCTACCACGATCAACTAAGCTAGAGCTTCTCCTCCCTGGTTTTCCACAATTGACTTGCGTCGCAACTCCTCATTCATTAAACTGATGTTGACATCATCAAACTTCAGGGTTCCTGCAGGTGTTGAAGTGCTCATAGCTACAATTAAATTTTCCCAGTTTTTTGGCATATAACACGTTAGCAAGATAGCTCTAATTTCATCATTGAGAATGATTTTAATAGAGGCAAGCTTACTGGTAATAATATTGAATTCATTTAAGTGTTCAACAACTGAAGTACTCTCCTTTATCTTGAGATTGTAAAGCTTCTTCATCAAGAACACTTTGTTTGATGCTGTGTTCTTCTCATATATATCATGGAGCTTCTTCCATAATCTTTTTGTCGTCTTTTCTCCGGACACATTGAAATACACATTCTTTTCTAGATATTGGCGGATTGTTGCAATTTCCTTTATATCTAGCTTATTCCACCCTTCATCCCTCATCGATTACGGTTTTTTTGTTGAGCCCTCAATCGACAAATATTGATCCTTTAAAATTAGTATATCCTCCATTTGTGATTTCCACAGGGAAAAATTAGCCCTGCTCAACTTCTCCATGTCAGTTACTAGTGCTATCTCCATTCTCAACAAAATTCACACCCATAAAAACAAAACTCCACTTATAAAATAAAACTTTAATTATTACACCATTAAAAGTCAAAATTAATCTCCTTTTAAAAAATAATTATATTTTGACTTCTTACTTCTTCCCAAATAAAAATATCACCCTTCACGACACAGAGCGTTTGAATCACCATATTTTATTATTTACTCATTATAAATGCAATCAATTTAAACAACCCATTTTTTATTTAAAATTCCAAACATATATATTTCAACATAATTATTAAAATATATAACTATATATATGTTTTGTAACAACCCTCTGAAAGTTCATGTAATAAAAGTTAATAAAGGAAAAAATAATAACCATGGTTGATGGGGCACTTATTCTAAGCTAAAGGTTGGGAAAAAACATCCTAGTGGGTGTTCATTTGGTTTAGTATGGCTAAAGAAATTGGAAAAGTCAATGGAAAAGACTTTGGAAAGGAAAATGGCATTTTTGGCACATTTATTTATGAAAATAATGGAAATTAGGAGAAAAGAGAGATGAAAGGTCACAGGTTGCATGTGAGGAGGAAAACGAAGGAAAATAATGGAAAATGAAGAAAATAGAGGCTGCATTAGTAAAAAGGCTTATGAGGATTAGTTGGTACCTTTTGTCAATTCAGTTTTGGAGCTCTCTCATTATTATCTCTCTCTCTCACTCTTGGGCACTTAGAGTTTTCTTGGGGCACTTTTTCATTGGAGCAAGAAATGAAAACAAGGCAAGAAGGAAGAAGGAGAAAGCAAGGAAGAGCAGGATCAACCAACTACAACAAGATTCTTTGCAGGTATTGATTTGCATGTGTGATTTCCTTGTTATATTTGGCATGCATGGTATTGCATGTGGTTCTTTTCTATCATGGCATGGGATTTTCCAAGTATGAAAGTGTTTTTCAGCCTAGCCTTGTGTAATATCCCTTTTGGGAATTTTCATTAGAATTTCACGAGGGTTTTAACTTTGCACAACTTCACCAAGAAACACACCAGAAATTTGATAAAACAATAAAACCATAAACCATATGACAATCTCATTAAAATATCACAATATGGATAACAATGAGATATGCAGCAACAACAAGAAAATCCAACTTTATTATATAAAAATATATGCCAATACAATAGCTAGAAGCAACCCTCCAAGATAGCTATAATGTTGATGCTAAACTCCAAACTGGAAACAAGAAATCAATCACTGAAACTTGTGAATCCTAAATGGATCCACCAAGGGAATATATGGGTGCTCACCCAGTCTCACTAAATCACCCGAGGGTTTCCGTCCTGAGGCTACTGTTGAAGTAGGGAATCCAAGTTTTTAAACCTCTCACACAAACAATGATCCAATCGAAGATGGTCTCTAATAGCCCTTCCCCCTCTTTTTATAGATATGATGGACTCCTCTAGAGGATCTTATTTAATTATTATTTTAATTATTGAGCACATTTCCCTTAATTAAAATATTCTTTTTAATGTGGGAAAATGGTCAATTGTCCACCATGCCTCCTCAGGTCACTGAATATCACTCCTATCGCTCCCATCCTGTATATATTCTCATTTTGGTTCCAACGAAATATCACACTAAGGTGTTCTGCCAAGAATTACTCTTGAAATGCCACCTTAGGCGTAATTAATTGAGTTAGGTCCATTAATTACTCAATTTTATGAAATTTGTCAAAATGCAATGGAACGAAAGGAAAATTTTCCGGATGGTGTAATATATCAAGTGAATGCCATCGGACCTCATAAGAACTCCTCAAAACACCTGCAAATTCCCCTAGGGCCCTCTGATGACGCCAACCTACACTTGTGACTTGTCTGCCCCCAACTATGAAAGTCCATCCTAACCATGTCATATGGAATACCATAAAAATGAACATTACAAATCCTCTGCCCAAAGATTGGTTGCCCTCAAGCAATCCAAATATGTGGACCAATCTGTTGGCCCGATGCAACTGAGACCCAATTCCCGGATCCCATACAAGTTGTTGGGTGATGATATGCCTCTCTATCAACCTGTGGGAACAAACCCTCAATGCCCAGATACCAAACCAATATCTGACTAAACATGTCATCAAAAAATCCTCCTAGATCCCAATGTCACCCAGAATGAACATCAATTCTCCACGGCTCTTGTTGCGCTATAAATCTGGCTGAGAATGCTAGCCCACTGACTACGTACCAACTCACCACCTCTCTCTAGTCCAACCCTTGACTCGATCCAATGCTAATCATGCTCTCCTGATGTCGGGATAGAATGCTGAAGAGAAGTCGACCTATATCCCACTACCAACTAATACCTGTAGTACTCGTCATGTCTAAGGGTCCCCACTCCAGTATGCTCCTGACTATGATATCTCACCAATATAACATATGTACACTTGTACAAAGGATAATTCTACTAAGGTGATACTAGTCCACGCTCAACTCCCAACACTTGGTTCTATCAACCAGCAGAATCGGTCCAATAAATTATGCCCCTCCCTATAAGTGACAAAATTTGGCAAGCTATGCTGCAAGCCCTATCTATGTACCCATGGAGAGGGTTGCTTCCTGAAAATGTTGCAGTTGTGTTGACCACTACTACCTTTGTTTGCACCTCATTAATGGGTAGACCCAAAGATGTATGCACTATTATCTACCTCTCCTGATAGGAAACTCCATGCTCCTCTAGCCAACCAATCTCCTGAAAAACAGTCCTGCCAGACTCTAGAACCTCTCGAGGACAAATGTATGTAGATATTTTTGGGTACCAAATCTGTACACTTATCTCTCCCATTTTCGTCCACCTTTCTATCTCTTTGTATCATTAATTGTTCTAAAACACACGAGGTAAACCCCTTCCCATTGTCTTATATGGAATATTTAATTAATGAAGTAATAGTCATGGAGGTTTTACCTTTGAAAGTATTAACTCCGTTATTTCCACAGATTGGGCAAAGTGAAAGGAATTACGTTTGCAAGTCGTGAAGTGACTTTGAATTATTAGCGCCATCACAACATGCTTCAACAACACAACATACTCCTACTTACCCAGCTCTATCTTTAGGCTTTTCGTGGTTTCCTTTCTGCAACTAGGTTGTTGTTGTAACAAATGTATAATTGTAGATATTTAGTTGTTAGAGGGAAATTACAGGGCCTTGAACATTTGTATAAATAGGGCCTCCGAGCTGTGAGTCAGGGTTAAGCAGAAAGAACAGATGTTGTAACAGAAGTGTTTAAACAATTGAATTCAGTATTTTGTTGCTCTATTTGTGAACTATGAGTTTGCCGCGGTCCTGATCGGAGAGTTGGGCCCACTCTTCTAATCAGGTGCTGCGTTATTTTCCTTTTTGCTGATTTCATATTTTGGTTTATTACTGTAACTATTGTTCCGACATGATTTATTAATTGCTGCAATACTTTTATAATTCTGCAATATATCTTTAATTGATGTTACAGTAAGTTATTTTATTTCATTGATTAAGCCTATGATTTAATAGCAGGCTATGTTAATGCTCTTGCATATACTGTGCGCGTTAGTCTTGAAATAACTAACGCACTCGGATTGATAATTTATGTGGAAAAAGGGCTTGAATATTGTTCATATCTGGACACCAACATTTTGGCACCATTGCCGGGGAAGGCTAACAAGGTGCAAGAACATGATCTTCAATTGATCTAAGGGTTAATCTCTCGCCTTGGGGAGGGAATTTATTGCCCTGCTCCAAGTCTTGATCATAGTGTTCTATTTTATTGCTTTTTATTGCTTTTTTTTTTCTTAGAAATAATCTCTCGTCTTGGGCAGGGAATTTTTTACCCTGCTCCAAGTCTGAGTGTAGTATTTTTATTTTCTGCTTTGTGATTATTTTCTAAAGGGCCAACTTCTCGTCCTGAGGAGGGTATTTGATCACCCTACTTCAGGTCCTGAACTATGATTTTATTTTTGTTTATTTGATTTTCTTTCTTGAACCTACTCTCTCATCCCGGGGAGGAAAACTATATGTCCTTCTCCGGGTCCTGAGCACTTCTGTTATTTTAATGAATTCTTCCCACCAAATTGTATGAACAAATATCTGAATAAGAGGGGCAAAGGAAGACCCCCAAAGAAAGGAAGGGATCTGGGAAGGAAGACATATATCCAGGAGATCATCGCAAAGGCTGAATCTGAGACATCTTCTCATGATTCTGTCGGGGTAAGGGTTCAAACGAAGTCTAAAGGGTAGTCGGTTGAGCAGCTAGTGCCATCCACGGTACTAGAAGAAATTCTCTCGACAGCGGAAGGAGTAATAAATAATACACCGGTGGAGGAGATACCCCTGTTGTCAGCAGAAGGGGAAGAAATAACAAGTAGAGGGTCAGAAGAAATGAGAAATTCCAACTGGGAAGAAGAACCCTGAAGGGGTTTGTGTCACCACGAGACCAAGGGAGTGTTGTGAAACCCACTACAGTCGAATCACCCCAAGTACCAGCTGCAGAACCAGTTGAAATCTCAGGTGAGTATTGGAGAATATTCATGGCATCTATAAGTTCTTCTATTGATTTTCCAATTGGAAACATTATAGGTGATGCACCAATGAAGCCCATTCCTTTAACAACTCTGCCTATTTTTCATGGGATTTATTCTGAAGACCCTGATACATTCCTCTTCAAAATTGACATTGTTTGTTGAGGGTATGATTATATCGCAGATGCTCAGAAGCTAAAGATATTTCCTACTACCTTAAAAGGGACAGCCTTGCGATGGTTCATGGGTTTAGGAGGAAAGTCTATTTCCTCATGGGATGCGATGAAGGAAGTCTTTTTGGAGAAATATCAAGATTATTGTAAATCCTGTGACATCAAAGAGGAAATTTTTAAGTTTGTGTAGAAAGAGGATGAGAACATGGAAGATTGTGTGGAATGATTCAAATATATACTACAGAGATAGGGCCATAGTGACCTGGATAAATATATTTTGAAGATCATCCTTCTCCAGGCACTTAGGCAAGATTCCCTGCAACTCCGGAACATAGTAGGAAAGGGGGATGTTTCAAAAGAAGACTTTGACACTATATATGAGTTGTGCATTCAGTGTTCATGAGGAGCTACAAGGAATGGACAAGGAATTTAGTCATTAAAGACTTCTGGTGGAGGGGTTACAAAGGCCAAAATTGGAAACCTATTGGATAACTTAAGGACTGATATCCTAAGTACATTATTTTCCCAGATGGACACTTTGCAAATGAAACAGAAACAAATAGAGTTGGAGAAGACTATGGCTATATTCTACCCACAGTGCAAAAAGAAGCATCCATTGAAAGAATGCCCATTAAACACAGTGGAAGCCTGCGCAATTTGCAAATAGATCCATGCGACCAATTCATGCCCTTCCTTGCCAGGACCGTAGGCAGCTTTTCAAGGGGCAAGTGAAGAAATTGTGGTAGATCAACTATACTTTATGGGACCAAAAAAGCCATGGAAACCTCGACCACTAGCTATGAATCTAGGTATGCCTCATGACCCATATCAGTATTTTAATAATTTTAATATGGGTCCCCAATCTGTACCTTTTTCTCTAATGTGGTCTCAGTATCAATACCCCCCTGGCAACAATGGGTTCCCCAAACTAGTACGAATCCTTCATGGAATCAAAACTGGCGCGGACCCTCTCCTACTAGGAAATTTCCCCAATCTATACCTCAACAACAACTTCAGTTTCCCTCTAATGTACCTACAGGAAACCCATCCCTTCGACCCCAACTTCCTATCCAGCCCAATCTGAATCCTAATAATAAAGGGGTCCAACAAATAAATACTCTTAAAATTCCATCATATAGCATTTCTACCGCAGGACTTAATGAGATAAACTTAGGATCTCGGCGGATAGTAAATGCTCCGACTTCACCTGTTATCATAGAACAGTTTGACAGTGAAGTTGTTGAACTAGAACAAAGAATAGTTGGAGATGAACCAGACCAAAACATGATAAATCAAACACCTCCCCAACCTGTTCTTAACCAGGGTCATCCAATTACTCCATCATATCCTGAAATATTGACCCTAAATAAACAAAACCCTCAAGAAGAGTTTGACTTCCTAGGGGAATTGCAAAATATTTTTGTCAAAATACCCCTGCTCCAAGCTATGATGGATGTACCTATATATGAAAAAAATCTCAAATATTACTGCTCTAAGAAACCTGGGAAGAAACTAAGGGATCCGTTAACCATTCATGTGATGGGTAGATTGTCTGACATCATGCTAGGAAAGACCATGCCTGTAAAATATGGGGACCCAGGGAACCCAATTATAACAGTACAAATTAATGGGGTTGAAATCCCAAATGTACTAGTAGATTTGGGTGCTGCCATCAATATCATTACCTCCGAAACAATGAATGCATTAGGTCTCGAAAAAATTAAGCCAACCCCTACTATCTTGGAATTAGTAGATAGGTCTACAATTAAAACCGGTAGGAAAGTTGGAATATGTGTCTATTTCGGTGGACTCATGGCACTATCCCGTAGACCTCCTTGTATTACAAACACGATCCTCAATTGGTGGTCACCCATTGATCTTGGGAAGACCTTGGCTCACAACCATAAATGCCTATATCGAGTTTCAATCTGGACATATGATTATATCAAATGGGGCGGTTATAAAGAACCTTACTCTTTACCACCTTGCGTAACCCAACCCATTTGAAAAACTATTAGCCAGACAGAAACCTCTGCCAGTAGAAGAGCCTGAACCTGAAAATGAAGAAGTTAGACCAATCCTCACCATTGGGCAGACCCTTCAATTCAAAACAGAAACTGAGGATGATGCCATTAACACTTTTATTAATGATCTAAGTTCAGTTTTTAATTCAAATCGTCAAGTTTTAGAGTCTGCTGTGAGCTGTGAAACACAGGAAAACATCAAGCCAGAAGATGAAATTGAAGACATTCCTGTAACTTCATCCCATGATAGTATTCTGATCGAAATTGAACCAGAGAAGACACTCAATATCAACCTGAACCTATCAGAACCCCAGACAAAGCAGCTTTTAAAAGTCCTTCAAGACCATCAGGAAGATTTTTCCTGGGATTATACTGACATAAATGGGATCCCTACTAATTTATGTACTCATCATATTTGTATTAAGGAAGATTTTTTCCCTGTGAGACAACCCAACGGAGAATGAATCCTTCTCTAAAGAACATTGTCAAGGAAGAATTACATAAATTATTGGATTTAGGTTTCATTTACCCCATCTCGGATAGCCAATGGGTGTCCCTGCTGGTTATTGTTCCCAAAAATAATGGTAAATGGTGGATCTGTGTAGATTATAGGGAGCTAAACAAGGCAACTCAAAAATACCATTTCCCTTTGTCGTTCATTGACCAAGTCCTGGACACCTTGGCTGGGAAGAAGTTCTTTTCCTTCCTAGACGGGTTTAGCGGATATAACCAGATCCAGATAGCCCCGGAAGACCAAGATAAAACAACTTTCTCATGCCTATGGGGGACCTTTGCATACAGGGTCCTCCCATTTGGCCCGTGTAATGCACCTACAACCTTCCAGAGGGAAATTCTGGGAATTTTTTCTGATTTAGTCGATGACAATGTTGAAATATATATGGATGATTTTACTCCATATGGAAACTCATTTGAAGAAGGGTTGGAAAATCTAGAAAAAGTACTAAAAATATGTAAGCAGACCCATGAATCTCTAAGTACAGTCAAATTCCATACGATGAGGGAAGAAGGAATAGTATTGGGACATTTTCTCTCAGCTGCTGGAATTCGAATTGATCTGGCTAAAGTAGAGATAATATTGCACTTCCTGGTAACCAAGACGCCCACACAGGTACGTAGATTTATTGGTTGTGTTGGTTATTACAGATGCTTAATAGAAAACTTTGCTAAAATAACACATCCACTTTTTCAATTACTAACAAAAGATGCAGAAGTTTTGTGGACAGAATATTATGAAGCAACTTTCGTGAAAATCAAGGGATTGGTTTGCAAAGCTCCGACCCTTCGAGGACCTGATTGGGAATTTCCATTTCACATACATGCTGATGCCTCTCAGATAGCAGTAGGAGCAGTCTTAGGACAACAGGTAGACAAAACACCATATGTAGTTTACTATGTCAGCAAGAAATTAATACCTGTTGAATTAAATTACACGGTGATTAAAAAAGAATTCCCGACTGTCATCTATGCTATCAAAAAGTTCCGGCACTACATCACCACGTATCCTACCTTTGTACATACTGATCATGAAGCAATAAGGTATTTGATGAATAAACCTATCACTCTTGGTTTCATTACAATATGGTTACTATTGCTGCAAGAATTTGATATCACAATAGTAGAAAAACCAGGAAAAGATAATGTAGTTGTTGATTTTCTTTCTATAATGGATAACAATGATGAATGCACACCTATTGAAGATAGTTTTCCGGATGAGAATCTTTTTGCATTTCCTACTAACCTCCGTGGTATGTAGATATTGCTAACTATCTTGCTACAGGGAAGGTGCCTCATCATTTTTCATATAGGGAACAACGAAAAATTATTCATCACAGTGCTCGATATTCCTGGTTGGAAGGGTACCTCTTTCATATAGGAGTCAATAAGAAGATTCAACGTTGTGTATCTGAGGATGATATTTATGAAGTGTTGAAGGCTTCCCATGATGGCCCTTGTGGGGGGGATTTTGCAAATAAAAGAACAAGCCATAAGGTGCTACAAATGGGATATTACTAGCCTTCTATCTTTTGGGATGCACGAAATTATGTTCGGAGGTGTGATAGTTTCCAGTGCATGGGGCAGCCCGATCGAGCTGATGAAATGCCTTTGCAGCCACAGGTAGTCCTCGAACCTTTTGAGAAATGGGCTATCAATTTCGTTGGACCCTTCAACCCACCCTTCCAGCAAAAGGTTCACATTTTGGTATGCACTGATTACGTGACTAAGTGGGTAGAAGCCAAAGCTGCTGCGAAAGAAACATAACAGGTGGTTTCAGACTTTTTATTTGAAGAAATTTTTTCTCATTACGGTACTCTGAGGGAGATTCTTTCAGATGGAGGAACACAATTTACATCACACATGATAGCAAAGCTTATTCAGAAATATGGGGTCAAGCACAGGGTGACATCTCCATACCACCCCCAGGCGAATGTACAAGTAGAAAGCACAAACAAGACATTGGAAAATATCTTGACAAAAATTGTGGCATACCATCATCGGGATTGGGCTCAGAAGCTGCCTGAATCTCTCTATGCATACAGAACAACATGGCGGAACACAACTGGGTTCTCACCATTTGAGTTGGTTTATGGGGATTCCCCATTGTTTCTGATAGAATTTGAAATTAGTACGCTCAGAACAACTCTTGAAGTTGGTTTGGATCTGTCAGATGCCTAGAAACAGTGACTGGGTCAACTTAATGAATTAGATGAGATCCGTTCAATGGTTGTCCAAAGGACTACTGCTATTTAGCAGCAGAGGATGAAATGGCACGATAAGTTTATAAAAAACAAGTTGTTTCATAGGGGAGACTAGGCATTACTTTATGACTCTCATTTTAAATATTTTAAGGGAAAGCTTTGCACTCGTTGGATGGGACCTTACGAGGTGGATGTTGTCTTTGATAATGGAACAATAAGGCTAGTTACAATTGATGATACACGTGCTTATTTCATAGAAAATGGACATCGCCTGAGATTATACCACCGTCTAGCCTCTAAGGAAGATTTCATCAAACATCTCTTTTAGAAATCTGGTTTGAAGGTTATCAGCGCAGAGAACTCTTCCTCTGCATCCTCACTCTAAAAAATAAAAATAAAAAATAATAATAATATATATATATATATATATATATATATATATATATATATATATATATATATATATATATATATATTGTTACTATTTATTTGTTGTATTTTTGTAGGAGTTACTACTAAGGAGTAATGTTTTAGAGCTTAAAAATTTTCTAAGTACTCGATGATATTACTCCTTGGATGCGGCTATTCATGATGCTGTTACTCGGTTGTTGCTACTCATGATGTTGTTACTCCGGATGTTGCTACTCGTGATGTTGTTACTTATGATGTTGTTACTCCGGATGTTGCTACTCATGATGTTGTTACTCCGGATGTCGCTACTCGTGATGTTGTTACTCATGATGTTATTACTCCGGATGCTACTACTCGTGATGTTGTTGCTACGGATGCTACTACTCGTGATGTTGCTACTCATGATGTTGTCACTCCGGATGATGCTACTCATGATGATGTTACTCCGAATGCTGCTACTCGTGATGTTGTTACTCTAGATGCTGTTACTCTGGATGCTGCTACTCATGATGCTGCTACTCGTGATGTTGTTACTCTAGATGTTGTTACTCCGGATACCGCTACTCGTGATGTTGTTACTCCAGATGTTGCCACTCGTGATGCTGTTACTCTAGATGATGTTACTCCAGATGCTGCTACTCGTGATGTTTTTACTCTGGTTGCTGCTACTCGCAATTTTGTTACTCCAGATGCTGCTACTCGCAATTTTGTTACTCCAGATGCTGCTACTCCTTGATGCTGTTACTCCATTTGCATCATTATGGCGTCGTAATTTTACCAACCATCATTTCCTCTAGGTAGGTCGCCAGGTATGTCTCCATTTGACTCTTATGGATTTAATTAAATATTCCATGTAAAAGACATTGATGTCGCGGACGGCTACTTTTAAGTTGGGGGGGGGGGGGTGGTGTTGTCATAACTAAATGACGACGTAATGATGATTCCAAAAGTCAATATCACAACTTCGTGTGATGGTACACCCTACGATCCTTACCATATTCTGTATAATCATTAAGGATGTATTGGGGTCCGTAACATGCATATTATACGAATCGATTAGTCCTTTCCACCTCATACAAAATAATTACTATTTCATTCACTGCACTTACCATATTTTTCCATGATTTTCTTCATTTCCCGAGAATCACCATCCATATTTATCGTTATTACCCCTCATTTTTCACCATGATGTTTTTGCCAAATTTGGTAACCACCACTCTTTCCAACAGTCTATTGTTCTATAGTGTTGTTACAGTCTCTACAGGATGGGCGGATGACTGTGTGGCATGAACCTGAAAACACAGTCTTAGTCCATAGCAACCCAGATGTGTGGCAATTTTTTGTCAATGCAGGATGGGATATCTACTTCGATAGATTGCAGGGGTTTTCCAAGGGAATCACAATGGAGTTTGCGCTTAATTTGAATGAGAATTTATCATGGGTCAGAGGATTAGAAATTCCCATCAAAGAATAATTAATTGCAGAAGTTAGCGGGCTAAAACAATAAGGGCAGCAGTGGTTTGCTTGGAGAGTTCCCCTCCTGGAGTTTCCCGAACTGTTTCTGTAGGCAGGAGAAAGCGTCATTCAATATGGGAGAGGATATGAGTGCAAATATGTACCATATCCATCGAATGAAGTAGCAGGCTTTGTAATGAAATACATAACTTGCGAAGGACGGGCTACAACTCTATTCAAATATCATTTCAAAACCTTGGCTCACCTTCGATTTCCACATGTCCAGGTTCATTCGTTGAACATGCCTTTCTTTCTATTAAAATAGTTGCAGCATGTGGCATAGTCCGCTTAGCATTCGCGCCAGATGCAGGTAGTTCTCTCCAATCATGGATTTGTTCATTTATTCGTCATGCATGAAATAGTGTAATTTCAAGTTTCTTGGGTAGAACTCTGCGAGACATCAGAAGAAGAGATAGCAGTTGTTATTGCTGCTAGAGAGGAAGAACCAACACCTCCGGCTGATTTAGCAGAAGAAGAACAATTGGAGGAAATGGAAATAGACCAGGAAGAACCAGAATAAATGGAGATGGAGGTTGATCAGGAAGAACCGGAAGAAATGGGAATGGAGGAGACAATTGGTGATACAGTCAAGGCTGCCACACAAAAACCATCCTTGCCTGAAGAACCTATAGATGAAGGAATTATGGGTATAGCGCATGAAGTTGAGACTGTTTTATAGTCATCAAATTTCATTAATGAAGAATAGGAAGGTGGAACATTAGACAGAGGGATGGCAAGTGATGTTGTTACGCAAGAAACAACATCACCTGCCCAAGTAGATTTGAGTATCGAAACAAGCAGGGGTGTCACACAAGAACCATCCCTAATTCATTCTAAGAAAGGAGACATGTAGGAAATAATCCGTGAAGTCAACACTGTCCCACAAGAAATAGTATCGACCGCAGAAGAGAAAGTAAGGCACGAAGAACAAGGAAATAGAGAAGAAATAACCTGCGAAGTCGACACTATTCCATAAGAACCAATATCGACCTCAAGTGAGGAAGTAATGCACAAAGGACAGGAGGATAGAAAGGAAATGATCCTCAAAGTTGACATTGTTCCACAAGAAACAGTGTCGACCCCGACTGAACTATTAGTGCATGAAACTTTGGCCCAAGTTGGAAACGAGGATGACGGAGCCATCCCCCGTTATCCTTTTCAGTATATGATGCCTAGAGGGGCGAGGGGGTTTCACTCGTCCCAACGATTAATGGAGGAGATCGATGTCCCACCAGTACTGAGGTTCGTCGACTCGGGGAAAGTTATGACCAAGATTGGTCCATCAATTTTTGATTCTCAGCAGGGACACCTAGAGGCTCAAGAAGAAAAATGAATTTTTGTGGAAATGCCGGAACATAAGATGGCTGATGAAAGCGCCGATCAAACAACATAATTCCCTGAGGTAAATGAGAAGGAGAATGCCCCTGAAGAAGGGAAGCCAAACCAGAAATACCTAACAGAAAAATCAGTTGATGATATAAACAACATTCCACCACTTCCTAAGACTGCTACAGGCTTGGAAGATGAATTTATTTTCAAACAGGAGTGGGTTGAATAGTGTGAGAGAAGAATATTACCTCTCAAGAAAAGGTATCAGTGTCAGTTCAATGAAACCATGCGATTAAAGAGGGAAGTTCAGGAGCTGAAGAGGCAAGTATCCTGGTTGAAGAAGAACGTAAAAGTATGTAATTGGAAGGCAGTAAAACCTAAAATTGAGGTCTCCTCTGTGGCTACAAAAAATGGTCCAATTGAACATCTATTTGAAGGCCGGGAATTCTTCCTGGCCACTGAAATATCGAGATGGCAGTCTGTTGTGAATGGACATAAGAAGGAAACAATGCGGTTTCAAGAGCATACTGTCGGGATTGCCACAGGGTACATAGAACAATTGGATAGAGTGTGACAAAGGCAAAGAAAACAGTAGAGCAGGATAGAGGAGTTAGAAGAACAAGTGAAAATGCTGCAATCAGATAAAGAAAATATGTTTTCCTTGGTGCAGCAGGTAATGGCTTGTAGACCTCCCGCACATAGTTATGCCTTATTCCTTCATGAGCAGTTTCTTTTCTTTTTCCTTGAGAGTATATATAAGGAAATTTGTCACGAAATCGAGGATCCAATCCAGTTCCTTCATATTTTGAAAATTCATGATATCATAGGTGAACACTTAATGTGCGAACTCTACATGCATAGTTACTTCCTAAGGCACGATCAGGCCTTCAACCCCATTCCATTCGTGGGGGATATTAATTTAAGAGCCTTCACCTCCTACACTATCAATCAGATTAAATGGAGAAAGGCCTATGACACGTTTGAAGAAAACCAAGTTGCAAGGTCACTAATGATGAGGAGGGATCATTTCTAGGCAACAAACATCAATAACAAGAATTTTACCTTTTTACAGATTGAGAGACATAGGGGACATATGTTGACAACCCAGAAATGGTGTGCTGACCTCTGTGTCAGACATATAGTAACTTTTCGAAATGAAGCACTGGACAGTTTTCAAAGAAGGTGGATGTTGTCATCATCAGCTGTCAGAAGTTGAGAACCTTTTGGAGCAACCAACTTTGCACGAGAATTAGAAAGAGTGCCACGTTTTGTAGCATGCATTCAGACTTGTGGGGTCCAGTGGATGGGGTTAAGGTTTCAGTTTCCCCTTATTTGGTTACCAACAGAGCAATATACTCCTGGATACAATGTCAGCCTAGATTTGAGGAAGGATGTTGTTTTGACAGTGTTAGAATCCTATACCAATAGGTGTCATATATCATGATTGACTTGATGGGCTATGTAATATGTTCATACCTTTCCTTGTTGAAAAGATTTTCCATATTGTCAAAAAAAAAAAATTAAAAAAATTAAAAAAATGTAAAGAGGGTATACCCTAAAAGAAAAATCAAAGGGTGAAAAGAATAAAAAAATGGCCAAAAAAGTAAAATAAAATGAACCCCACCAAAAGAAAGGCCAAGGAAAGTGCGTTAGTCTAAATGCCACTACTTTTTGCTCTTATGTAAATAAACAAATTGTGTGCAACTTGTATCTTATGCCACAATTGATGAACAGTCAAACAGTTTAAGCTTGGCTAGTTCATCTTTCAATTTTATGTTTTAGAGATAGAGAATAAAATCTGACCAAACAGTTTAATCTTGGCAGATAAGTAGATAGGTAGAGTAAATAAAAGGAGCTCAACAGTTTAATCTGAGCCCTTGGATGTAATAAGGTTAGAATTAGATAGATTTCTACATGTAAAAGAAAATAAAGTGTGATAAAGGTTTGCCAGTTTAAGTGCACCCTAATAAAGAAGGAAAAATGGTAGGTTAAATTAGGTAGGGTAGGTAGATGTTGTTGCAGAATTACATGTGATGGATAATGACTCTAAATGTGTTAATATTTACTTTCATCACAAAGTGCAAGGTAGGCACTACACTGGAAGAATTTCAAGCAAAACAAAGTCAAATTATTAACATCCCTTCTCATTTTTCCCTAAAAATTTCACTAATTTCCCCTAAGTACTAAGGCATTTGAAAATTAGAGGGGCTCAAGGCATTTCCTTGACTTTTGGAGGGACCGGACCCTCGGCCCAATAATTGGAAATGCCTAAGCACTTAAAACCATTCATAATGTCATTCATTCACTTCCAAAAAATCTTTTCCTAAGTAAAATCCTATTTTACTTAGGGAAATTGCACCATATCTCATAAAAACCCTTTACATTAAAGCATAAGTTAAATACATAAACCTAATGTTTTTATACTTAGCGCTTTCATTCATTTTCATATTAAATTTTAACTTTATTATTTAATTCCCTATATAAATTCACCCATTCCCATATTATTTTAACAAAATTCCCAATTATTATATATCCCGCCCCTTTGGTTGAAAAATAACCTTAATATGGTGTTAAATGTGATTAATTTGTTAAATCCCCAATTAATTAAAAGTCCAACACCCCACCGTATAAAAAAGGGTTAATTAACCCTCATGGTTAATTAATAACCTACCTCACCAATCAAAATTCCCTCGATGCGATTAATTATATTTAATTGTGTTGGGCCCTCTCATTTATCTCCCTGTCATCTCACCTCCCCGACTTCCGTCCGATCAACCAATCCATAATCTACGGCTGTCATCCATATCGCTGCGCCCCCACATCCGAACAATAACGCGCGATGGCTGAGCGGTTTTCCAAACAATGCCTCGCCACACGTCGCAAGCTGTATGGAATCGCTGGCCATCCGTTGAAAACCGTCCATCCCCAAAAGCGGTGTGATGTATACCGCTTACTGCCCTCCCGCCTATGACAAAATAGCCTTTCCGCTTGCGTCATCTGCTTAAAAAAATAATATCCCGCCAACCTTTGACTTTACGATTAAAACACACCAACACACGTCATTTTCATTATCCCGTGCAGTGACCAGTGTCCCATGCAAAAAACTTCAAATCCAACTATCGAAGACTGTCAACCACCACCTTGCTAAGAAAATTGCAGTCGAAAAATCCAGAACTCATCCGCCGTTGCCTACACCTGTTTTCGTCACTGTTCATTTCTCGGAAAATAGGTATTTACCCAAATTCCCATTGAACTCTGCAAAATCTTGGTTTTTTATTTTAAGTCCACAGGAAAAAACTAAAAACACGGTACAATTCGGTCTGTAATTGTATTTCCAGACCTGTAATTTTTCCTGTTTTTACATTAAAACCCGACTTCCTTTCTGAATCCACAAGAACCAGAAATGGAAGTTCCCGTGGCTTTGAATATCGCACCTCTGAATGCCCCTCATAAGGATTTAGACTATCTGCCTCTAGCAGATAGGGATTTCCAAATTAAAGACCTCATCCTTAATGAAAATCCTCTCCGAATTTTTTGCCAATGCAGAGATAGTTCCCTGAACGGCTCTGACATTTTGGGACTGTGGGAATCCAATCTTCCGATGTATCTTTTATCCTCAGTTCATATTTTTCCCGAAATAATTTATCACTGCCATGCCAATTATGATCCCAATCAATGAGCAGTCATGTCCCCGAGTCAAACCGTCCTTTTCCCAATAACTGCTCAGTCTATCCACAAAATGTTATAGTTTCATCCTGGTCAAACCCCGACTCCCCTTTCCATGGGAGATTTACTTGAAAAATCAACCAATTTATCCCAAGAAGAGTTAAATCACCTCTGTCATACTTTTATGCTTCAAGAACATTAGCCCAAAGGCCCTCCTCCTTATGGATATACTTTTTTCACAGATATGGGCAGACTCATTTTGAATATGATATCTTCTATAATGGGTTTCAACACTAGTGAATATGTTGATAAGTTAACCCTAGTGTTGTTGTCAACTTTTACCCCTGGACAGCCCCCTGCTGTCAAATATGATTTTTCTTCATACATTGCTGATAAAATTCATGACCAGTTCATGAGATTGGAAGATGAAAGAGTTTTCAAATATTCCACTTTTATATACCATCTCATGCTTTATTATCAATCAAAGAGTTTCCCTTTCCATGTCATGAAACTTGATGCCAAAGGAAATCCAAGGTCTGTAATTTTTTGGTCTGCAATCTTCCATAATTCCTCTGATTCTCCTTATTCCTACAATGAGTTCATTGACCTATTTGTGCACCCTGCAATTACCTTATTAACAGGAGTTTCCCCTCCTAGGGTCAATAATGATATGAAGAAAATTCTCCAACTTTCCAAGCAATACAGGATAGGTGATTGGTACCTATACCGGAATCATATAGAAATTAGAATATATGGGTGTGAGCTATGTCCTTTCAAGTTACCAAAGTATGTCCCAATGAGGCTTTTTTCCTTAGAGTATTTCAGACAAATGATAAATTCAGACATAGTCCATTTTTGCAATGCAAAGAAAAAAGCTCAGCTCAGAATTAAGAGTCAATTAGGTCCTTTTGTCTGTAATTCTAGAGATGCAGGAAAAGAAGCTAAAAGAATCCTAGAATATTATCTCAAATTGCAAAAAAATTTCCACTGGGTACCTTATGACCCAAACAGTTTTATTTGTGATAGGAGGATGAAAAAAAAATTGTCACCGTACCTTCACCATAGAATTCCAGAAATTGAACAATTTGCAAATATGGATGAATGGATGGAAGGGACCTTAATAGAACAAGATAGTGAACAGGTCAGTGTTGAAAATGTTATGAAAGATATTGAGAAAATAATTGACCTGGATTCTTTTGGGCAGGTGCAAAGACCAGGAATTGGTTTTTCTTCTGCTGGAACCTCTCAACTAAATTTGTAGGAAATCAGTGCAATGGCCACAGTAGCATCCAAAGGGAAGGAAAAGGAGGTTGATACACAAGTCATAGAGAAATTCACAATGGAAGAACAGCCTGAAAGTTCCAAGGAATAGGCCCAAATATAGACTTCCCCCACTCAAATTAATGTGGCAGAAATTTCAATTTTGCAAACTCCTCTCAATGAAGAAAAAGGTAAGAAGAGAGATGCAGAAACAACTACCCCTATCAGTGGATCTTCAGAACAACCTGATGTCAAAAGAAAAATATTAAATCCTCTTTCAGAAGCAGAATTTGTTCAAGAAACCCCTAATAGTCAGAGAGAAGAGTTAGATAGTCAGCAAACATGCACAATCAGTGGGACATCCACTAATTCACAGAGAAAGGAGCTACAAAGACAGCAAAGTGCAGAAGTATCTTCCTTCAAACCACCAGTGAAGGATGCTTGGGATATTAAAAAGACATTTATAAATATAACGGCCAGAAATGATCCATTAAGACTTCAAGTCTATAATCAATATTTGAAGATAGCTCCCAAAAATCAACAAAGATTGATGTCGGCCTATGACATCCAACAGGGTAAAATGGTGATGAGTCATTTCAAACCCAAAGTGCAGCAGCCTCAAACAGTTGCAGATTATGTCAGAACCAATTTTGAAGTCATGGCAAAGGACATTCATCCTTTGGATCAGCTTGAGCTGCACAAACAAACTGGTGAAATGATTTATTCTACTTTGACTGATGAATCAATGATGACCCAAAGATTACAGAATTCCTTGGAGAATACTACTACTAAATTGAATCTTGAAAAAGCCTCTTCCCAGGCCAAGGACAACAGAATAAAGACTTTGGAAGAAATAATTATTGGATTGGGTCATAATCCCAAATATGTCAAGGGTATAGAAGCCTTGATTAAGAAGAAATATGATGATATTGCAGCCTTAAGAAAACAACTGAAGCTACCATCTTCAAGGCATCCACAGACTACTGAGATAATAAAGCAAAATTCTGAAGAAGAATTGATGGATTTTCTCTTGAAACTTAATGAGCAACTGAATGAGACTGAAAAAGAACTTGAAAAGGCATTAAAGGAAAAGAAGTCAAACATTCCAGCATCTACAACAACAGAAGTGATTACAGGTACAACAAAAACAGATCAGTCAGCAGAATTATTACAGGGCAACACTTCCAATTTAAGCACTGAAGAATTAATAAAATCAATGGAGGAATTGAAACTCCAGGTGACAGAGCTCCAGAAAAAAAAAGGTACAATTTACCACTTAGAACAAAAATATGATCTTTCAAAGATGAGTGTTGCAGAAAAAACAAGAGAGGTCAACAGATTAGAAAATTTGGTTAAAGCATTGGAGAAGCCTTTGAAGGATATCAAAGAAATTCTTTGGACCAACATCATTCAGTCAATAAATTATGTCTGGCCATCAATTCAAATAATGTATGAGCAGAATGATTTAATTAAATTGGCTCTGGAGGAAGTTCAAAAGGCAAGAAAAGAATTAGGAAATATGCCTGAAGAAGACAATGAGCTCATACAATTTTTAAACACCAAGAACATATATCAACTTGAAGAGCTAGGTATCCAAGACAGAACAGGAACAATTTTGGAGATAAAAAGAGTTTTTACTAAAAGAACTCTGATGCAGAACCTAGAAAGAAGATGCTCTGATATGCAGGAAGAAATCTATGCTTTTACTAAAATATTGGATCTTTTGCAGAGTAAAGGATTACCAAATCCTTTAGTTTCAGATGATAAACTAATGAGCCTTGAAAGCTATGTTGAGAAATTGAATAAGTATGCTGACAACCAGGCCAGTTCATCAACTAGTTCATCAATAGCAACAGCATTGCCTACAGGAAAAATTCTTCATGACAGTTTGGAAAATTTGTTTTATCTCGAGCATGAGGTAAAGCAATTATTCCCAATTCAGCCTACTTTCTTCAGATACACAGAGACTGATGAGACTCTAAGGAAGCTTTAAAGAACCAGAATACCAGAAGCTCAATGGTGGGAATAGATGTTAGAACTTTTGTAAAAATTATCCTTACATGAATTTTTAATTTTTTACTACAGTAAGTCATGATAAAAAGGATAAACAGAGATCAAACAGAGGTCAAAGTGTATCAGTACAAGTAAAGAGTATCAGTAAAACAAAACAGCCAACATAGAGTTACTAAAAAGGACAGCAGCAAGCCATCACATTCATAAAAAAGGGGAACAACACAACATTGGTTATCTTTTCTCTTATCTACGAGACCATCTGTCTCTAATTTCTTGTAACTTATTCATGAGTCATCCTAAATTATATCTCATTTTGTTAGGAGATATTTTTTATAATTTTTTGTATAAATACTCCCTCAATTGGAGTATTGAGGGGTGGAATTCATATATTTTGCTGTAATATTGATTACTTTGGAATAAAGTGCCGTTGGAAAATTTTTTGCATGGCTAGTTGGATAAGGAATTGATGCAAAGGACTTTTCACAAGATTCTTGAGTCAAACAACGGATCAATAAGTCCTCTATCTCTTATGTTTTAAAGTTTTATACTTGTTTATTATACCATCTGTGTTTCATATCTGAATGATAAACAAAAAGGAATAATTCAGAAAGTGCTTAAGTGCAATTTGTTTTCAATCGTTATTATTCTTAATGTTTTCTTTTGAACTAGTATAAACAGTGAATTCTTAATTGCTCCTGTTTTCTAGTTTAATCATTTTGATTATTTGTTAAAGAATACTTAATTGCTCTTTATTAATAATCATTCAAGTTCCCTCTTTCAAATATGTTGAAGGATTCTTAATTTCCCTTCATCCATTTTGAGTCCATTCCATTCATTTTAGATATTAAATTGTTCCCTATTTGATTACCTTTCCTTGTGAAACCATCCCTTGTTAAGAAACTTAATCCAGTTAAGCCATATTTCTTTGACTCCATTAGCCCAATGGCATAAACTATTTAGTCTTACCTTGCTATAGAATTTCATCACCCAAACACAACCAAAATTCTTTTACTTTCAGAACTAGCCTAATATCTTTCAAAACAAAGCTAAAAATTAAAGAGAGAGCCCTCTCTGGGTACAGATTGGCTAGATTTTGTACCTAAAATTTGGTTTGTGGTTACCTCGGACCTCTTTCCTCTTCCCTACAACTTCAAGGAAAATATGAGTGATAACAGACATAAGGATATAAACCTCCTGGGACAAAGATGGCCGAAGAGTATGACCTCGCACAACTTCATGCCATCCAGAGTAAGTCCAACCCAGATCTGAGGATACGATGAATTGCACGAGGACATGCAGATAGACAATTTGGGGGGAGATGTTGGGTACCAAATATGTACACTTTTCTCTCCCATTTTCGCCCACCTTTCTATCTCTTTGTATCATTAATTGTTCTAAAACACACGAGGTAAACTCCTTCCCATTGTCTTATATGGAATATTTAATTAATGAAGTAATAATCGTGAAGGTTTTACCTTTGCAAGTATTAACTCCGTTATTTCCACAGATTGGGCAAAGTGAAAGGAATTACGTTTTCAAGCCGTGAAGCGACTCCAAATTATCAACACCATCGTAACATGCTTCAACATCACAACAGATTCCTACTTACCTAGCTCTATCTTTAGGATTTTCGTGGTTTCCTTTCTGCAACTAGGTTTCTATTGTAACATATGTATAATTTTAGATATTTATTTGTTAGAGGGAAATTACGGGGCCCTGAACATTTGTATAAAGAGGGCCTCCGAGCTGTGGGTCGGGGTTAAGCAGAAAGAATGGATATTGTAACAGAAGTGTTTAATCAATTGAATTCAGTATTTTTTTGTTCTATTTGTGAACTGTGAGTTTTCCACAACCTTGATCAGAGAGTTGGGCCTACTCTTCTGATCAGGTGCTACATTATTTTCCTTTTTGCTGATTTCATATTTTGGTTTATTACTGTAACTGTTGTTCTGGCATGATTTTGTAATTGCTGCAATAATTTTATAATTCTGCAATCTATCTTTAATTGTTGTTATGGTAATTTGTTTGCTTTCATTGATTAATCTTGTGATTCAATAGCAGGTTATGTTATTTCTTTTTCATATACTGTGTGCGTTAGTCTTGAAATAACTAACGCATCCAGATTGATAATTTATGTGGAAAAAGGGTTTTAATATTGTTCATATCTGGACACCAACAGATACTGCCACCCTGCTAGCCACTTGTAATCTTGTCTTCTCCTCACCAATGGTTGACCCCAAGGGTAGACGCTCATCCTCCTCCCTCATGGGCTCAATGTGATCCTCCAACCGACTCTCCCCAAAATGATCATCATGCATATTGTGCACATCCTCCTCTCCACTGAATCATGCTCCACCGTAGGCTTCTCATGTTGAATAATCACAGGTGACTCATCATCCTGAATGTCTCCCCTAGAGTCCACTAACTACTCACAATACACACTTGAATATAAATCGAGCCTACTGTTAACAACTCCACATGACTGTTCATGCTCCCCAGAGGCATCCTCAGATGACCCCATGGACTCATCCAAAGAATATTCCTCATCCTGACATATAGAAGGAATTCCCCCCTACTCTACCTCTGCCACCTCATCTAAATATCTCAAGAATTAGTGCTTAGGTACCCAAGTTTCTTTGCATATGAGGCAAAGACCCTTCCTCCTTAGCTAATTTTTGCTGCATGATCCACAAAATTAGGGCATCTCCTCCCTAGTCAATTGTCTCCTGAATAACCCAATGTTCTGCTCACCCAACCTTTCAGCTAGCTCATAAGAAGCAGGTGAGACCAACTTCTCTCTCCTCAAAATGCTCAACAATCTGGTCTGTGACTCCCTACAAATGACATCACGACCCCTCATACATGATGAAAAAATGGACTGCATGTGTGCTATGACTATGTCAGGATGATGTTTCATAATGCTGAAGAAGCATTGGAACATTTGTAGGATCAATTCATCACACTCCAACTCAAACATGAGGTCATAAACTCTAACCAAGGCCATGACTTATAAAATCTCTAGCCTCTTCCCAAAGGTAGGGCCCTCACTGTTATCCAAGTCTTACAGGGTCTCCAATATCAACCTGAAGACTCCCCTCATAATGTAATCACTGTAAGGAGGTATAGGTGAGGTCAATGTCAAGATACTACTAAGACATGATGCAACTAGAATTTTGACTCCTATACAAGTGTGCCTCAAATACTTGGGTTGTGCTAAGGCAAGAATGACTAGTTTTATAGCCCAAATCAAGCTCTTTCCATTCGAATGACCCACCTTGGAAAGGGAAATTTCTTCAAGTTTGAGCAGGGATTTGGGTGTAACCCCCATCCTTCTCAAATTTGTCCCAAGTTTGAATATTTTGTGTCTCGCCTCATGTTCTTCCTGCAAATCATTTGGTTGCTCCTTCTACAATATAGAAAGCATCTCTTTGGAAATTTTTTTTTATATTGTTGCTACTAGTTTATTAAAAGAGTAAATGAAGGTTTGGTCCATGTTTTTTTTCAATGATGACGTATGCATGACTTTGAAAACAATACAGTAATACTTGACTCATACAAGATTGTGACAAACAATGACATGACCAATAGACTCCAAACATTCATATCCACCTCAATAATATGCTCATCATACCCAACATACAAACAAGATATTCAACTATAGAAACTCACCACTCAAACATTTCTCAAGTAGCTAAACTCTCACTCACCAATGTCAAGGCTCACGACCCTCCTATCAAACCCTTGATGGATAGATCTATAGGCAATACAAATTATTACAGGGCTTTTGATAAATTATCCCAGTCATGACAATAAATACAAGCTACATATATAACTCAGAATTTACTGGACATTTTCTTGATTGAAAGAAACTTATAGAAGGATAACACCTGGTATATATGCTTCCCCGAAAATTTTCAGTAGTCGGCTCTAGCAAAACAATCCCAGTGATGAGCTATAACTTCAACAACTAATTCTGGATAGTCCTAAGCTTGGATAATTGTTGACGGATTAATGGTTCAATTGTTCAGTTCATTAGAGATGAAACACTCAATCTGGGCTTGCACAAGGCAAGCTACTAGTCTCAAGTGAGCAATAACAAATGATACAACTGCTGCAACAAACTGCTCCTTTGAATACTATGTTATCTCCCAGTTTGACAACTGTTGGCTAACTTCGACACTATATTTGTAGAAATTATATAACTTATGTGTTATATGTCTAAGATTCTCCTGATCTCACACTATTTTAACTTCATGCAAAATACAGAATCTATTCCACCATTGATCATCACATGCGGAAACTAAATCAATTGCAATGCACACATGAAACCATAAAAATTCACACACATTAACACAACTGTTTAACGGGAAAGCCTGAAGCTAAAAACCCCAACTATATTTATATAATATATGTCATAGAGATCATGTAACACTCCTCATACAAATCTGAATATGTCAAGCTCTCAGTACAATACAATCGCTACACACTAATCAGGCTCGATC
This sequence comes from Pinus albicaulis, assembly GCA_034641835.2. NCBI lineage: Eukaryota > Viridiplantae > Streptophyta > Pinopsida > Pinales > Pinaceae > Pinus > Pinus albicaulis. The sequence goes on along the minus strand of CM076584.1, from coordinate 1,587,861,505 downwards.
TTGCAAATCCATGCATCGATCTCTGCCACCTGCTAGCCTGCATCTACTGCGAAATCCCTGCTAAATAATGGCTCTGAATGAACTCGAATCCACTTGGATTGCACTGCGCAATCCTCATTGGCATCTCCACTGAGTTTTGGATGCAATCAATGCATCACTATAGTACCACTGATAGTCACACTTGCTCTTTCACCTACCTCTCCACTGGTCTCCACTGAAACTGTCCATGCACTGTAGTTAACTGATGTATTCTTCAGTTGATTAATGAGTTATTATTTAGTGAATTAACTAACTAATTAATTCACACCACTCTCACTAGTGTATCAATCAGTTATACTAGATACAACTAGCTCAACTGAGTCTAACTGAGTTAAACTGAATACAACTCCACCAACTACTTCTATAACTTCACCAAACTCTGTCACATGAGGTCTAACTAAATTCCTCATGCATTAGCTCCAGTAAACCCTCAGGAATAGCGTAATTCTTTCTGTCAGCTGTTGTGCCACATTTGTGCACTTAACTGAAGTGCTCCAAGAGAATAAGATAATGTTTAGAGTCCAAATATTATTAAGAGCTAATAATATTCGACATATCTATTTTTAGACTGGAAATATAAAAATAGATTCCGCCTAATATGTCTAAAAATAGAAGTCCATCTATTTTTCCAACTTGACCAACCATCCACAAATAGCATCCTGCAACTCATAGAATATGATCGACATGTCTAAAAATAGACTTGCGCCAAAAATAGCCTGCGGGCCCACTTAGTGAAGGCGACTTCTTTCCACTAATCTCATCATCTTGTTGCAATCTCAACACTCCCTCTCAACAAGATAGTGGATTATTCACCCCGATCCTCGTCTCTATGGTATTCGAATTTTCCTAGTGAGCGCCTTCATCAAAATATTTGGCACCTTGATCCTCCGTAGGAATGTAAGATAGTAACATGATCTTCCACTAAATTCACCCGGGATATGATGGTATCGTATGTCAATATTTTTAGATCTATCATGAAATACTGATTAACCGAGAGTTAGTATCAACTCGATTATCACAATATATCACAGTAGGATCTAAATGAGAACCGAACAAACCGACCAAGATCTTCCTCATCCATATAGCCTCGCATGCAGCCAAACTTGCTGCCATGTACTCGGCCTCCGCTGAACTGAGTGCCACGGATCTTTGTTTCTTGTTGTACCAAGAAAATGTTGTAGATCTGATACTGAAAATCCCTCCAGGTGTGCTCTTTCTGTCCGTTGGGCTTCCTACCCAATCTGCATCCGTGAAGCCATGCAGATTCAACTCATCCAACTGTCTGTACCACAATCCATATCCAGATGTGTCCCCGAGATACCTCAGGACATGATTGCCTGCCTTCCAAAAGAGCTTGGTAGGCTTAACCATCGCTTGTGAAAGCTGGTTCATAGCATAGCATATGTCCTGTCATGTAGTGACTAGATACATGAGTGAACCAACCAACTATCGATAAACAGTGGCATCCACTACCTCTACTGATGTAGAATCCTCTTTCCTCCAACCACTAGGAAGAGGAGTGTTGATAGGCTTGCAGCCTTGCATTTTGAAATTCTGCAGTATCTCCCGGGCATACTTGCCTTGAGACACAAACAATCCACCCTTTCGTTGCCAAATTTCCAATTCCAAGAAATAATGAAGGAGGCCCAAGTCCTTCATCTCAAACTCCTTTGCAAGATCTGCCTTGCATGAGTGTATCAACAGTTCATCACCTGTTAGTATCAAATCATCTACATAAAGTACAATGATCATCAACTTACCCTCCACCACAATCTGGTATAGGTTTGGATCCGCCTCACTCTTGGTGAAACCAAGTCCGGTGAAATAACTGTCTATCCGTGTGTACCAAGCATGAGGTGCTTGTTTCAACCCATACGTTTTTGAGGTTGCACATGGCATCCCACGTCGAAGATTTCAAAACCTTCGTGCCGCTCTATGTACACCTCCTCAATGATCCCATTAAGGAACACAGTCTTCACATCCATCTGATGAATGTGCCAACCCATCTGCGCTAAGAGAGCAAGGATGGTCTGTATGGAAGAATACCCTGCAACATGTGCAAAGGTTTCTTCATAGTCGATCCCCTCGATTTTTGAGAAGCCCTAGGCAACAAATCTTGCCTTGTACTTCTCAACGATCTCGTCAGCAGCTTGCTTCACTTTGTAGATCCATCGAACCTACCACTGATTTCCCTTCCGGCCTTGGGACAATCTCCCATGCACTGTTTCTGACAATCGAATCATACTCTTCCACCATGGCATCTACCCATGCAGGATCCTCCACAACTTCCTCGAAAGAGGATGGATCTGTCACGATACACTTGCTCATCAGAGCCATGTATCCAGTAAATCGGTCAGGTGACTGTCTCTATTTGCGCTGTGATGTAGGCGCTCCTACATTTTGCGCTGCATCAAGATTCAGTCGCTCAGATTCTGTAGTGCGCTTCTGCCCTCTGATGTTTGGCACTGCCTGAGTGGTTTCTTCCACTCCACGAACCTCCTCTTGTGGCTGATCCACATCCTGAGGCTCATCTTTAGGAACTAGTAGCTCCTCATCTACATGCAAGTGTAGCTCCCTCTCAAGCGACAACTTCATGGCTTTCTCCTCATGAAATTTGATATCCCGTCGCACAACAGTCTTTCGACTGTCTGGAAAATACACACAATAATTGTGGGGTGTTTCTGTGTACCCCAAAAATATCCCAACCTCTACGGTCGGCTCCAGCTTCTTCCTGGCATCCTTCATCACATGAATGTAAGCAGGTGAACCAAAAATCTTCAAATGAGAAATATCAGGCTTCTTACCAGAAAACGCCTCTTTGGGTGTATTCATGCCAAGTAATCTATGAGGACAATGGTTTTGCACATAAACCGTAGTGTTGCATGCTTCAGCCCACAAGTGTATGGGAAGGCCATGATCATGCAACATCGCCTGTGCAACACCCACGATCGTTATGTTATTTCTCTCCGCGACCCCATTCTGCTGTGGGTTATGAGGCGCTATGAGTTCTCTTCGAATTCCTTTTGCACTGCAAAAGTCTTTGAATTCGCCAGAGATGAATTCACCACCATTATCGCTCCTTAGAGATTTCACCTGCTTCCCTGAATCTTTCTCAACCAGCGCCTTGAACTCACAGAACTTTGAGTATGTCTCGCTCTTCTTCTACATGAATAAGATCCAGCACTTACGAGAAAAGTCATCAACAAATATCACATAATACCTATGCTTTGTTGTCGAATCTACTAAGAAAGGTCCACACACATCTGTGTGAATTCTCTCAAGGATCGTCGTGGCGTGACTATCCTTCTCATGAAAAGTGGTCTTCACAAATTTTCCCAGAGTACATCCCTTGCACTGATCTGACTGCGTAAGTGTACCCTTGGGAAGCCTGGTAGAAATCTGCTGCAAAATTTTCAAAGCGCCATGGTGAAGATGGCTCAATATCCTGTGCCACAATTCGCCCTCATCCCGGCTCACCACTCCTTGAGCTTTGCCTTCCATTGCTGCGCAACCATCTACTTGCAATTGATAAAGGTTCTTAACTCAAACCCCTATCCTCCAGGTTTCACCAGTTGCTTTACTACGTAGGAAAGCCTTTCCCTTGCTAAAAACAACATCATATCCCTTGTCTTCCAACATCGCCACAGAGATCAGATTCTTCTTCAATCCTAGAACATGCATGAAATCCTTCAAGATGAAAGGTTTACCAGACTCCCTCTCAAAGGAAATGGTCCCGATACCAGTCGCACTATATCTACCATCATCTCCCATCTCGATGTGCACTCCAAGATCCTTCTCATCCAGATCACTGAACAAATATTTGTCTCTGGTCATATGGAAAGACGCACCACTGTCAAGAAACCACACTGATCCCATCACACTTGAAACCAAGCATGCGATATTCAAAAAATCCAGCTCAAACTGCGAGGCTAAGGCCTCTCTAGCTGTAGATCCAGCAACCTGCTTATTTTTCTTCTTCTGTGGACAATTAGTGGCGTAATGTCCTTGTTGGTGACAGTGAAAGCACTTCACCTTGGACGAGTCCTGCTTCTTGCCTTTCGCACCGGATTGAGAAGGATTTTTATTTCCCTTCCCTTTCCTTGCTTTGGCAGCCAAAGTGCAATTTTCTTCATCTTCATTCTTCGATGAAGATCCATCCCTGGTACCCCGCCTTATCTCCTCCTGCACAAGATCTGACCAAAGTCGGTCCCATCCTAGCAGTTTCTCTCGACCATTGAAAGATTCCTCGTAGCTATGCCAACTCTTTGGAAGCCCAAGGAGAGCCAAGCTCACCAATTCCTCTTCATCTACAGTAACCCCCACACTTCCCAGCTCATCCCTGCATTGGAAAAACTTCGTGAGGTACTTGGGTATATTTTCGCCTTTCTCCATTTTTATTTTTCTGAGCTTGTCTTTAAGCGCCAACTTCCTCTGGTCGCTTTTTCTTTGGAACAAGTCTGTTAAAGCTTTCCACATCAAGAATGGAATAGCTTTACCATGAACACTAGACACTATGTGATCCTTCACACCTTCCAACAGAATTCTTCGACATTTTGCTGTCTTCTTTTTCCATGCGTCAAGTGCGGCTGCATCGCTAGAACCAGGTTTGGGAATATCTGCATCTATGAACCCCTTCAACCGATTATCATCCAACACCGCCTCCATCATATCCTTCCATGCAATATAATTCGAGCTACCCTCAAGGGCATACTCCAATTGCAATCTGTTGAAAGACATTTCAATGAATGCTCAACTTCGACACCAAGAAAACACTGCAGCAAATTCGAATTCCACCAGCACAAAACTCAACCACTTCAATAATTGCAATCTGCTCCAATGATCAACTGCTCTGATACCATGTAGAAATTATATAAATTATGTGTTATATGTCTAATATTCTCCTGATCTCACACTATTTTAACTTCATGCAAAATACAAAACCTATTCCACCATTGATCATCACATGTGGAAATTAAATCAATTACAATGCACACATGAAACCATAAAAATTCACACACATTAACACAACTGTTTAACGAGAAATCCTGAAGCTAAAAACCCCAACTATATGTATATAATATATGTCATAGAGATCATGTAACAATCCTCATACAAAGCTGAACATTTCAAGCTCTCAGTACAATACAATCGCTACACACTAATCAGGCTCGATCTTGCAAATCCATGCACCAATCTCTGCCACCTGCTAGCCTGCCTCTACTACGCAATCCCTGCTAAAGAATGGCTCTGAATTAACTCAAATCCACCTGGATTTCACTGCACAATACTCATTGTCATCTCCACTGTGTGTTGGATGCAATCAATGCATCACTATAGTCACAACTGATAGTCACACTTGCTCTTTCACCTACCTCTCCACTGGTCTCCACTGAAACTGTCCATGCACTGTAGTTAACTGATGTATTCTTCAGTTGATTAATGAGTTATTATTTAGTGAATTAATTAACTAATTAATTCACACCACTCTCACTAGTGTATCAATCAGTTAGACTAGATACAACTAGCTCAACTGAGTCGAACTGAGTTAAACTGAATACAACTCCACCAACTACTTCTATAACTCCACCAAATTTTGTCACATGAGTTATAACTAAATTCCTCATGCATTAGCTCTAGTAAACCCTCAGGAATAGCATAATTCCTTCTGTCAGCTGTTGTGCCACATCTGTGCACTTAACTGAAGTGCTCCAAGAGAATAAGATAATGTTTAGAGTCCAAATATTATTAAGAGCTAATAATATCTGACATGTCTATTTTTAGATTGGCAGTCTAAAAATAGACTTCGCCCAAAATGTCTAAAAATAGAAGTCCATCTATTTTTCCAACTTGACCAACCATCCACAAATAGCATCCTGCAACTCATAGAATATGATCGACATGTCTAAAAATAGACTTTGCGCCAAAAATAGCCTGCAGGCCCACTTACTGAAGGCGACTCTTTTCACTAAGCTCATCATCTTGTTGAATATCAACAATATTTTACCACTGAAAAGCGCTCATAAAATACTAGGAATTTGGAAATATGATCCTTGCCCAAAACCCAGAAAAACCAAGAAATGGTTTGGATTGGTTTTGACCTTCCAAAATTGACCCCCAAGGCCCTACGCTCTCCGGTAGAAATTTTGCACTAGCTGCTGCAATGGATTGGCCAAAACACCTACATCTGATGCTCGAAAAATTCTCAAAAAATCACTCTCAGACTCCTCAAGTCAATTCAACCAAAAACCAGAAATGGTTTTTCCAAATCACGATCCTCCAAAATTGACCCCAATAAGCCCTATGCTCTCCCAGTAGATGCTGAATATGCGGTCTACAGAATCATCATCGAACTATTAAAAAACCCTCCAAATGTGCAACAAATAATCCTTCCTAAATTTTGCTCGATCTCCCTAAGAAGACAAAGCTCAATTGGTTGAGACCTTCCTCCACAACTAAGCTCAACTCTCCTCTTCTATGTTGGCTTGGAGACTGCCACGTTGTTCCAGAAATAGAATCTCAGTCTCATCCCTTGGAGGTTCGCCTATAGTTGAAAATCTAATGAAAGTAGGTTCTCGTGTAGCTCTCGTAAGCTAATGAACCTTTCAACCAACAATAAACACAAGAACCCAACTGCGTCCTCCCGGACTATCATTGTATCCTCCAGAAATACGCACTGTCGAGGCAACAAAATGCAAAAGCTAAAGATACCACGGTGAATCTCTCTTGGATGAAATGGAAAACCAAAACATGGGTGGTACTCAATTTCCCTTGAAGAATGGGTGAGTTCTTCGCTCGGAAAAATCTTGCTAAACAGCAAGTGACCCGGCTAAAGAACTCAAGGAATTGAGATCAAAATAAATAATCCAATGATGCATGCAAAGGTAATAAATCTTTGATCTTCTTCTGAATTTGATGTGCGGTAAAAACCTTGAACTTGGCTTTTCCAGAAATTTGGCAAGTAAAGCCTCAGACTGGCAAGATCACCAGCTCTGATACCACTGTAATATCCCTTTAAGGAATTTTCATTAAAATTGCATGAGGGTTTTAACTTTGCAAAATTTCATCAAGAAACACACCAGAAATTTGATAGAACAATAAACCCATAAACCATACGACAATATCATTAAAATATCACAATATGGAGAACAATGAGATATGCAGCAGCAACAAAAATATCTAGCTTTACTATATAGAAATATGTCAATACAATAGCTCGAAGCAACCCTCTAAGATAGCTATAATGTTGATGCTAACCTCCAAACTTGAAATAGGAAATCAATCATGAAAACATGTGAATCTTGAATGGATCCACCAAGGGAAGAGAAGGGTGCTCGCCCACTCTCACTAAATCACCCGAGGGTTCTGTCCTGGGGCTACTGTAGAAGTAGAGAATCCAAGTTCTCAAACATCTCACACAATCAACGATGCAATTGAAGATGATATCTAATGGCCCTTCCCCCTCTTTTATATATTTGATGGTATCCTCTAGAAGCTCTTATTTTATTATTATTTTAATTATTGAGCACATTTCCCTTAATTAAATTATTATTTTTAATGTGGTAAAATGGTCAATTGGCTACCATGCCTCCTCAAGTCACTAAAAATCGCTCCTAGCCATCCCATCCTGTAGATCTTCTCATTTTGATTCTAACAAACAATAACACTAAGGTGTTCTGCCAAGAATTCCTCCTGAAATGGAACCTTTGGCGTAATTAATTGAGTTAGATCCATTAATAAGTCAATTTTCGGAAAGTTGTCAGAATGCAACGGAACGAAAGGCAAACTGTTAGGATGGTGTAATATCAAGCGAATTCCACCGGACCTCATAAGAACTCCTCAAAACACCTCTAAAAGCCCCCAGGCACCGTTGATGACGCCAACCTACACCTATGACCTTTCTACCTGTTGGAAATACTGAGAGGGGGGTGAATTAGTATTTCTTTTCAATTGTTAATTTTACCAGTTAGATCACTTATATTTAGAACACAAAATGAACAATGATAGAATAGATACTTTTATTAATTTCTTCTTTACAATAAGTAAAGTACAATAATGATATAGGGCTCCAACCCTAGATGAAGACTCCAATATTCCAAGCTCCAACTTGTATTGTGCCAAGCACCGACTTGGTCTTTCCAAGGCTCCAACCTTGTCAATTTGAGGCACCAACCTCTAGGGCTCCAACCCTATCTCTGGTACAGGCTCCAACCTGGTATTTTGAGGACTCCTATCCTCTTGGGCTCCAACCCTATCTTCCAAGGCACCAACCTTGTCTCTATGAGGCTCCAACCTCCTGCTTCATTTCGTCAATATATATTTGGTTATACTTCATGGCTGCCAAAGTCTTCTTCAATGAAACCTGACAATCTTCAGCTATCCCCTCACTTAGTCTCCGCGTCACTTCATCAATGTCAACCTTGTTCTTCACATGAAGGTGTCTCCACTGTTCTTCATGATACCCAATCAAAATCTCCAAGGTCACCTCATGATGACATCATGGTCTCTAATAGGCTTCTAAATGACTCTCCAAGGTATTCTCTAGATTAGCTCCAACTGCTCTTCAAGATCTACAAGATTCCAAGATGAGATTCTATTATTCTTCCAATTCCCTTCAATGGATTTTTAATGTCATCTCCAAGGTACTCTCCAAGGCTACTTCAAAATCCACCTTAAGTCTGCTTCACACAAGCTCCAAGATCTGATATGGAAAACCTTCAATATTTTCTTAGACTATCATCAAAGCCTTCTTCAAATTTTCATTACAAGAAGCACTAGAAAAGTCTTAAAAAACAATGCTCCAAATAGTTTCTCAAATTTAGCTCAAAAACCAAAAACCAGAATCTGCTATAGCTTCAAGAAGGCTCACAAAAATGATGATCACTACTAAAATATTATGCCCAAAACTAGTCATATAATTATGTCCTCTAAACAGTTCCAAAGAAGAGAGCTCCACAAACCACTGTCTAAGGTATTAGGATAACAATCCGAGTTCCATGAATCTAAGTTAACAAATCTGCAGTATAACTCAGCATCTCCAACTAGTGATCCAAGCTCTAAATTAGTTTCTATAGGTGGTTTTCTGAGTTGTTACAGTTCCAAGATGAGGTCTTTCACAGGTAGTTGTTCCTAGCTTACAGATCCGAGGTGGTTGTCATAGTTGCTAGAGCCTCTCCACAAGTCTGCCTCTCACAAGACTTTGTCACAGGTTTTTTTGCAATGAAGATTGACCTAGATCCGAGCTTGAGGAAAATAAAGCATATCTGACTTATGTATATTTAGCTTTGAGTGACAACCCAACACAAAAATGATCCCAAACATTAAACTTTTATGTCCTCTCGACCTCCTGTAATTTTTGTGCCTCCTAACTATGTTCTTCACCAAAAATTGTTGATCAAATGAAGTGTTTTAGATGTCTATATATACTAGTTTTGGAGTTATATGAATATACATGTCAGTAGGGTGAAGGATTATGAGCATACACAAGTCGGCTCAAGTCGGCTAGGCAAAAATATATATATTTTTCAACTTAAAAATTTAATTTCTCACAAACTATTGGGAGTTTGAGGGCAAGTAAGGGCTCATTAGAAAGAGGAAAAAATCCTCTTTAAGATGGTGTAGGATTCATTTGGAAAGGATGCCTCCAAGATATCCAAAATTATTTTTCTCTGTGACTGCTTCTGAAATATTTAGTGCAGAAGATGATAGGACAATATGGCTTCTTTGTTTGGCTTCTCCATTGTTTGTATTCTCCATTGTTTGGCTTCTTCATCATCATAGGAACATGTAGGACATCCACGTCATCAATGTAATGTCCAGAAATGAGTGCATCACTCATGTCATCACATAATGGGACAGTGATATGTTATAGTGCAACATTATTTGGAGAACTCCAAAATAGTCTTCCAGCCCTCAAATGATCTCCAACCATGATCATCATATGTCATCATCAAGTATCAAAATGTATGACATCATCACATAACATCAAGGGTTAAGTTATAGATCATCAAGTGCATGCAACATTAGATCAACGACTTCTTAGGGCTTCTTTCATTAGTGGTTTGACTTCTTCGTGATTTGACATCTTCATTGATGGCATGACATCATCATCTTGAACCAGACATCTCAAGAATATTGACATCTCGGTTAATGCCATATTGACATCAATGACAACCTTGACCAACAATCTCCCCCTTCGTCATTGATGGCAATATTATTTCCCTTCCAACATTCTCTCACCCTTTGACATCAATGGCAACGGGGTGCCCAAGTACTCCCCCTATCAAGCTGCTTTTCTTCATCAATGATAGATATGTAGCTCCCCTTGTCATGGTGATCTTCCTTCTGGCAATGTGGTTCATGATAGACGTGTTTGCATTTCTTTATGTGATGAAGCAACTTCCCCTGCTTGCATAAACTCCTCTAGCTCAAGAAATATTGCTTGCTTTGAGATCTAATGGATGAAATCTTCAACAATGGTCCATCAGATGAGAAGGGATTATGTTCCTCAATGGAGTTGCTCCTGAGAGATGATTGATCAAAATATGATTGTCCATATGTGATTCATCAAGGATTTCATAGGGCCCTTTCACGGATAGCTTATGCAAGAATGATTAAGAGCTCCCCCTAACTTTAGGCGTGGTCTCCTTTTTGGCAGATTCTCATCATTAAACACTTGGGATATCACATTTTCCAAGGATATCTTCATCAAATTAGCAACATGTGTTGTTGGATGAAGTGTCTAAGAGACTTTCGGATCCAATTTGCTTCCTTCTCCATACTCGTGTAACCTTCTTCTCTGGAATAGTTCTAGCTTGTGCAGGGGCCCATGTCAAGTTACAATCACGTGCCATATGTCCAATTTTATGGAAATTAAAGCACTCTATCTTGTTCATGAATAATAAATCATGATTTCTTCTTGCAAAATTTCTTCTAGGAGATTGACGGGGACCATTATATTTGTCCTTGTGGTATGCCCTACAATACTTTGCCATGTGTCCGAAATTTGTACAAGAATAACAATAACCAAAAAATATGCTTTGGTACTTGGAGGATGGAGATTGCCTTGATGCACTTCCAAAGTCATTATGTCTTGAGATTATTTGATCAAAGTTATTGCCTCTTGCATTCTTGACACCATCTACATATCTTCTTGGAGTGGGGTTTCTTCCAATGTCACTTTGAATCTTCTCCTTTTCTTTGTTGGAACTAGGGGCATCAACATTTCTTCCAGGCTTCTCCACATCCTTGTTGTTTGAAGAATTAGGGTTTGCATTATTTGAAGGTTCACTTACATATCCAAGACCTGATTTATCAAGGGGAGACCTTTGCTGACTTAGGATGTCATCTAGGGTTTGATAGCTTTTCAATTTTTTATTCAGCAATTCAACTTCCTTTTCAAGAAAGACAATTTCTCCTTTCAACTTTTCACAATCTTCATCTTTCATATGTAGTTGCTTCGTCATTTCTTCCATCATCCTTGTTGCTTCATGTGATTCGATTTTAAGGGAGATGATATTTGATTTCATTATGAAGACTTATTCATTATCCTTTGCTAGACTGCTCTCCATTTATTCTTTTATTCTTGTAGCTTCACATGTTTCAGTCTTGAGAAGATTGATGTCTGATTTTAATTTCAAGATTTCTTCATCCTTTTATTCTACTTGGCATATCATGGTGTTTCTCTCCTTTTCTGCTTCATTAACTTGTCCTTCTATGAATGCCAAAGTTTCCATCACCTTCTTATCTCCTTGCATTTTTTTCCTTGCTTCTTCTAGTTAAGATCTAAGATAGGAGACTTCTTCCTTGTATTGACCAATCTTTGATTCAAGATTGTTCAAGCTCTTAATTCTTTGTTCAAGGTGGCTTGAAAAAATTTCTTCCCTTTTATTTTCCTTAACCAATTGATTTGTTATAGATATGAATTCTTCATGATGCTTTATTTTATTTTGATGAAATTCCTCTTTAAGTTTGGTGAGCTCCTCATCTCTTTCTTGTACTTGAAGCTTGACAAAGTCAACTTCCATCCTTGTCTTGTCTTGGTTACCATCTTTCGCTTTCTTCTTAAGTTCCTCATTTTCATTTTTCAAACTGTTAATCTCTTCCATGGAAGCCATAATTTTATTCAAGAGATCTTCTTCAAAGTCTTCTTTGTTCTCTTCATCTTCTAGGTCTTCTTTAGCCTTGTTGTCATCTCTCTTATCTTCAGCTTCCTTGAAGAATTTTGGACTTCTTTCTTGTTTTCCATCATCTTCTTGACTAGAGATAATTGTCAATGGTCCTTTTGAGTGAAGATCATGAAGTTTGTCCCATATGACTTTTGCTGACGAACATTTTTCAAAATTGGCCTTCACAAAATTTGGTAACCCATTCAAAATTGTCTTCATTTATTTTGTATTGTACTCCTTGGATTCTTTGTCCATCGTGTCATTAGTAATCACTGATTTCCAAACTTCAATTCCTTGAGTCTTCAAGAAATTCCTCATTCTTGCCTCCCATATATCAAAATTTCCATTGAACGATAGAGCCTTCGCAAATTGATTGACTTCAATTTCGATGGTTAAAGACACATCAATAGGAGGATTGGAGACTTTCTTCCTTGGCTTTGCCATTTGTGTTCTAATGATCAACCTTCAAGTTGTTAGGCTTTGAGTGAAGGTACTGGTTCTGATACCAATTGTTGGGAATACTGAGAGGGGGGTGAATCAATATTTCTTTTCAATTGTTAATTTTACCAATTAGATCACCTATATTTAGAACAAAAAATGAACAATGATGGAATAGATAATTTTATTAATTTCTTCTTTACAATAAGTAAAGTAAAATAATGATATAGGGCTCCAACCCTAGATGAAGACTCCAATCTTCCAGGCTCTAACCTGTATTGTTCTAAGCACTAACTTGGTCTTTCCAAGGCTCCAACCTTGTCAATTTGAGGCACCAACCTCTAGGGCTCCAACCCTATCTCTGGTACATGCTCCAACCTGGTCTCTTGAGGACTCCTATCCTCTCGGGCTCCAACCCTATCTTCCAAGGCACCAACCTTGTCTCTATGAGGCTCCAACCTCCTGCTTCATTTCGTCAAGATATATTTACGGTTATACTTCATGGATCCAAAAGTATTCTTCAATGAACCCTGAAAATCTTCAGCTATCCCCTCACTTAGTCTCCGCGTCACTTCATCAATGCCAACCTTGTTCTTCACATGAAGGCGTCTCCACTGTTCTTCATGATACCCAATCAAAATCTCCAAGGTCACCTCATAATGACATCATGGTCTCTAATAGGCTTCTAAATGACTCTCCAAGGTATTCTCAAGATCAGCTCCAATTTCTCTTCAAGATCTACAAGATTCCAAGATGAGATTCTATTATTCTTCCAATTCCCTTCAATGGATTTTTAATGTCATATCCAAGGTACTCTCCAAGACTACTTCAAAATCCGCCTTAAGTCTGCTTCACACAAGCTCCAAGATCTGATCTGGAAAACCTTTAAGATTTTCTCAGACTATCATCAAAGCATTCTTCAAATTGTCATTACAAGAAGCACTAGAAAAGTCTTCAAAAACAACGCTCCAAATAGTTTCTCAAATTTAGCTCAAAAACCAAAAACCAGACTCTGCCATAGCTTCAAGAAGGCTCACAAAAATGATGATCACCACTGAAATATTATGCCCAAAACCACTGATATAATTATGTCCTCTAAACAGTTCCAAAGAAGAGAGCTCCACAAACCACTGTCTAAGGTATTAGGACTGCAATCTGAATTCCATGAATCTGAGCTAACAAATATGCATTATAACTCAGCATATCCAACTAGTGATCTGAGCTCTAAATTAGCTTCTACATGTGGTTGTCTGAGTTGTTACAGTTCCAAGATGAGGTCTTTCATAGGTAGTTGTTCCTAGCTTGCAGATCTGAGGTGGTTGTCACAGTTGCTAGAGCCTATCCACAAGTCTGCCTCTCACAAGACTTTGTCACAGGTTTTGCTACAATGAAGATTGACCTAGATCTGTGCTTGAGGAAAATAAAGCAGATATGAATTATTTATATTTAGCTTTGAGTGACAAACCAACACAAAAATTAGTCCAAACATTAAACTTGTATGTCCTCTCGACCTCCTGTAATTTGTGTGCCTCCTAACTATGTTCTTCACCGAAAATTGTTGATCAAATGAAGTGTTTTAGACGTCTATATATATTGTTTTTGGAGTTATATGAATAGACACGTTGGTTGGGTGAAGGAGTATGAGCATACACAAGTTGGCTCAAGTTGGCTAGGCATATATATATATATATATATATATATACATTTCTTTTTTTTCAACTTAAAAATTCAATTTCTCACAAACTATTGGGAGTTTGAGGGCAAGTAAGGGCTCGTTAGAAAGAGGAAAAAATCCTCTTTAAGATGGTGTAGGATTCATTTGGAAAGGATGCCTCCAAGCTATCCAAAATTATTTTTCTTTGTGACTGCTTCTGAAATCTTTAGTGCAGAAGATGATGAGGACAATATGGCTTCTTTGTTTGGCTTCTTCATCATCATAGGAACATGTAGGACATCCACGTCATCATGGTAATGTCTAGCAATGAGTGCATCACTCATGTCATCACATAATGGTGCAGTGATATGTTATAGTGCAACATTATTTGGAGAACTCTAAAATAGTCTTCCAACCCTAAAATGATCTACAACCATGATCATCATATGTCATCATCAAGTATAAAAGTGTATGACATCATCACATAACATCAAGGGTTAAGTTATAGATCATCAAGTGCATGCAACATTATATCAAGGACTTCTTAGGGCTTCTTTCATTAGTGGTTTGACTTCTTCGTGATTTGACATCTTCATTGATGGCATGACATCATCATCTTGTACCAGACATCTCAAGAATATTGACATCAATGACAATCTTGACCAACCATACCATCAATTCTGAAACTCCATCCTAAACATGTCATACAGAATAGGAGAAAAAGGAACATTACAAATCCTCCGCCCCAATATTTCTTTCCCTCAAGCAATCGAAATATGTGGACCAATATGTTTGCCCGATGAAACTGAGACCCAATTCCCGGATCCCATACGAAATCTTGGGTGATGATATGCCTCTATGTCAACCCGCCGAGAACAAAGCACTCAATGCCCAGATCCAAGACCAATCTCTGACTTTACATGTCATCAACATGTTAGAGTCGGTCTGGTTATACCTCCGTCAGAGATCAAAAACTCTTTGTTGCATTTCATTGTAGGTGTCTCATTCATCCAATCAGTTGCATTCCATTAGAAGCATAGATTTTCTGATGGAAGGGTCTTGTTTCTCATTTTCCCTCATGTCATATATCTGCTGGTTTGTGTCTGATCATTAAAGTTCATCAAAATTCATCAAAGTCAATTTTACAGTCATTCATAGTCATGGATGGTCTTTTGGTCAGCAAAGAGTATTTTCAGTCATTAGGTCTAGGGCTTTGTCTCCAAAAATGTCAAATAATGCCCAGCAGGCACATGAGGATGTTTCTAATAAGTTTTCATTCCAAAATTTTCATCATCAATAATGCTGAGAATGATTCTTCTTCAAAACTCTCTTTTGAAGAAGAAATCGTTAAATTTGTTTCTTGTAATAAATATGTAATTTTTAAGGTTTTTCAAGTTCTACAAATATTTAGGCGCAGCCCTGGTCTCCTTTTCTGAAATCACATGCCAATCATCCCTGCAAAAAATTGACAAAGGAGCCATCATTTCAGCCAAAAAGTCAGAGTGGAAACAAGTAAAACAGAGTTTGTATTAAAAGTGAAAAAGTGCCAATTTCAAAACATTACAAAAATGGGTTTGTAAGAAGAAAAAATTAAAGCCACGACTATAAGAGATATTTTCACCATTCCAAAGTCATTTTCATGCAAGAACTTGTCAAAACATCCAAGAGAAAACGTTGGAGGGCTAAACTGTTGGTTTGAAAGCGGGTTGTCTCTTAAATACTTGTGCAACGCACAGGAAGGAGGTTGCGATGCATTGGAAGGTCGCGGCGCATAGAACCGATTGTCACCGTGTAATTTTCAACTGGCGCGGCGCATATACCAGGCACGACGCATTGGGTTTGTGCGCGGCGCACAGAGCCGACAGGCCAAATTTATATCACTGCTTCCCAAATTTTCAAAACAAATTCAAATCTTTCACTCCAAGTAAGTGTGTGATGCGTTGGCCACTGCTATTAGATCGTGTTTAGTGTTGTTTGGAGGGAGAAATGGGAGAGTTTGATTGGTGAAAATAAAAACCCTATATGCATATCAAAATCTGCTCTTTAGGGTTTCAAATGGTGTTTTAAAAATTCATTGTCATGCTGAATACTCAATGTCATACTATCATGTCTCAACTGTGATTTCTTTCCCCTCACTGTCACATCATTAAGGCCCCTCTCCTATTTCCATATATCCCATCCCTAAACCCTACCATTTCCTATCACTTCCCTCTTTCATATCACTTATGAAATCCCAATTCCCAAAACAGTCAAGTGATTGTCTTCACATCCTAAATTTCACTTGACTCAAATATATTTTCTTCTCTTATAACTTGTCCCATTACCCCTATTCCCCATAACCATCACTCTCCCATATCATTTGCAAATATTCCTAGATTCCCAAACCTCACATCCCTCAATACAGTCAAGTGAATGTTATGGCATTCTAATTCTCCTTAACAGTCCACTTTTCCCACTATTTTTGTTCACCACAATCCCTTCATATTTTGACTCACATTTGGAAATTGGAGGCAAATACACCAAACTCTTATTTTCACCACATATATATCAGTATATACTTGTCATACACATTGCAAAGCATCATGACAGAGACAGATTCATCATATGAGCAAAAAAGTGACTCAACCACTGAGCTTAATGTACTAAGAAGGCCTCGTAAAGGGGGCAGACACGTCAGAGAAGAGCCCACTTCATTGACTCAATTGCAGGCATGCCCACTTGCAATGGCTTGTTTTCAGCAACAGTCATGTTTTCGGTATTGTGAGATGATTGCTCAAACTTAGCATCATCAGGAGTTGGTTCACCTGTTTGTTTTACACTTGCGAGATGGTCAGGTTACCCTCGTTGGAGTAAATTTCACCTTGACACCATAAACCGTTTCACAAGCAATAGGAATACCGAATGTAGGTGAGCAATGGAACAAGAGACAACAGCTAGACAAAGTGTATTACGAGCCATACATCAGGCCTGGCTATATGAGGCAGCTCAGCAGGGCGTTCCCTTTTAGATTCTTGAAGGAGTCCTAGGCGCCATTGATGAAACTCATCATCAGGTACTTCAGCTGTGAGGGTCAGTTCTCGCGCCTTTATGCTTACCATATCCGATTATTGATGCATTTCACGAGAGTGAGGATGATGAGCATTCCATATTTCATGTGCCGAAACATAGAGTGGATGACTACTCTTGTGCAGAAGAAGACTCCAGAGCAGCAACATAACAACATTTATCATTATGCGCTCATCAAGACGACTGTGGTACATCAGCTTGGATTGCAGGGCATTTCCTGGGAAGAGTTCATTTCTCATGACTTCTTTACGGCCCCTCAGCCTCCTCCAAAGATTATTCATGGTGCGGGTGAGCCTTCACATCAGTTTGAGGGTCCTGAGATAGAGCCTATCAGTGTTCCAGTATGTGTTACCTATCAGAGAGGCACCAGAGCCTTATTTGCAGCAGCATGACAAGTACTATCTCCACTCGGGGTGGAAGGGGTCTCGTTACCTTCATCAGCAGCACGAGTACTATCTCCACTTCGGGTGGAAGGGGTCTTGCCTTTGACATCAGCATAGGTACAGGGACAGGACAGAGGCAAGAGGCCTATGCAAGAGGGAGGCCCTTCAGGAGTTCAGGATGCTGATTTTACATTGATTGATGTGGACGTGAGTTCTCCAAACTCAAAACTGAGAGAAATCATTCAGGAGCAGAAAAATGAGATCAACACATTGACCGAGAATTTTTAGAGAGCACAATGGATCGTTAACTATCTGGAGCAGTAGAATAAGTAGTTAGAGGATCAACAGACACTTATGGAGTTGCAAAACATCCGCGAGAACCGGCAAGCTGCCCGAAGAAGCCCATCCGAGATGACACCTATCGAGCGGGAGATTGAGGCCGATCGAGAGACTTGGCTTGAAAGGGTCAAAATCCATTTGGAGAAGCTCTTAGAGAAAGCAAACAAAGAGAAGAACATGCTCCGACACATGAAGAACCACTATTGGGCCCGCACACATGTTTGCAAAGCGAAAATAAAGATCCTGAAAGTGAGGCTGAGAAGGGCACTTCGGAGGCGCAAAAGGCCTGATCCACTTCAAATCTTGGCCGAATATTCTTTGGCTGAGCATGATACTTGATGGGGGACCTTCACTCCAAATTTCAGCAAATTTGGAGAAAATTTTGTCATTTTTGAGTTTTTGGTCACAAAACAGGTTTTCCTGCCCAACGCGTAGCGCCACCTTGCGCGCGCTTACATTTGAGAGATATTATGGAGGAAAAATTGACATTTTTGGATTTTTTATGAAAATTTATGCATGCTCAGGAATGGCCTAAGAATTTCATCAAGTTCTGGGTGGCCTAAAGTGTCAAAAACACCTTGAAAATGGCCTTTCTGCCACCTTTTACACACACAGGAACCAGTCTTGGGCGATTGAAGTTTTGGAGGGGAAAATGGCATCCAAATCTAGAAATTCCACTTGGGTTGGAAAGTAGACAGGCAGGGATTTCCAACGAGCTATCATGAGCTCAATTTGGACTTCAGGAAGTGCCTAAAAATCAGCTCCAAACTTGTGCTACGCATACAGATTTTGAGCGCGGCGCATAGAGAAATTTGGCCTCATTTTCACTCTTCAGCTCAAAATTTCGCCCAGTTTTGACTAGTTTCACTTTTTCATGTAACTATTGATCTACCTTGATGTAATTTGATGACCATGATGTAAATTTGGCACATTTTTACTTTTTCTAGAGGATTCATTCACTAAAAGGTGAAAATTAAATGAATGAATCAGTTTCCTACCATATAGAGGCAAGTTGTTTGATTGCCTAGATTTCAGTTCCTAGTTTAGAATTGGTTGAAACAGCTCCTAGAAGGATGAGCTCGACCCCTAGAGGAATGGGAAGGGGTTAGGCTGGTCTATATTATGTATTTTCTGAGTCATTTTCAGGGTTGGACTCTTGGGAATAGTTTGGCACCTCATTGTATATTCATTTCAGCATTTTGGCAAAGGAAAGACCAGAGTTTTGTAGCAGTTGTTGGGATTCTTGTGGTTCTGAGTTTTGATGATGTTTTTCTCCATGTATCTGTAAGTTTCATTAATGTTTTATGTATGCCATTTCCCTTCTCTTTGCTTCTGAAATTAAACAAATGAGTAACTAAGGTAGAATTCATTAGTTTGCTGGTGCTCTGCCTTAAAATTTTGTTTAGTTTTATATGTTTTCGTCAGTTTGAAGAGGATCCTTGCACATTCTTTCCCTCTTCAGCTCCTCAGCAGTATTTTATATCCATTCAATTAATCTAAGACATCAAAGCCATTGCCTTCCCTGCCCCAACTTGAACTCTGCAAGAATCTGGCCTCATCCCCAAGCCCAAAATTGTCTTTCCCTTTTTCCAAAAAAACCCCAAAAAATAAAAAAAAATCCTCCTATTTGTATATCTAGCCTAAGATTAGTTGTTTTTTTAGTCATCTCAAGATTTATTGAATACTTTTCACTGATATTGACCCGGAGAGAGCCCTTTCCTGTTCTAGTAGGGCTAGCTACCAGACTAAGCGTGGTTTGATGTTATCCTGTCTCTGCCTTCCTTCAGCCTTAGGTAGATTTAGGCAATAACATAGTGGCGACCATACTGGGGAAGAAAATGGTTTGCTTGTTGGTGTTATTTGTTTCATAAGCTACAGACGAAGCCTGAAGTTACACCAGGTAGCCTTCGAAATGCTTTTGCTTTGCATTAGCAGAAGTAGATAAATGTTGCTTCATTCAATCTCTGGTTTAGCTTGTGAACGTGACATTTTACTTTTGAATTACCCCAGTATATCAGATCATTCTGGACTTTTGGGTTATTGAGTCTAGAATTTGATAGGCTGAAACAAGTTGGTTTTGTCCCTTTGATTTTTGAATAGATCAACACACTGGCTTACAGAAGACATACTAGAGCGAATCCCGATCCTGATCCACCTCCAGTGTATGAGAATCCCAATATGATTTCAATAATCCTCCGTCGAGAAAGTCCCATGATCCCTTTGTTTAAATCTCATTCATGCCCTACTGTATTTGAATTCCTTGAAGATATTGAGTTTGATGATCAATTCGAGTTGTCATTGTTTGAAACTAAATCTGAAAGTGCTACTGGTTCTACTATCATAAATCCCGAGTTTATCAAGTATATTGAGATTGAACAAGCTAATAGATCCATTGATAGTTACATCTTGAACATTAAAAACTCTATTGTGGCAACGAATATTCCTGAGTTTATCGAATATGCTTCTGAAACTCTTGGTCCATCAGCAGTTACTTCTGATTCACAAGTTCACGCTGAGACTTCTTTCATTCCTACCATCCCCGTGCAACCATCTATATCTGATCACCAATCTGCAGTAGTTCTTCCTCCATCTCCACCACATACACCTCGTACATCTACTGCTCCTAGTCCACCCGTTTCTCCAAGACAGATTATAAATCCAGCAAGAACAATGGCTACTAGATTCACACCTCTTGTCTTGCCCCAAAACTTAGATGCCATGCCCGCTGATTATCAGAGTAAGATCCCATTGTTTATGGAACTCCTCAAAGTGTGCCCGCTCAGCAACATATTGATAGAATGACAGACTTCTTTAATCTCCATGAAATTGATGAAGAGAATGTCACCATGAGATTGTTTGTGCAAACTTTTGGAGGTGAGGTACGTAAGTGGTTCAGAGCTTTGCAACCCAGAAGTATTACTACATTGGCCGAGCTTCAGAGACAGTTTCTAGATTGGTGGGAAATAAAGAAAGATCCACTTCAAATCACTTTTGAATATACCAAGATCAAGCGCAATGTTGGTGAGTCCGTCCAATACTATATTATCAAATTTAATGCGGTTTATAATGCAATTCCTAATGATTTAAGACCATCTAATAAGTCAGCTTTGTTAAAATTCCCATATGGTTTTGATCCGGACATGGACTATTCATTACGAGAAAGAGATCCACCCACCTTAGAGGAAATGCATAAAATTTCCATTAGTGTTGAAGCTAATTTGAATGACAAAAGAGCTAGATTGAGAGCCGAGAAGAAAGTCGTGATAAAGGAAGAAGCTTCTACATCAGATCAAGTACTTCGCAAGGTGGAAAAGATGATCGAAAGGCTCACACTTGATAAGCCCAAACCGCAGATTTGAAATCCAAATTTCCGTGGTCAGCAGCAGCCCCAATTCAGGATCAAACAACGAGAGCAGCGAGCACAAGAACCAGCAGTCCAGTAGCAAGAAAGACACCTCTTCAGCATAATTTTGTTGGTTAGGATTCAGATGATGAAGATGATGTAGTAGGGGAGGAAAATCATTTCTTTAGTCCTAATGATTTTCCCATTTATATCACTGAAGATGAGGAGTATGCATAAAGTTCAGTAGTACAAAGAGATGAGGACTTTATCTTGGCCAATGATGCAGCTCTTGAGGAAGAGTCGGATGAGTATCAGAGAGGTTATATGAATGCCTTGTCGGCCCAGCAGAAGCAATATTCTCTTAGAAACAGAGATGTGCCTGTCAACCTAATCCAAAAGAGAAAGGAAGTTTCAACACCTAAAAATGATTCACCTGTTGCACAAAAGAAAGCAAAAGAAATAGTTGATCCTGCTGCCACCAAGTCATCATCAGCAGAAAAATCAAATCAGCCAATTACATCGAGGGAGAAGGCTGAAAAGAAAGATGTTCCAGCCAAATAGATCGAAAAGACTTCAGCCTTTAGTTTGGAGAATGATATTTCTAAATTAAAGGTATCCATTCCCTTGACTGAACTAATGAAGAACAACAGTTATAGAGGTCAAGTTTCTAAAATTTTGAATTTTGATCCTATGTCTGATATGGTGAATATTGAAGATGATCAACCTGAACTGATATTTGGACCAGCTTTAGATGGTGAGTCTCCAGATAGCGAAGTGCCTCCTTTTTATATCAGTCTTCGATTGCATGAGTTTGTATTGCATAATGCCATTTTTGATTCCGGTGCTTCCCATAATCTTATGCCAAAGGAAATCATGGAAAATTTGGGTTTGGACATCACTAGGAAGTACCATGATCTTTATTCATTTGATTCCAGCAGAGTGAGATGTATTGGGCTCATTAAAGACTTGGTTGTTAGTTTGGATCATATTCCAACAAAGAATGTTTTGATGGACGTAGTTGTGGCAGACATTCCTCCCAGGTTTGGTATGCTGCTTTCAAGATCTTGGGGAGAAAAATTGAAAGGGACATTACAATTAGATTTCTCCTATGTAACAATTCCCGTGTTTGTCCAAATGAGAAAGTTGTACCGGGAACAAAAAATGAAGTACATGATTACAACCAAGGAGAAACCGGTTAATCATCCGATTAATTATGTACATACAGATTTAGAGTCTTTTGTTTTGTATGCCGATAGTTTCAATGATGTAGATAGTCAGTTAGTTCAAGAAGAAGATATTCCAGAGATTACCAAAAATTTCAGAGAAGTGTTGAAGAAAGAAAGGCAAAAATCGGAAAGCACAGTTGAGCAATCAGCTAAAGATAGTGGACAGCAAGCAGAAAAAACAGAGCTAGCACAATTTCAACACTTAGAAGATGATGAAGAGGGTATATGGACCATGGATTTCGATGGTGCAGTGGGAAATGATGGTGCTGGAATTGGTATTTGGGTACGCAGTCCTTTTTTCGCTCCAAACAAGGTACCGAGAAATGTACGGGTATGTTCTTACAAATTAGCATTCGATTGTTCAAATAATGAGGCTGAGTACGAAGCTCTAATTGCTGGCCTAAAAATTCTTAGAAAGCTGAATGCTAAGAGAATTGCAGTCTATGGCGACTCTGAATTGATGATTAAGCAAGTGAAGGGTGAATACCAAACGAAACATCCCCGGATGCGTGCCTACCGAAATGTTGTTCTTGATATTTTGAAGTTGTTTTCAGATTATACCTTGACTTGTATTCCTCGCATTCAAAATGGAATTGCAGATGCACTTGCTAAGGCAGCAAGTAATTTGAAGATCCCAATGAATTCAAGTAATAAGTTCGAGATCCATGTGAAGCACCGTCTTACCGTCCCGGATAATCAAAGATGTTGGCAAGTTTTCCAAGATGATGATGAGATTAATGAATTTTTGCAAAACAAAGGTAAGTTCAAAGATACCTCAATTGATGTAGAATATGATGATGGTGAAGATGATGTGCAAGTCAATCAAATGGAGGTGTTGCAGTTGAAAGATAATGTTATTCCTAAAGGTTTAATACCTTTAGAAGAGCTCTTCGATCAGGATGATGTTGCTAAAAAACCAACCTTGCGGCCAACTGAAAAGGGAGTTGAAGATGTAAATATCGGATCAGCTGAGAATCCAAAGATGGTAAAATTGTCAAAATCATTGCCACCGGAGGTAAAGGCTAAATATATTAGTTTTTTGTCTTCTTTTGCTGATGCTTTTTCTTGGGATTACTCAGACTTGAAGACGTATGATACGAATATAATTTAGCACACTATTCCAATCAAGCCTAATCAGAAGCCTTTCAGACAGAAGCTAAGAAGAATTAACCCGAAGTTGCTGCCATAAATTGAGAAGGAGGTAAACAGGTTGTACAAAGCAGGAATCATTGTTCCCATCAAATTTTCTGATTGGATTTCCAATTTGGTGCCAGTGCGGAAAAAGACAGGTGAGATTCGGTTGTGCATTGATTTCCGAAATCTGAACAAGGTGTCATTGAAGGACAATTATCCATTTCCCAAAATGAATCATATACTTCAGCGAGTAGTTGGAGCATCTCGTATGTCACTACTCGATGGTTACTCTGGGTATAACCAAATTCTGGTCCATGAGGACGACCGAGACAAAAAGCAGCGTTCACCACTCCGTGGGGAACTTTCCACTATGCCAAGATGCCATTCGGTTTAAAGAATGCTGGTGCGACATTTCAGCGGGCGATGGACATGGCTTTTGCGAATGAGAAGGATGTTTTTCTTTTTATATACCTTGATGATTTGACGGTCTTTTCCAATTCAGATGAAGAGCATATGTATCACTTGAAAGTTGTGTTTCAAAAGTGCAGAAAATGTGGTGTGTCACTTAATCCAAAGAAGAGCTTGTTTGCCATGGATGAGGGCAAACTACTTGGTCACATTATTTCAAAAGATGGCATTCGTATTGATCCAACACGTGTAGAAGCAATTCAGCAAATTGACCCTCCCAGGAACAAGAAGGAGATTCAGTCTTTTAATGGTAAAATGAACTTTTTACGCCGTTTTGTGCCTAACCTTGCTGAACATCTAAGAGAGATTACAAATATGCTTAAAAAGGACAGCCAAGTGAAGTGGACTGAAGAGGCGGTAAAGTCCTTTAATTTGGTGAAGTTGGCACTATCTTCAGCTCCGGTGTTAATCAGCCCAGATTACACCCAAGATTTTATTTTGTTTTCATTTTCTTCGGAGCATACCATGGCGGTTGTGTTAATGAAAAAAAGAGATGAGCATGAGAAGCCAATAGCTTTTTTCAGTCGAACTATAAGAGATGCAGCCTTGAAATATAACATCATTAAGAAGCAAGCTCTGGCACTGGTAAAAGCATTAAAGGATTTTCGGGTATACATTCTGCATTCTCATATTTTGGCTTATGTTCCTAACGCTGCTGTGAAAGATGTGTTAGTACAAACTGATCTGGAAGGAAGACGAGGCAAGTGGATTGCATCTTTGCTGGAGTATGATGTGGAGATAAATCCCACGAAGCTTATCAAGGGACAGGGGCTGGAGAAGCTTATGGCTAAATCGAATTTTCATGCACTAGACATAAATCTGATTGCTGCTATGTCTGATGAGGATGAGGAAAATTCGCCATTTCAGGTATCGGAAATTTTTTTTGCTTCTCCGTGGTATCAGATATTGTGTATGTTCTTCAAATTTTGTCACCACCACCTAGCATGACTAGAAAAAAAGGTATAACTCTAAAATTGAAGGCTACAAAATTTTGTGTTTTGAATTCTGCACTTTATTGGAAAGATCCCGGTGGCGTTTTGTTGAATTGTTTGGTGGAAGAAGAAGCGAAGAAGGTAATGGAGGATTTCCATAAAGGAGACTGTAGGGGTCACCTTTTTTGGAAAACAACAGCCAATAAGATTTTGAGAGCGGGATACTATTGGCCGACATTGTTTGCTGATGTGTATAAGACTGTCAAAAGCTACCATGAGTGCCAGATTTTTGAAGGAAGACAGAAATTATAGCCTTTTCCGCTTAAGCCTATTGAGGTAAGCGCCCCTTTTTAGTAGTGGGGTTTGGATTTCATTGGGGAGATCCATCCTCCTTCTTTAGGACAGCATATATGGATCCTAACAGTGACAGATTATTTCACGAAGTGGATTGAAGAAATCCCCACAAGGCAAGCTACGAATTTGGTAATCATTTCTTTCCTTGAGAATAACATTTTGTCTCGCTTTGGTTGCCCGAATAAGTTTATCACTGATAATGCAGCAACTTTCAAATCAAGAAAGATGATTGAGTTTTGTGACAAGTATAAAATCATTTTGGGGCATTCAACCGCCTATCATCCGCAAGGCAACGGATTGGCGGAATCTTCCAACAAGTCTTTGGTCAATATCATTAAAAAGTTGTTGGAGATAAACAAGAAGAGTTGGCATAAAAAGATGGTCAATGCATTATGGGTTGATCGGGTGAGTCAGAAAAAATCCATTGGTATGTCTCCCTTTGAGTTGGTATATGGGGTAGACACGGTGTTTCCTACCTCCCTTGTTGTTCCCGTGGTCAAGCTTCTTTAGGAAGCTGGCAGTGAAGAAAGCTATATGCAGAGAAGAATAAATCAGATGATCCATTTGCAGCAAACGAGAGAAGAATTTTTTCAAAACACATTTAAGTTGCAGGAGAGGATCAAGAAAATTTATGACAGGAAAGCGAAGGCGGACAAATTCCAATTGGAGGAATTAGTGCTGAAGTGGGATGCTAGAAATGAGGACAAAGGTAAGCACGGTAAGTTTGAAAATATCTGGAAAGGTCCCTTTAATATTGCAGCATATCGTGGTCAGAACACCTTTCTTCTGAAGGAGATGAACGGGGAATATTGTCCAGGAGGGCCGGTCAATGGTCGGTTGCTCAAGCGGTTCCATTTCTGAGATGTTTTCTGCAGTTTACATTGTCATTGTACATACCATTTATTTCAGTTTCTTCGCAAGTGTGTACTGTGATCTTTTCTTTAGTTTGGGGCCCGAAGTGAAGGCTATAACTCTGAAGAAGGATCTCAGTTTTGGTTTGAACTTTGTCAAGTCGGTTTTGGTTCAGTCATTTCAGTTTTAGAGTTGAGTCAGTTCGAGTCAGATTTTCAATCAAATAAATTGAGTTAAAATGTCTTGTGTGGATTTTTCAAAATAATGGACTCCATAGCCCAATGGACGAAGGCACTGTCTATCTCTCCCAGAGATCTACCGTTCTTGGCACCTCCTAGGAGCTACCATCCCCATTGGAGCCAATGTTAGAGTCGGTCTGGTTATACCTCCATCAGAGATCAAAAACTCTTTGTTGCATTTCATTGTAGGTGTCTCATTCATCCAATCAGTTGCATTCCATTAGAAGCATAGATTGTCTGACGGAAGGGTCTTGTTTCTCATTTTCCCTCATGTCATATATCTTCTAGTTTGTGTCTGATCATTAAAGTTCATCAAAATTCATCAAAGTCAATTTTACAGTCATTCATAGTCATGGATGGTCTTTTGGTCAGCAAAGGGTATTTTCAGTCATTAGGTCTAGGGTTTCATCTCCAAAAATTTCAAATAATGCCCAACAGGCACATGAGGATGTTTCTAATAAGTTTTCATTCCAAAATTTTCATCATCAATAATGCTGAGAATGATTCTTCTTCAAAACTCTGTTTTGAAGAAGAAATCGTCAAATTTGTTTCTTGTAATAAATATGTAATTTTTAAGGTTTTTCAAGTTCTAAAAATCTTCAGGTGCAACCCTGGGCTCCTTTTCCGAAATCACATGCCAATAATCCCTGCAAAAAATTGACAAAGGAGCCATCATTTCAGCCAAAAATTCAGAGTGGAAACAAGTAAAACAAAGTTTGTATTAAAAGTGAAAAAGTGCCAATTTCAAAACATTACAAAAATGGGTTTGTAAGAAGCAAAAATTAAAGCCATGACTCTAAGAGATATTTTCACCATTCCAAAGTCATTTGCATGCAAGAACTTGTCAAAACATCCAAGAGAAAACATTGGAGGGCTAAACTGTTGGTTTGAAAGCGGGTTATCTCTGAAATACTTGCGCGGCGCACAGGAAGGAGGTCGCGACGCATTGGAAGGTTGCGGCGCATAGAGCCGATTGTCACCATGTAATTTTCAACTGGCGCGGCGCATATACCAGGCGCAGCGCATTGGGTTTGTGCGCGGCGTACAGAGCCGACAGGCCAAATTTATATCACTGCTTCCCAAATTTTCAAAACAAATTCAAATCTTTCGCTCCAAGTAAGTGTGTGATGCGTTGGCCACTACTATTAGATCGTGTTTAGTGTTGTTTGGAGGGAGAAATGGGAGAGTTTGATTGGTGAAAATACAAACCCTATATGCATATCAGAATCTGCTCTTTAGGGTTTCAAATGGTGTTTTAAAAATTCATTGTCATGCTGAATACTCAATGTCATACTATCATGTCTCAACCGTGATTTATTTCCCGTCACTGTCACATCATTAAGGCCCCTCTCCTATTTCCCTATATCCCATCCCTAAACCCTACCATTTCCTATCACTTCCCTCTTTCATATCACTTATGAAATCCCAATTCCCAAAACAGTCAAGTGACTGTCTTCACATCCTTAATTTCACTTGACTCAAATATATTTTCTTCTCTTATAACTTGTCCCATTTTACCTATTCCTAAACCCTACTATTCCCCATAACCATCACTCTCCCATATCATTTTCAAATATTCCTAGATTACCAAACCTCACATCCCTCAATATAGTCAAGTGACTGTTATGGCATTCTAATTCTCCTTAACAGTCCACTTTTCCCACTGTTTTTGTTCACCACAATCCCTTCATATTTTGACTCACATTTGGAAATTGGAGGTAAATACACCAAAATCTTATTTTCACCACATATATATCAGTATATACTTGTCATACACATTGCAAAGCATCATGACAGAGACAGATTCATCATATGAGCAAAAAAGTGACTCAACCACTGAGCTTAATGTACCAAGAAGGCCTCGTAAAGGGGGCAGACACATCAGAGAAGAGCCCATTTCATTGACTCAATTGCAGGCCTTCCCACTTGCAATGGCTTGTTTTCAGCAACAGTCATGTTTTCGGTATTGTGAGATGATTTCTCAAACTCGGCATCATCAGGAGTTGGTTCGCCTGTTTTTTTTACACTTGCAAGATGGTCAGGTTACCCTCGTTGGAGTAAATTTCACCTTGACACTAGAAACCATTTCGCAAGCAACAGCAATACCGAATATAGGTGAGCAATGGAACAAGAGACAACAGCTAGACAAAGTGTATTACGAGCCATACATCAGGCCTGGCTATATGAGGCAGCTCAGCAGGGCGTTCCCTTTTAGATTCTTGAAGGAGTCCTAGGCGCCATTGATGAAACTCATCATCAGGTACTTCAGCTGTGAGGGTCAGTTCTCGCGCCTTTATGCTTACCATATCCGATTATTGATGCATTTCACAAGAGTGAGGATGATGAGCATTCCATATTTCATGTGCCGAAACATAGAGCGGATGACTACTCTTGTGCAGAAGAAGACTCCAGGGCAGCAGCATAACAACATTTATCATTATACGCTCATCAAGACGATTGTGGTACATCAGCTTGGATTGCAGGGCATTGCTTGGGAAGAGTTCATTTCCCGTGACTTCTTTACATCCCCTCAGCCTCCTCCAGAGATTATTCATGGTGCGGGTGAGCCTTCACATCAGTTTGAGGGTCCTGAGATAGAGCCTATCAGTTTTCCAGTATGTGTTACCTATCGGAGAGGCACCAGAGCCTTATTTGCAGCAGCACGATGAGTACTATGTCCACCCAGGGTGGAAGGGGTCTCGTTACCTTCATCAGCAGCGCGAGTACTATCTCCACTTGGGGTGGAAGGGGTCTTGCCTTCGACATCAGCACAGGTACAGGGACAGGACAGAGGCAAGAGGCCTATGTAGGAGGGAGGCCCTTCAGGAAGTCAGGATGCTAATTTTACATTGATTGATGTGGACGTGAGTTCTCCAAACTCAAAACTGAGAGAAATCATTCAAGAGCAGAAAATTGAGATCAGCACATTGACCGAGAAGTTTTAAAGAGCACAATGGATCATTAATTATCTGGAGTAGTGGAATAAGCAGTTAGAGGATCAACAGACACTTATGGAGTTGCAAAACATCTGCGAGAACCGGCAAGCTGCCCGAAGAAGCCCATCCGAGATGACACCTATCGAGCGGGAGATTGAGGCCGATCGAGAGACTTGGCTCGAAAGGGTCAGCATCCATTTGGAGAAGCTCTTAGAGAAATAAAACAAAGAGAAGAACATGCTCCGACACATGAAGAACCACTATTGGGCTCGCACACATGTTTGCAAAGCGAAAATGAAGATCCTAAAAGCGAGGCTGAGAAGGGCACTGCGGAGGCACAAAAGGCCTGATCCACTTCAAATCTTGGCCGAAGCTTCTTTGGTTGAGCATGATACTTGATGGGGGACCTTCACTCCAAATTTCAGCAAATTTGGAGAAAATTTTGTCATTTTTGAGTTTTTGGTCACAAAACAGGTTTTCCTGCCCAACACGTAGCGCCACCTTGCGTGTGCTTATGTTTGATAGATCTTCTGGAGGAAAACTTGACATTTTTGGATTTTTTATGAAAATTTGTGGATTCTCAGGAATGGCCTAATAATTTCATCAAGTTCTGGGTGGCCTAAAGGGTCAAAAACACCTTGAAAATGGCCTTTCTGCCACCTTTTACACACACAGGAACCAGTCTTGGGAGATTGAAGTTTTTGAGGGGAAAATGACATCCAAATCTAGAAATTCCACTTGGGTTGGAAAGTAGATAGGCAGGGATTTCCAACGAGCTATCATGAGCTCAATTTGGACTTCAGGAAGTGCCTCAAAATCAGCTCCAAACTTGTGCTACGCATACAGATTTTGAGCGCGGCGCATAGAGAAAGTTGGCCTCATTTTCACTCTTCATCTCAGAATTTCGCCCAGTTTTGACTAGTTTCACTTTTTCATGTAACTATTGATCTACCTTGATGTAATTTGATGACCATGATGTAAATTTGGCACATTTTTAGTTGTTCTAGAGGATTCATTCACTAAAAGGTGAAAATTAAATGAATGAATCAGTTTCCTACCATATAGAGGCAAGTTGTTTGATTGCCTAGATTTCAGTTCCTAGTTTAGAATTGGTTGAAACAGCTCCTAGAAGGATGAGCTCGACCCCTAGAGGCATGGGAAGGGGTTAAACTGGTCTATATTATGTATTTTCTAAGTCATTTCCAGGGTTGGACTCTTGGGAATAGTTTGGCACCTCATTGTATATTCATTTTAGCATTTTGGCAAAGGAAAGACTAGAGTTTTGCAACACTTGTTGGGATTCTTGTGGCTCTAAGTTTTGATGATTTTTTTCTCCATGTATCTGTAAGTTTCATTAATGTTTTATGTATGCCCATTTCCTTCTCTTTGCTTAAGAAATTAAACAAATGAGTAACTAAGTTAGAATTCATTAGTTTGCTAGTGCTCTGCCTTAAACTTTTGTTTAGTTTTATATTTTTTCGTCAGTTTGAAGAGGATCCTTGCACCTTCTTGCCCTCTTCAGCTCCTCAGCAGTATTTTCTATCCATTCAATTAATCTAAGACATCAAATCCATTGCCTTCCCTTCCCCAACTTGAACTCTGCAAGAATTTGGCCTCATCCCCAAGCCCAAAATTGTCTTTCCCTTTTTCCAACAAAACCCCAAAAAATCAAAACAAATCCTCCTATTTGTATATCTAGCCTAAGATTAGTTGTTGTTTCAGTCATCTCAAACCCTATTGAATACTTTTCGCTGAGATTGACCCGGAGAGAGCCCTCTCCTGTTCTGGTAGGGCTAGCTACCAAAATGAGCGTGGTTTGGTGTTATCCTGTCTCTGCCTTCCTTCAGCCTGAGGTAGATTTAGGCAATAACACAACAAATCCTCCTAAATCCCAAAGCCACCTAGAACTAGCATCAATGCTCCATGACTTGTGTTGCGCTATAACTCTGGCTGAGAATGCTAGCCCACTGACTACGTACCAACTCACCACCTCTCTCCAGTCCAACCCTTGACTCGATCCAATGCTAATCTCGCTCTCCTGATGCTAGGATAAAATGCTGAAGATTTTTCGACTTGTATCCCGCTGCCAATTGAGACCTGTAGTACATGTGATGTCTAAGGGTCCCTGCTCCACTATGCTCCTGACTAAGAAGATTGTACCATCAGTAGGATGCCAAATCATGATCTCTTGACAATCTAACATATAGACACATGTGCAAAGGATAAGTCTACTTAGATGATATTGGTCCATGCTAAACTCCCAACACTCTGCTCTATCAACCAACATAATAGGTTCAAGAAATATTGTCCCTCTTCCTATAATGGACAAAAGTGGGAAAACTATGTTGTAAGCCCTCTCTATGTACCCCTGGAGAGGGTTGATTCCTAAAAATGTTGTGGTTTTGATGGCCGCTAATACCTCTATTTGCACTTCATCAATGGGTAGAACCAAAGATGGATGCACTGTTGTATCCCTCTCCTGATAGGAAACTCCATGCTCCTCTAGCCAACCAATATCCTACAAAACAGTCCTCCCAGACTCCAGGACCTCCTCAAAGGAAATGTCTATAGATAGTGCCACCCCGCTTTGTGCTTGTACTCCTATCTGGTCCTCACCAATCGCTGACCCCAAGGATGGACACTTATCCTCCTCCCTCACGGGCTC
The DNA here is from genome assembly GCA_034641835.2 of Pinus albicaulis. NCBI lineage: Eukaryota > Viridiplantae > Streptophyta > Pinopsida > Pinales > Pinaceae > Pinus > Pinus albicaulis. The sequence continues at coordinate 1,587,829,273 of CM076584.1, read as the reverse complement.
AATGTGATCCTCCAAATGACTCTCCCAAAAAGAATCATCATGCATACTGTGTACATCATCCTCTTCTGCTAAATCATGCTCCACCATAGGCTACTAATGCTGAATCATCATATGTGACTCATCATATTGAATTTCTCCCATAGAGTCCACTAACTTCTCACAATACACACCGTAATATAAATCAGTCCTATTGTCAACAAATCCACATGACTACTCATGCTCCCCAGAGGCATCCTCATATGACCTCATGGACTCATCCAAAGAAGAGTCCTCATCCCGACATACAAAAGGAATTTCCTCTTGTTCTACCTATGCCACCTCATCTACATCTCTCAAGCATGAGTGGTTAGGTCCCCAAGGTTCTTTGTAGATGAAGCAAAGGCCCTTCCTCCTTAGCTCATTCTTTCTGCATGATACACCAAAATAGGGTATCTCCTCCCTGGTCAATTGTCTCCTGAATAACCCAATTTTTCACTCAACTAGCCTTTCGGCTATCTCATAAGTAACAGGTGAGACCGACTACTCTTTCTTCCAAATGCTAAACAATCTAGTCTACAAATCCTAGAAAATGACATCATTACCCCTCATACATGATGACAAAATGGACTACATGTGTGCTATGATTTTGTCAGGATGATGTTTCCTAATGCTAAATAAGCATTGGAACATCTATAGGGTCAAGTCATCACACTCAAGCTCAAACTTGAGATCATAAAATCTAACCAAGGCCATGACTTATAGAATCTCTAGCCTCTTCCCAAAGGTAGGGCCCTCACTGTTATCCAAATCCTGTAGGGTCTCCAATATCAACCTGAAGACTCCCCTCATAATTTAATCACTGTAAGGAGTTATAGGTGCGGTTAACATCAAGATACTGCTAAGACATGAGGAAATTGGAAGTTTGACTTCTATACACATGTGCCTCAAATACTTGGGTTGTGCTAAGGAAAGCATGGCTAGTTTTAGATCCCAAATCAAGCTCTTTCCATCTAACTGATCCACCTTGGAAAGGAGCGAAGCCAATTCTTCAAGTTTGAGCAGGGATTTGGGTGTAACCCCCACCATCTCAAATCTATCACAAGTTTGAATATTTTGTGTCCCGCCTCATGTTCTTCATGCAAATCATTTGGTTGCTCCTTCTGCAGTATATAAAGCATCTCCTTGGAAAATTTTTGTTGATGGTTGCTGCCAGTTTATTAAGAGAGTCAATGAAGGTTTGGTCCATGTTTTTGTTCAATGATGAATTATGCATGACTCTGACAGCAATATCATAATACTTCACTCATACACGACTTGACAAATAGTGACATGACCAATAGACTCCAAACATTCATATCCGAATCAATAATATGTCCATCATACCCAACATACAAACAAGATATTCAACCATAACAACTCACCACTCAAACATAGCCCAAATAGCTAAAATCTCACTCACCAATGTCAAGGCTCACAACCCTCCTATCAAACCCTTGATGGATATATCTATAGCTAATACAACTTATGACATGGCTTTTAATAAATTCTACTAGTCATGACAATAAATACAAGCTACATATACAACTCAAAATTTACTGGACATTTGCTTGATTGAAATAAATTTATATAAGGATAACACCCGGTATATATGCTACCTCGGAAAGTTTCAATAGTCAGCTCCAACAAAAGGATCCCAGTGGCCAGCTACAACTTCAGCAACCAGTTCTGGATAGTCCTAGGCTTGGATAATTGTTGACGGTTTAATGGTTCAAGTGTTTGGTTCATCAGAGATGAAACACTCAAACTGTGTTTACACAAGGAAAGCTACTAGTCTAAAGTGAGAAATAAAAAAATATACAACTACTGCAACAAACTACTCCTCTAAATACCATGTTGTCTCCCAGTTTCTGCAACTATTGGCTAACTTCAGCACTAAAATTTCCCACAAAAAAGTGCTTAGAAAATTCAAGGAATTTGGGAAGATGATCCTTGCCCAAAACCCAAAAAACCCATAAATGGTTTTACTTGGTTTTCACCTTCCAAAATTGACCCTCGAGGTCCTACGCTCTCTGACAAAAATTATGCATGAGTTGTTGCAATGTATTGGCCAAAACACCTACATTCGATGCTCGAAAAATTCTCAAAAATCACTCCTAGACTCCTCAAGCCAATCTGACCAAAACCCATAAATGGTTTAGCCAAATCATGATTGTCCAAAATTGACACCAATAAGCCCTATGCTCTCCCAGTATCTACTGAATGCACTTTCTACATAATGATCAGCGAACTATTCAACAGCCCTCCAAATGTGTAACAAATAATCCCTCCCACATTTCCTCTATCTCCCTCAGTAGACAAAGCTCAAATGGTTGAGACCTTCGTCCACAACTAGGCTCAACTCTCCTCCTCTATGTTGGCCCAAAGACTACCATGCTCCTCTAGAAATAGAATATAGATCTCAGCCATTGGAGGTTCGCCTATAGCTGAAAATCTAATGAACTTAGGTTTGCCTATAACTCTCGTAAGCTATTGAACCTTGCAACCAACAATAAACACAAGAACCCATCTGCGTCCTCCCGGACTATCACTTCGTCATCCAGAAATACACACTACTGAGGCAACCAAATGCAGAAGCTGAAGATATCACAGTGAAGCTCTCTCAGATGAAATGGAAAACCCAAAATAGGGTGGAACTCGAAGTCCCCTGAAGAATGGGTGAGATCTCCGCTCAGAAAAATCTTGCTAAAAATCAAGTGACTCAACTAAATAGCTTGAGCAAATGAGATCAAAATTAATTATCCAATAGTGCATGCAAAAGTAATAAATCTTCGATCTTCTTATGAATTTGATGTATAGTAAAAACCTTGAACTTGGCTTTTCTGGTAATTTGGCAAGTAAAGCCTTAGGCTGGCAAGATCACCAGCTCTATTACCACTGTAATATCCCTTTTGGTAATTTTCTTTAAAATTTCATGAGGTTTTTAACTTTGCACAATTTCACCAAGAAACACACCAGAAATTTGATAGAAAAATAAACCCATAAACCATATGACAATCTCATTAAAATATCACAATATGGAGAACAATTATATATGCAGCAACAACAACAACAAAATCTAACTTTATTATATATAAATTTATTCCAATACAATAGCTCGAAGCAACCCTCCAAGATAGTTATAATGTTGATGCTAACCTCCAAACTTGAAACAGGAAATCAATCATGACAACCTGTGAATCCTGAATGGATCCACCAAGGGAAGAGATGGATGCTTGCCCACTCTCAATAAATCACCCGAGGGTTTCTGTCCTAGGGCTACTGCTGAAGTAGAGAATCCAATTTCTCAAACCTCTCACACAAACTGTGATCCAATCCAAGATGATCTCTAATGGCCCTTCCTCCACTTTTTATAGATTTGATGGAATCCTCTAGAAGCTCTTATTTTATTATTATTTTAATTATTGAGCAAATTTCCCTTAATTAAAATATTCTTTTTAATGTGGGAAAATGTTCAATTGGCCACCATGCCTCCTCAAATCACTGAAAATCACTTCTAGCCATCCCATCTTGTAGATCTTCTCGTTATGGTTCCAAAAAACTATCACACTATGGTGTTCTGCCAAGAATTCCTCTCGAAATTCCACCTTAGGCGTGATTAATTGAGTTAGGTCCATTAATAACTCAATTTTTTGAAAGTTGTCAGAATGCAATGGAACGAAAGGAAAACTATGCGGATGCTGTAATATATCAATCAAATGCCATAGGACCTCATAATAACTCCTCAAGATTCCTCCAAAATCCCCCAGGGTCCGCTAATGACACAACCTACACCTCTAGCCTATCTACCCCCAACTCTGAAATTCCATCCTAACCATGTCATACGGAATACCAGAAAAAGGAACATTACACTTTTCCATTTCTTGATAGCCTTGATGAGATGAGTTCTCATAATTTGGTTTAGTTCGATTGTCGGATGGATTCAAAGCTGAGTGAGGTGGATCTCCAAAATAAAAAAACACATGGCCTAGTGGTCCTTGAACCAGACTGTGGATCACGATAAAATCACTAGCCTAGTAACCCTTGAACTATACTATAGGTTACGTAGGATTTTGTGCCTCAGTGGGCCTAAGAATCCTTGTCAATGAATGAAAATATATATGGTAAAGCCAAAAGGTAGATTGCTCTTCGTTGGGCCTAGGAGTCATGGGATGGGATGTACGATAAAGCCTGGAGAGTGGGTCTTAGTGTAGGGCCTAGTGATCCCTAGATCAGCCTATGGATTACGATAAAGCCTGAAGAGTGGGTCTCGGTGTAGGGGCTAGTGATCCCTAGATCATCCTGTGGATTAAGGTAAAGCCCGAGAGACTAGGAGGTAATGAAAATTCCTCATGGTGTAGGTGGATAACTCCAATAGCATCCATGCTTTTTTGGTTCTTTTTGGTTGGTTATGAGTCCCACATTCATGCTTGGAATATGGCACAAGGGTGATTGTATGAAGAGAGATTTGGCTAATCCAATCTATGGTTGGGTGAAACTCGGTAGTCTCATTCCCAATTGGTTTCTACATTCATTAATGAGAAATGCATTTCCTTTGATTTCGATGTGTAAATGTATTGGTTTATATGTGGATTCTATGGCTGATGTATTCATGGTATTTTTTATTGTTATTTTTTTGGTTATGAGCATGTATTATTATAGTGATGATGTATGGATCTCCTCATGTTTTTACTTGTAAATGAATAGACAATGTATCTATGACCTAATAGATGATACTACAGCTAATGATTTAAAGGAACAATTATTCTTAGCAATTCTTAGATAATTATAAGACCCCTATGTTCATATCTATTGTTTACACTTGTAGATTACATATTTGTGATATGTTTGATGAAATGTCTGTCATGGATAGTAGGGGTCTAGTCTAGGTCTTGTCATAGTTTTTTCAAATACATCATTGTTTCATTGTGTTATTTCATTTTGAACTTGTCATTGAATTTTGGGCAGTGGCCTGGACTCTAGGCCTAAAAAAGTGCCTTAAATCTCGTGGGCGCATGCACAGTTATGGGGAATTTAGTCCCCGAACGCAAGCATGCAGGATTATGCATGTGTCCAAAGCCTCCCAAACACATGGATGCAGGAATGTGAATGAGTACAACAGGTTTTCTTCATGAAATATCAGTGGGACCCAGGGGCTAGAGGCCTGAGTGTTTGGGTTAGGTCCTAGGAGTTATGTTGCTGATGTGGAAGGTTCATATTATGTCTTTCCGTCGATTCCACTTCCTTAAGGTCATCTAGTAGGTCGAATTTGATCATAGTAGCCTCTCGTCATGTGTTTACCCCAGTTGGTTGGTTACTTAGGTAGATGTGGGATGAGGGTATTATAGAGTGGTATGAGAGCATGGTTCATCCCTTAGAATGGATGAGCGGTGTGTTCGTCATGCATTCATGTCATTTGCACAAGTGTTTTCATCATTTTTGTATATCTTCTTGTTGCATCCGCACAGTGTTGGTCATAGCTACAGTGATGTCACCATGTGTAGGTTGATGGCGTTATTGTGCACTGTGTCATTATGGGTGTGTGATTGGATACATGTTTTTTAAACATGTCAAGTTCTTACATGTATCATTCTTGTATTCTTGGTTACATGTTGCTACCTGTTGTTACAAGTATTGTCCATTTATTCTTGATTATATGTGTTTATGCGTGTGTATTTTTTGTGTTTATGCTTGTGTATTATCCATGTTTATGCTTGTGTGTGGTCTGTGTGTACGATTTTGTATCGTCTATGTTTATGATTCTGTGTTGTCCACACACAGTGGTATGGTTGATGTCATCATGCATGAGGTCATAATATGTGTAGTGATATGGTCATGCAGTGATGACTGGACTTTAGCTAGAATGATTTTATGTGTTGGCACACTTAGTTGTTATACATTTATATGTTGTTATGATTATATGTATACATGTATCATGATGATTTTTATGATCTTACAGATGAGGTATCATCCCCAAACTATACTAAGGTATGTTGGTTTATTATGATTTAGTTTAGCTAACATATTATGTGTTACAGGAGAAAGATCAAAATGAATAGAAAGATGGTAGAATACAAAGACTCTCCCTATGAGTCACATGAGAAACATGGTGGACACTCTTCTAATTTGGAAGACACATTGAGAAGCTTAAAGGAATAAATAAGGAGTTTTAAGGCGGAAAATGACATGATCATACAGGAAAAAGAGAAACAAGCAGAGGTTAATGCAATACTTTTTTAGAGCTTTTCAGAATTGCTGCGACAAGGGCCACTTCGGATCAGCCATGGGCAGGAGGACAGAACCAATGGGGCATATGGAAGTAGGTCCCATGGTAGACACAGGTCAGATAGAGCTGACAGTAAGATATGGAAAAATGTTGGACACTCTAGATAGGAGGGGTGGTGAGTATAGTTACTATTCTAGTTCTAGTTCGTATGGACATCATGATCATCATCGTTATAATCCTTACAAGAGGAGTGGCAGGGGATACTTGCCGGATTAATTTAAGGAAGAAAATCCATCTAATTTTAATGGGGAATTGAAGAATATAGAATATGCATAAGCTTGGATACTTGGGATGAACAAATTATTTGAGTTGCATGAGTACATAGATAATATGAAGGCCAAAATTGCTATCTTCAGTCTGAAAGGTAAAACAAACATTTGGTGGGAAGATGTGAAGTAGGTCAAAGACATCAGGACAAACGACTTTAGTTGGCATGAGTTCAAGAGGCTTTTCAGGAAGAAGTAATTGTCAGAAAGGTACTACGACAGTAAGGCCGAATTATTCTATGAGATAAAGATGGGGTCAATGATAGATGAAGAGTACACGACCAAGTTCCTAGAGCTATTGAAGTATGTACCATGTCTGAAAGATGAGAAGGATTAAGTTTAGTGATTTGCCAGTGGTTTTCCATTTGCATTTAGAGATCGTATTGAGTATGATGAGCCTTCGTAACTTGAGGAATTCATTGGGAAATTGAAGCATTACTATGAAATTTAAAAGCATAAGAATGAATCTCAGCAAGGATGGAATGGGAAGGACAAAGGTAAATTTAAATGGGAGCCTAAGAGAGTAAGGCCTAAAAATGTAGAGGATAAATAAAATGTGGCACCTCAAAAGAATTTTAATGTAGATATACATGGACATGGATCACAACAAAAACATAGAGGTAATGGTATTGGACGGTTGGAGTGTTGCACATGAGGTGAGGAGAACCTTAGGAGAGTTTTTCCACAAAATTAGGGTGATAGGCCTAAGATATACAGTGCACAGGAGGCGCATACTATTGGGGATGTTGGGCAGAGTATTCCTCGTATTTATGCAGATGTGGACAACAAGCATGAAAAACACTAAGCATCTATCATTGAGATGGATGGTAATCTTTGTGATCAAGTTATTTCTATTTTGATTGAACCTCGATATAATTAAATCTATGTTAGTCCTGACTTATTGGATAAGCGTGGTTTGAGTAAGGAAATGCATGCAGAATCTTGGTTAGTCAAATTGTCTATAGGTACAAATAAAAGAGTTCACCATTGGGTAATATCTTGTGCATTATAGTTAAATGGTATGCTTACATCAACAAACTTGAACATATTACCATTAGGGTCATATAATATGCTATTGGGTATGGAATGGCTATATTTTCACAAGACCAAGGTGGATGGTTATGATAAGTCCATTGAGTGATTGTATGACAATGGGGAACCAAGAGTCTTAAAGGGAAAGAAGAAAACCACAAAAGTTAGGATGGTGAAATCTATGCAGGCCAAGTAGAGTCACATGAAAGGGTGTGTGCTATTTGTAGTTCATATCTCTAGTGACAAGGGTAAGGAAGTTGAGGATGCATATGTTTTGAGTAGGTACCTAATTTTACAATAGTTTCAGGATGTATTTCGTGCAAATATTTCAGAGTTTCCACCTCACAGGGAGGTAGAATTTTCTATTGAGTTGGTACCAGGGGAAAATATAGCATCAGAAGCACCTTACAGGATGAGCACACCTGAGTTGGTAAAATTAAAGTTGCAGTTGAAATAGATGCTTGAAAAAGGATATATTAGGTCAAGTGTATCGCCTTGGGGCGCACCAGTGTTGTTCGTGAAGAATAAGGATGACACTCTTAGACTATGCATTGATTACATGAAGTTGAAAAAAGTGACCATCAAGAACAAGTATCCATTACATAGGATTGATGATTTGTTTGATTAGCTGAAGGGAGCAGCAGTGTTCTATAAGATCAACTTGAGATCTGGATACCATCAGGTACGCATCAAATAAGAGGACATATACAAGACCACATTCAAGAATAGGTATGGGAATTATGAGTTTATTGTAATTCCATTCGGTTTGAATAATTCCTCGGCTACATTTATTTGTTTGATGAAAAATGTGTTGCATCCTTACTTGGATAATTTTTTTATTATGTTCATTGATGACATATTGGTATATTCTAAAAATGAGGAAGAGCATGTTGAACATTTGGCAGCAGCGTGATATTGTTGAGAGAGCATCAATTGTATGCTAAGCTCAACAAATGTTCCAGAGTGAGGTACATTTCCTTGGACTTGTTGTCTCAAAGGAACATTGCAGTATATCTAGAAAAGATAAGGTCCATAATGGAGTGGGTAGCTCCTAATAATGTGGATGAGGTGAGATCCTTTATGGTATTTTTAGGTTATTACACGAGGTTCATCAGGAACTTGTTACATATTTCTTATCCTATTACATCATTGCAGAGGAAAGGTAAGAAGTTTGATTGGACAGAGGAGTGTGAGTCTAGTTTTGAGAAACTTAAGCAGTTGTTGACACATGATCCAGTGTTAAATATTGTAGATCTGGACAAGGAGTTTGTAGTATGTACAGATGCTTGCAAGAGAGGACTTTTTGGGGTCCTTATGTAGGATGGACAAGTGGTATGCTGCGAGTCATAAAAACATAATGATCATGAGAAGAACTACCCGACACATGATCCTGAGCTAGCAAATATCATATATGCATTGAATATGTTGAGGCACTATCTTCTTGGCAGGAGGTTTTTACTGATGAGTGATCACATTGGGTTGAGATACTTGTTTGACCAATCGAATTTGAATGATAGGAAATCTATATGGTTGGCCATGATCAGTGAGTTTGAATTCGAGATCATGTACATCAAGGGAAAGGAGAACATGGTTGCAAGTGCTCTTAGCAGGCGAGTACAAGTGAATCAATTAGAAACCATGAGTTCCTGTGGGACGGATTTATATGATAGGATATTGCAGGCAGGTCAACATGATGAAAAGTATATGGAGATTGTGCACATGTTGCAACAGAGTACAGGTATAGGTGCAAGTGTATAGGATTTGGAATACCATCTCACAAAAGATGGATTGGTCATATTTAAAGACATGATATATGTGTCAGAAAACAGTGAGCTCAAGAAGGTGATCTTGAGGGAGTTTCATGCGAAACCATATTCGGGTCACCCAGGCTATCAAAAGACATTGAATGCAGTGAAGAGGTTATATTATTGGCCAAATCTAAAGAAGGATGTGGTAGATTTTGTAGCTAGTGTTTGGATTATCAAATGATTAAGGCAGAATGTAGGCATCCAAGTGGACTACTACAATCGATTGCGATTCCAGAGTGGAAATGGGAGGTCATTTCCAGGGATTTCATCATAGGTTTTCCCAGGATAGCTAGAAAAAATGATTCCATCATGGTTTTTATGGAAATGTTGATAAAGGTTGCACACTTCATTCTACTAAAGACTGCATATTCAACTAGCGATGTGGAACAGGTATTCATCAGAGATGTGGTTAGATTGCATGGTGTTCTGAAGAAGATTGTGTCTCACAGGGATGAAAAGTTCACTTCCAAGTTTTGGAAGTATTTTTTTGTAGGTTTGGGGACCGGTTTGGCCTTCAACACAACTTATCATTCACAGACAGATAGACAGACTGAGAGGTTCAATAGTATATTGGAGGATATGTTGAGGATGTATGTGATGCATCAACAACGAAAGTAGGAATAGTATCTTCCATTGGTAGATTTTTCCTACAAAAAAAAGTACCAGGAATCACTGAGGATGACTCCATTTGAGGCTTTAAATAGGTGAAGTTGCAACACTCTGTCAGAGCGATCTGGTTAATAGGGTATTGATTAGACCAGACATGTTAGTAGAGATGGAGGAGGAAATGTAGGTGATTATCTAGAACTTGAAAGCAACACATGATAGGAAGAAGAGATATGTAGATAGGAACATGTTGTTTAAGGAGTTTAAGGTTGAGAAACATGTGTACTTGTGTATCAATCCCAAGAAGAGCTCCTTTCGAATTGGATCACGTGCCAAGTTGGCACCAAGGTTTTGTGGACCCTTCATAATTATTGAGAGGATCAGACTATGTAATATTCTAAATTTTTTCTACAATAAATTGGAATATTAATTTTTGCTGATTTCACCTAGGGGGAGAATAAATGGGTAAGGAGACCCATGCATAATGAAAATCTCAATAAAATCCCTCATAGTATGAAAGGGTATCATCATTGGAGCTGCTCTTCACACCCTCATGTGTGAACAGGGTCATTTGCAAGTGGACAAGGTCAAGTTTGACCAAGTCAACAACGCTGGGATAAGAGGTGGAGAACACTTAGAGAAACTATGCAGTAAGAATGGGAAGAGGGTTATTTGGTGGAGAAAACCCTAAAAGGAGTGGGGCCCATGGAGAGGGGACCTTCACTTGTTTAAAAGGAGAGCAAGGAAACCATTGTTTCTCATGCTATGGATTATTGATTTCATTGTCTATACAAACATTGTGCATTCTCCTGCTGTTTAGAAGAGTTGTCGAGGGAATTCCTGTTTAGGATTCCTTCTCCTTCTTGAGAGGCCTCTTGAGAGATTTTTCTTCATTCTCCACACTTCTTGGCTTAAGGCCAAAGCCACCTCCTCCAGCTACAATGTTATTTCGGCTAAAGTGTAACGTTGTGTTGTAGGGTGTTGCAGTGGAGGACCTCAACACCATTTCCGGAGCTAATTTTCAGAGGAGGGAGTCTCCATTCCTTTAGGAATATAGTGAGGAAGGTTTCAAGACTTATTGCAGATCTTGGTAGTAGGCCAACTCATTACCTTGCCCCTACAGCGCAGTTTCATCCAGTGACTGCATTATTTCTAGTGAGCATTTGCAGTGGGGATCTTGCAGATTGTTTGGACGAGGAGATATTTGGTGAGGGGATCAGCCTTTCACTTTTGAAATCCATTGGAGGAGGCATATTCAGTTTGAGCATCATATTCAGCCATCTCCATCCTGTTCTATTTCTGAGTTGCAGCTTCTACCCGACAACTTCGACATTTTGCAGATTTTGTATTTTGTAGCCAATCCTTCCAGGATTGACATGAGGTAGCCTTTGGGAGCTAAGATATTCACTCCCAATGTTGTATGGGCCATGTATTTGTATATCCATGTATTTGAAATATGTATCATGCAATTTATCTTATAAAACTGTGCAATCATAGCTTGGGCACACATGTGTAGCAGTGTTTTATCATGATTTATGTACTTGTCTCTTGAGGCTGAGTATTGCTTATCCTGAGTAGCATTTTCCTCAGGATATTGTATTCATTTGTTGCTGCTATTATTTAATAATATGGCTATGGATTTCTCTCACATTTCTATGAGTTGAGTGTCACTGCTACTCCATTGTTTTTTTTACATATTGCTGGATCTCCAACTTTTAGAATATCTTGAGATGTTCTCATAGTTGTAGAAATTTCCTAGTTTGGAATATTATAGTGGTATCAAAGCATAATCCTGGCTCAGCCTATGGATCTCAACCATTATGCTATCAAGGAGAAAGAAGATGAAGACTCCACTATGTAGAGAGAAAAATGAAGATAAGCTTACAAAGCTTCTTCCAAGATCTGTACAGAGCATTCATGAAGAATTTGAGAAGATAAGGAGGGAGATATGTATAGGATCTCCAAGAGGGTTTGAAATTGAGCCAAAATCTATATTTCCTTGTAGGGAGTGTGAGCATGTAGCCAAACCCTATGATGTACAGCATAGTCACATGGCCAGTTTTGCCATAAGAGAAAGAGAAGAAGGAGGAATGCCTGAGAGGGGAAATCTTAGTGGGTTCTTGCATGAGTATGAATCTCAAACTTAGAAGTTTAGAGCTTATGTCACTTTCTCAGAGTTTTTCAAGGTCAAGGTAAGGAGGTACAAGTAGCATAATATGGATATATTTCTTCTATCTATCTTTGATGGTTCCCCTACTTGTTCAGCCAAGGCTTGGGTGGAAGAGCGAGACACCTTTCTGCAGCAGCATCAGATTCTCGAAGATGAAGCCATCAGAGTAGCAGCGCTGCACTTTGGAGGTAAGGTCTATGCATGGTGGTTATTTGAGTCCTTTACTTTGAAGAATGCAAATAATTCTTCCTATGCAATGTTCATTACAACTTTGATGGAAATATTTTATAGGAGAAATTCTGAAACAAATGTGGAGGAAACAAACACATCTAAACAAACAAAACCCTTGCATGTGATGGGAGACACCATAGACTCAAAATCACTTCGGAGGACCATGAAGGAGGCTAATATCTTGCATGATACTTTGTTGGAGGCAAGACCTTCATCTTGTATTTTGGCACAAGGAGACAGAGAGATCCCTTTTCCAAAAGAGGATCCAATCATTGGAGGGTTGCCCACTCATGTTGAGAAGACTAAGGGCAACAACACTGTCATTTCTAAAGTTGATCTAGCACCTCATGCAGAGGAAGGAGGAGCTCTTGCTCCAAATAGAGGGGTTCTTGAATCTTTTCAAGGAAGTCCCTAGGATCTCATACATGGAGGTCCAAGCATAATCAGTGAGCAGCATGATTGTGCAGCGTTACAGCTGGAAGAAGGAGGAAGGGAAGAAGAGCAGCATCATGTGATGAGAGGCACACACCCCTCTTTATTTCAGAGAGCTAGTGCAAAGAGGAGGCAGATTGTATTGCGATGTGAGAGCAAGGGCAAGGTTTCCCAACCATATGTACAGTCCACTCTTGACATTGATGTCTCATTGCATAGAGGCATTCCACCAGGGAGGCCACCAAATCTATAATTGGAAAGACATCTTGTCTTTGGATTCACTGCTTTTGGATTTTTGAGAGGTGAAGAGTTTGGAGGAGAAATTTGGCATGGGGGATGTCAAAGTAGCAGACAGTAGCTGGAGGAGAGCTTCACATGCTAGATCACCAGCACTGTCTCTTAGGAGGATTGATCCTTATGGGAGATCTCATCTCTTAGTAGAGTACTCCAAGGATCTTGGTGCATGCATGGTTCTCGATGACCTGGATGGAGATAATGAGTGTGTGGTGGATGATATGGTCATATATTCACATGGAAGAGTCTTCTTGACTAGATATTCTAGTCTCAAGGAGAAGCTGCTGCATGCAGCACATGAGGAATTCTTTTCCATGCATTTTGATGCATATCTTGCCTTAGCAGAGGAGTTCATTTGGGAGGGCATTCAAAAAGACATATTTCAACATATGGAGAGATGCAAAGCCTGAGTGATGATGGAGAGGATGTCACAACCACATTCCTACTCATTGGGAGTAAGGGAGCATTTTCAGTTGAGCCATTTCAGCTCAATTTTTCAAGTACATAATGGAGAATGTACAATTTCACCTTATGATTTGTACTTCTTGTCTTTTTATGAGAAACATATTGTACCAAGGAGGATTATTCCTTCTTGCATATTGTATAATGATGTACTTGAAGCCATTTGTAGCATTAAGATTGGCTATCTCATTGATGGTTTGTGGGGGAAGCCACATGACTTTTGGTGTGCACCGTTGACACCCTTCTGTACTTTCATGTTTATATTTTGTAAAATGATTGTGGAAGCAAACAAGTGGCTGGAGAAGAACTTTTTTTTGTTTGATTTGATGCAGGAAAGGGATGCGCTGCGCTAGTTCCTTATATGGGACCTTGATCCACTTTCCAGTTGTCATGTGACAACTTGTTTCTATTGGTTTTTGCTTCCATGTATTGCTGGTATCTCTATGTTCATGGGAAGCTTTGATTGGAGAGTGAGATTGAGACTAAAGATGCCCATTAGGAGCATGATTCTCTCTACTATACATGTTGTACACATTAGGAGGAACCATGGGCCAACCATGAATGCCACATTACATTTCTTTCCTTCTTGTGGGAGGAACCGCTTGAGGAACTTGAGGAGGCACTCTATGGATCATGAGAAGATGGAGGAGTTAGCACAGTCAACTCTTTTCCCTTTGAGGATGAGGGGAGTCTCATCTATGAGCCACTCCATTTATATGAGCAAAACATATGGTAAGAGTATTTTTGACTTGCATAGTGATTTATCTATATATATGCATCTCTTAACCATGTATGTGCAGGGCTTTGCTCAAAGGAGGGATATTCTTCCTTCTAGATTTGGTGGTCTACATAATACCATTGTGGTTGATCACTCCCTAAGTGGATATGGGGAGGATATTTCTCATGGAGAACATACTCACATTGCACATTACATCATTCACTTTCTCCAAACTTGTGAAGAGATTGGGGTAGCAAGCAAATGGTGGGGAGGTCACCCATCATTTTATTTTCTATGGCAGTGGAGAGTCAAACTGCGTTGGCTACATTTGAGGGACCATTTTCCTTCTCCTTTACTTCACATGGTAGCCAACATGATTCTCCTTATGTTTTCCTTGGTTGATATTTCTAAAGCTTTTCTTGGGAGCATGATTGGAGGAGAGGCACATTGGGTGAACGTGTCCTTGGAGGGAGAAAACTCACACACTCTTTGCACTACATGTTCTAAAGGGAGCATGGGAGGTGGTATGGCCACTACAACAACACATTTTTTTCCTTATGAGGTGAGCCATATGAGGGATGTGATGCCATATGATGATGACTTCCAACTCATCACATATGAGATGATTTGGGCCAACATGTTTCATAACGTTGGAGGAGGGATCCTTAGAGGTCTAATCTCCATCTTGCCATTTGAAGGCAATGTCATTGTAGCCCGAGATCAACATACACTCTACACTTATCCTAAGTGGAGGGGAGGACAGCGTGGGGTAGGCTATTTTGTCTACCCGGATCAGATTTCCAACCCACCTACATTACCGGAGCTAGAGGTGGAAGATGACTTTTAGGAGTTGCCATGTTGGGAGGTAACTCATTTTTCTTAGATGATTTCTTGGGGGATGGAGGGTCCACATGAGGAAGATGTTCCTCAAAACATCATAGAATCCATGCCTTGAGAGGAGGCTTTCTAGTTCTATCCTTGCAGTTGCTTGAGGACAAGAAACATTTGGGAGGGGAGGATTGTACTATTCCAAAAAATTTCTACAATAAATTGGAATATTAATTTTTGTTGATTTCACCTAGGAGGAGAATAAATGGGTAAGAAGGCCCATGCATAATGAAAATCTCAATAAAATCCCTCATATTATGAAAGGGGATCATCATCGGAGCTGGTCTTCACACCCTCATGTGTGAACATGGTCATTTGCAAGTGGACAAGGTCAAGTTTGACCAAGTCAATAGTGTTGGGATAAGAGGTGGAGAACACTTAGAGAAACAATGCAGTATGAATGGGAAGAGGGTTATTTGGTGGAGGAAACCCTAAAAGGAGTGGGGCCCATGGAGAGGGGACCTTCACTCTTTTAAAAGGAGAGCAAGGCAACCATTGTTTCTCACGCTATGGATTATTGATTTCATTGTCTATACAGACATTGTGCATTTTCCTGCTGTTTAGAAAAGTTGCCAGGGGAATTCATATTTAGGATTCCTTCTCCTTCTTGAGAGGCCTCTTAAGGGATTGTTCTTAATTCTCCACACTTCTTGGCTCAAGGCCAAAGCCACCTCCTCCAGCTACAACGTTATTTCTGCTCAAGTGTAATGTTGTGTTGTAGGGTGTTGCAGTGGAGGACCTCAACACCATTTCCGGAGCTGATTTTCAAAGGAGGGAGTCTCCATTCCTTTGGGAAGCTAGTGAGGAAGGTTTCAAGACTTATTTCAGATCTTGGCAGTAGGCCAACTCATTCCCTTGCCCCTACAACGCAGTTTCATCCAGTGACTGTGTTATTTCTAGTGAGCATTTGCAGTGGGGCTCTTGCAGATTGTTTGGAGGGGGAGATATTTGGTGAGGGGATCAACCTTTCAATTTAGAAATCCATTAGAGGAGGAATATTCAGTTTGAGAATCATATTCATCCATCTCCATCCAATTCTATTTCTGAGTTGCAGCTGCTACCCAACAACTTCTACATTTTGTATTTTGTAGTCAATCCTTCCAGGATTGACATGAGGTAGCCTTTGGGAGCTGAGATCTTCACTCCCAATGTTGTATGGGCCATGTATTTGTATATCCATGTATTTTAAATATGTAGCATGTAGTTTCTATTATAAAACTGTGCAGTTAGAGCTTGGGCACACATGTGTAGTAGTGTTTTATCATGATTTATGTACTTGTCTCTTGAGGCTGAGTATTGCTTATCCCGAGTAGCATTTTCCTCAAGATCTTGTATTCATTTGTTGCTGCTATTATTTAATAATATGGATATGGATTTCTCTCACATTTATATGAGTTGAGTGTCACTTCTACTCCATTTTTGTGTTTGCATATTGCTGGATCTCCAAATTTTATAATACCTTGAGATGTTCTCATAGTTGTAGAAATTTCCTAGTTTGGAATATTCAGACTAGTAGCTTGTCGAATTGCATTTCCTTCCACAATGAAATTCCATGATGTCTTTCAGATATAATTACTTAATAAGTATGTTAAATATGTTGATCATGTGATTGAGTGGTCTGTATTGCAGGTGGATCCAAATGGAGAATTTCAACCAGAGCCTCATTGTATATTGCAGAAAAATGTGCCCATGTTATGGAATCGAGAAATAGAGAAAGTTAAAGTGAAATGGAAGTAATTTGGGCCCGATGAAGCTACATGGGATATGGTGGATCAGATGCAGGCTACATGATCCAGGTGGATATTGGTGGTCACCTGCCTATTCCACTTGGGGCTCCACCATTGTCTATTTCAGTTTTTTAGTTTCGGCACAGTTTACTATTTTTAGCAGTTTTTCGGGTCCTAAACTTCTGGAGCCGTTTTGAGGCCCTAAATGACGTTTTTTTGGGAAAACGGAGAGAAACATGAGTCCATAGACCAATGTTACTCATTCCAAATTTGTATTCCTCGGATAGATCTTTCTAACGAGGTATGGTACGCGTCAAACGGAGATCGTATGCCAAAGTTACGCCCCTGGGAAGTTGAAACACCAATTTACCCAAACGGGGCCCATAGTTTTGGCGCTTCATCTCCTAGGGTTAGGGTTTTGGCTGTTTAGGATTTCCCATTGTTTCTAAATGATAAATAGGCCCTCTAGCCTCATTTTAACTCAGTTTAGAGGCCTGTAGCCGCCACATCTCTTCTCAGAGATAGCTACCAGCGCCCTAGCTAGTTTTATTTCCATTCTGTCTGTAAGCAAATTTCAGTTCTTTGATATTAATGAAATGAAGTGTTATTTCCGATGCATCTCTGTATTTATGTTTATATGTTTATTATGTTGCGTTCCTGCATAAATCCGGATCAGTGGTATCAGAGCGGTCTGCATTTTCTCGATCCTTCTTTGCATGTCCCCAACGAGGTCGGGGTATAAGGAGCTAGGGCTCGATCTGGTGGAACCTTTGCAAGATCAGCCTCACAAACCTCGACGGACGCCCATGGGGGACGAAAAGAAAGATGAGGGAGCAGGAGATCCTATCAAAATATTGCTCGAGGAGGCCCTCGAAAAACAAAGGAACGCGATGATGGATAACTTTGTTCAGATCCTTCAACGACTGCCACCGGCGACGCATCTGCATCCAGCAGCCACTCTGGAGGTGCAACTCCTTTTAAGGTACAAGTAAATTTTGACATTCCCATATTTGAGGGTCAAATAGACGCAGATGCCGTAGATAGATGGTTGAATCTATTAGAAGGATATTTCTCTGTTCATGACTTTTCAGACCGGGAGAAGATTATTTTTGCACTCCTCCAAGCTACCCCCCATGTTAAGGACTAGTGGGAAACCTATTGTGAGAACAAGGACCAGACAGAACCCTCTCTGTTCTCAGCCGTACCAACTTGGAATTCTTTTCGAGACGCCGTCAAGGAACAGTACTATCCCGTGGGGAGCTATGAGGACAAGTACATACAATGGACCACGCTGCGACAACAAAGGGATCAAGATGTGCATGAGCTGACGAATCTGTTCCATACCTTGTGCACAAAGTTGGGTATCAAAGATTCAGAGAAACATTTGGTGCTAAAGTATCGCAGCTGTCTGCACAGATACATTCAGGAGGAAATGGAGTTCCTCGACATCTCCTCGCTTGGTACGGCATACCGTTATGCTGCCAAGATTGAGCAGAAATTCAAACAGAAGAAGCGAGACTTTGGATCTGTGAATCAAAAGCAAGGAAAAGGTGCTTCCAAACCGCAGAACAAAGGACAGAGCATGGCGGCTAAAGACAACCCGTCAAAGCCACAAGAAAAGAACAACACCGGAAAGCCAAAGAAGGACACGGGAAAGTGGTGTGAGTTCCATAAGAGCTCCACTCACAACACAAGTGAGTGTCGGGCCAAGCAGTCGCTAGTGGCCGAGATGAGGGCTTCTGAGTCAGATGCATGCTCTGACTCCGAATCAGAACTTGAAAAGGTGAATGAAAAAGGGAAACAGATTATTGATGCGGAGCCCAACGCCACTGTTGCCACTGCAAAGATCCAAAAGGAGGAACCGGAAGATCCAGAGGAGGAGGAACGTCTCTTCCACTCCCGGATGTGGGTAAAGGGCTCCCCGGTACAGTTCATTGTCGACAATGGGAGCCAAAAGAACCTCATTTCAGCAGACGCCGTGAAGCGGTTGGGCTTGCCGACCACAGCTCACCCACATCCATACACCATCGGGTGGCTTCACCAAGGATGAGATCTCCGTGTCAGCCAGCAGTGCCGCCTTCCCTATAGCATCAAGCCCTTCACGGATGAGGTATTATGTGACGTTGCTCCTATTGATGTTTCTGATGTGTTATTAGGACAACCATACTTGTGGAAGCGTCATGCTGTGTATGAGTCTCGGCCTCGTGCTGTTATTGTTACTTTGGGAAATAAGTTGTACAGGATACCAGAGGTACCACCTCCTGCCGCTATCTCTTTGGTTACTGCAAAACAATGCAGTAAGCTCATTTCCCAAACCGGGAAATTCATTTTCCTGATGATCCGCCCCCAGGGCAAGAAGAAGACTGTGGCCACGACCTCCAGACAGGGCTCCTCTGCACAACAACAACAAATGGATAAGGTTGTGGAGGAGTACGGGGACATATTCGCCTCACCCACAGGGGTTCCTCTGCACTGTCAGGTCAAGCATCCGATTGATCTGACCCCCGGTGCACCGCTACCTAATGGACCGATATATCGGCGCTCTGTTTTGGAGAATGATGAAATCAAGAGGCAGATTTAGGAGCTGTTGCAGAAAGGTCACATCAGACCAAGTTCATCGCCCTGTGGGAGCCCGATCGTGTTGGTACAGAAGAAGGATGGGACGTGGAGACTCTATATTGACTATCGGGCGTTGAACAAGATCACTGTCCGGAATAGGTACCCAATCCCACGGATTGATGACCTTCTGGATCAACTCAAAGGTGCAAAATATTTCAGCAAGATTGACCTGAAGTCTGGGTATCACCAGGTACCAATTGAACCCTCCGATGTGTGGAAGACGGCCTTCAAAGCCAAGGAAGGCCTTTTCGAATGGCTAGTCATGCCTTTTGGGTTGACGAATGCTCCCGCCACCTTCATGAGGATGATGGATGACATCTTGCGGCCATTCACCAACTCATTTGTAGTGGTGTACTTGGATGACATTCTGATCTTCAGCCAGACTTGGGAAGAGCACCTTCACCACATCTGACAAGTCCTCCAAACATTGCGGCAACACAAGTTGTGTGCCAATTTGGAGAAGTGCACTTTTGGCATGACCCAGGTTCAATATCTGGGATACATTATTGATGAAAGGGGGGTGCATGTGGATCCGGCCAAGATCCAAGTCATTCGGGATTAGCCAGCCCCAACCACTATAACAGAGCTTCGCAGCTTTCTGGGACTTGCTAATTTCTATCGGAGGTTCGTGTTGGGATTCTCTCATATCACTTGGCCCTTGAGTCAAGTCACCAAGGGAGGAGCGAGAGCACATTTTTTGAGGTCGAACCTCGAAGGTGTTCAAGGCTTGAAAAACTGCCTGCAAGTACCTTGGGTATACATTACCGGACTTGCAACGACCATTTGAGATCGAGACAAATGCCTCTGACTATGCTATTGGGGCAGTTCTTACTCAATAGGGACATCCAGTGGCATTTCACAGTGAGACATTGTCTGACACAGTTCGCAAGTACCCCATATATGACAAAGAAATGTACTCCATTGTGCAAGCTTGTCGACAATGGAAGCATTACATTTTGGGGAAGGAAACAATCATCCACACAGACCACAGGCCCCTGCAGTTCATACGGACACAAGGGAAGTTGCAGAATGATCGCCATCAGAAGTGGTCTACATATCTGCAACAGTTTCATTTGAACATCAAGTATAAGAAGGGTAGCACCAATCATGTTGCGGACTGCCTCAGCCGACCACCGATCGTGGCGCTCACCACTGTGCTCAACTCTTGTGGGCACGAGACTTCTGATTGGCCGCTTCTCTATGAGAGTGACCCAGAATTCGGCCAAACTTACAAGGCACTCTTGGGGGGTACGCAAGTTCCAGATTTTCACCTCCAAGATGCACTTTTATGTCACATGGGACACCTTTGTGTTCCTTCAAGCGAGCGTGCCAAGATGATATGGGAAGCACACTACAGTCGAGCCGCTGGGCATTTCGAGGTCGAGAAAACAGTAGCAATCCTGCAGAAGTATTTCTATTGGCCGAACCTTCGAAAGGATGTCGAGAAGCACATCAGATCCTGCACTGCTTGTGCCATTGCCAAACCGACCATCGAGAAGCAAGGCCTATATACTCCTCTACCTACCCCTAGTCGACCTTGGGAATCCATCTCCATGGATTACATGTCGGGCCTGCCTTCTACTAAGCAGGGAAATGACTGTGTTTTTGTGGTCGTCGACAGATTCTCGAAGATGGCCATTATGGTGGCCTGCAAGAAGAATATCACAGCAGAAGCCACTGCTAAGCTCTTCTTTGAACGAGTGTGGGTGCACTTTGGGATCCCACAGTCTATCATATCAGATCGGGATAGCAGGTTCCTCAGCACATTTTGGTCCAACCTCTGGTCAATGTTGGATACCAAGCTCACCAAGTCCACGGCTTTCCATCCCCAAACAGATGGCCAGACAGAGGTCGTCAACAGAATGATTGTACACATTCTGCGCATGTACAATTCAAAGCATCCACGCACATGGGACGAGAGCCTCCCTTATGTACAACATAGTTATAATCGGGCTCTCCACAGTTCAATCGGCCATAGCCCCTTTCGGGTGGGCTTGGGATTCCAGCCACTATGTCCCATTGACGTAGCCATGCCATTTGCAGCTGCTCAGGCCAATTCAGCTCATGTCCAGTCTGAAGTTGACAAAGCCAGTAGCTTCATCGAGCGCATTCAACACATCCGCCAACAGGTTCATGATATATTGGACAGAGCCAATGCCAAGTACAAGCAACGCCATGATCAACACAGGGTGCCACACAACTTCCAGGTGGGTGACAAAGTATGGCTACATTTGCAGAAGGAGCGCCTCACTGGACCCCACCGCAAGCTTCGCCCGCTCCGATACGGGCCGTACACCATCACCAAGGCTATAGGGAACAATGCATTTGAGCTCAGTATTCCACCATTCCTTGGTCTGCACCCAGTCTTCAATGTGGATCGCCTTCGTCCTTACTTCCCACCTCTACTAGACACCTCGGACATTGCAGAACAACTCACACCGACTGAGTTAAATCCAGACTGCATGGAACAGGCCACCACAGATTGCATCATGGACATGCAAATCAAGAACACTCGCCAGCAGAAGATCCAACTATATCGGGTTGTCAAGGCTGGCCAACTCCTGCACCAAGGAAAGTGGTTCACCAGGGACCAAGTTCAGCAGAAATTTCCTCATCTCATGGAGGAACTTAACGCAATGGGGACCATTGCTTCCTAAGGGGGGAGGAATGATCCAGGTGGATATTGGTGGTCACCCGCCTATTCCACTTGGGGCTCCACCATTGTATATTTCAGTTTTTCAGTTTCGGCACAATTTACTATTTTTAGCAGTTTTTCGGGTCCTAAACTTCCGGAGCCGTTTTGAGGCCCTAAACGACGTTTTTTGGGAAAACGGAGAGCAACATGGGTCCATGGACCGATGTTGCTCGTTCCAAATTTTTAGTCCTCGGATAGATCTTTCTAATGAGGTATGGTACGCGTCAAACGGAGATCGTATGCCAAAGTTACGCCCCTGGGAAGTTGAAACACCAATTTACCCAAACGGGGCCCATAGTTTTGGCGCTTCATATCCTAGGGTTAGGGGTTTGGCTGTTTAGGATTTCCCATTGTTTCTAAATGATAAATAGGCCCTCGAGCCTCATTGTAACTCAGTTCAGAGGCCTGTATTCCCCACATCTCTTCTCAGAGATAGCTACCAGCGCCCTAGCTAGTTTTATTTCCATTCTGTCTGTAAGCAAATTTCAGTTCTTTGATATTAATGAAATGAAGTGTTATTTTCGCTGCATCTCTGTATTTATGTTTATATGTTTATTCTGTTGCGTTCCTACATAAATCCGGATCACTACATATCCTTCCTTTTTTCCCGGCTGAGTCAAATAATTTTTAGTGTGATGTTGGTATATGTTTGGCATATATTTTGGTGATGTTTTGATATATGTTTTGATGTGACGTTTGGGTATGTGTACATATGTATATGGATGTAAATACTGCCATGAGCTATGTTATAAATCTCCAATAAGCGGTATGGGTGTCATGTCAGTATAATTAGCATGTTTTTATGATGTCACGTTGTTATTTTGTCATGTTAGTCTACTTTTCAGCACGGTGATCATTTTAAATTCTGCATTAAACTAAGTTATAAAGCTCCACGAGTAGTATGTTTTCTTTCCATTTGTTTTTCTGAGGTAAATGTGTGATTGAACACCGAGGATGGTGTCTCCCAAGGGGGAGGGTTTTGTAACATCCCTAGTGAAAATTACTTGTAATAAAAGTTAATAAAGTCAAAATAATTAACAAGGTTGATGGGACACTTATTTGAAGCTGATTGTTGGGAAAAAACATCCTAGTGGGTGTTCATTTTGTTTATTATGGCTAAGGAAATTAGCAAAGGGAATGTAAAAGGCTTTGGAAAGGCAAATGACATTTTTGGAACATTTATTTATGAAAATAATGGAAATTAGGATAAAAGGGAGATGAAAGGTCGCAGGTTGCATGTGAGGAAGAAAATGACGGAAAATAATGGAAATTGAAGAAAATAAAGGCCTCATCAATAAAAAGGATTCTAAGGATCAGTTGGTACCTTTCTTCAATTCAGTTTTGGAGCTCTCTCATTATTCTCTCTCTCTCTCTCTCACTCTTTGACACACAAAATTTTCTTGAAGCACTTTGGCATTGGATCAAGAAAGGAAAAAAAGACAAGAAGAAGGAAGGAGCAGGAAAGGAAGAGTAGGATCAAGAAAATACAACAAGATTATTTGCAAGTAT
Organism: Pinus albicaulis; assembly: GCA_034641835.2. Lineage (NCBI taxonomy): Eukaryota > Viridiplantae > Streptophyta > Pinopsida > Pinales > Pinaceae > Pinus > Pinus albicaulis. The sequence continues at coordinate 1,587,805,515 of CM076584.1, read as the reverse complement.
TGATTTTCATGTGTGTTTTCCTTGATAGATCTAGCATGCATGGTGTTGCATGTGGTTATTTTATGTCATGGCATGGGTTTTTCCAAGTGTGAAAGTGTTTTTCAACCTAGCCTTGCCATTTTCGGATAACCTTGATGAGATGGGTTCTCATACTTTGGTTGAGTTGTATTTTTGGATGGATTCGAATTTGATTGAGGTGGATCTACGAAGTGAAAAACACATGGCATAGTGTTCCCTGAACCAGACTATGGATCATGGTAAAGTCACTGACCTAGTAACCCTTGAATTAGACTGTGGGTTGCAGTAAAGCCAGGATTGTGTGCCTTGGTGGGCCTAGGAATCATTTTTGGTGAATGGCTGGATATATGGTAATCCAAGAGGTGGATTGCTCTCCATTGGGCCTAGTAGTCCTATGATGGGATGTGCGGTAAATCCTGGAGAGTGGGTCTTGGTGTAGGGCCTAATGATCCATGGATCATACTGTGGATTACGATAAATCCTAAGAGACTAGGAGGTAGTGAAATTTCCTCACAGTGTAGGTGGATAACCTTGGTAGCATCCATGCTTGTTTGGTTCTTTTTTTTTGGTTATGAGTCCCACATTCATGCTTGAAATATGGCACAAGGGTGATTGGCTGAAGAAATATTTGGCTCAACCAATCTATGGTCAGGTGGAACGTGGTATTCCCATCCCCGGTTGGTTTCTACATTCATTTATGAAAAATTAATTTCCTTGGCTTTCTATGTGTAAATGTATCAGTTTATATGTGGATTCTATGGCTAATGTATTCATGGTATTTTTGTTGTTATTTTTCTAGTTATGAGCATGTATTCTGAAAATGATGATGTATGGATCTCCTCATGTTTTTACCTGTAAATGAATAAACAATGTATCTATGACCAAATAGATGATACTACAACTAATGATGTAAGGGAACAATGCTTCTTAGCAATTATCAGATAAGTATGAGACCCCTATGTTCATATCTGTTGTTTATACCTGTATATTACATATTTGTGATATGTTTGACGAAATTCCTATTATGGCTAGTAGGGGTCCATTCTAGGTATTATCATAGTTTTTGCAAATACATCATTGTTTCGTTGTGTTATTTCATTTTTTAACTTGTCATTGAGTTATGGGAAGTGGCCTTGACTCTGGGCCTAAAACATTGCCTCAAATTCCACGGACGTAGGCACAGTTACGGGAAATTTAGTCCCTAGACGTTGGCATGCAGGCTTATGCATGCATCAAGAGCCTCCTAGATGCATGGATGCAAGTTTGTGCATGTGTTCAGAGGGTTTTCTTCATGAAATATCAGTGGGACCTAGGGGCTAGAGGCCTGAGTGGTTGGGTTAGCTCCTGGGAGTTTTTTTGTTGATGTGGAAGGTTTGTATGATGTGTTTCCATCGATTCCACTTCCTTAAGGTCATCTAGGAGGTCGAATCTGGTCATAGTAGCCTCTCGTCACATGTTTACCTTGGTTGGCTGGTTACTTGGGTATATGTGGGATGGGGATGTTACACGTTTCACCATAATAATACACTCCAACAATTATGATGAAAACACTCCAACTAAAATGGCTTACAACTTGTTTCCAATATTTTTCCGAGCGTTGAATGGAGGAGTAATGGATGACCACTCTGGATCCCTTTTATATCAAGTGGAAGGTGATCTCCCTGCCAAGAACCCATATGAAACTATAACGATGGCCATTCCTTACTTATTCAGATCTCAGCATAAGTTGCATCACATCCGAGTTGTGTATTATTTTGAGAAGAAATTTATGGAAAATTACCGCAATGGAAAGTGGAAGGCAATGTTCTTCGATCCTCTCATGGACTACAGAGAAGCTGCGGAGAATATCTAATACTAGTTGATGGGATTCAAAGGAGCCAAGATAAAATAAAAACACATAGACAACATAATAAAAAATACAAAACTTGGAAGCAGACAGACATTAAACTGATGGAGAATATAAATCACACTTTTATTATACACTGGCCTTGGCCTTGCTTGGATTGCTCAATAAGAGCAAGATTACAAATTTATAAATGAGAGGAGAAGGTATAGAATGTTAGGCAACTAATCCTTGGGTTAGTTTGTGTTAGGTAGTCGGTTATTAGAGTCCAAGAAACCTGGGGAACTGATTCAACAGTTTCTTGATGTATTTATATGTGTACACATTGTACATCATTCCTTGAGACATTCACTAATATATTGTTGAAGTTTGTTTCCAGTTTTTGTCTTGAGTGTCTTACAGTGGTATCAGAGCGAGTAAGATGCTCTGTTGATTTAAAATGTCAGTAGGTGGTTTAGCCATTCTGTTGCTTGAATTGAGTCACTAATTTTGTGGCTAAGAAGAAGTGTGCGTTAGGATGTATGTGTTCATAGCGCAATTGTAGCAAAGTCATTGGAACGCAAAGGAGGTTCTCAGCGAATGCGTTGCGGCAGAATGGTAAAAAAAAAAATTCATCCGTTGTTTTAATTTGTATGAATGCGATGTGAAAAAATTTGTTAGTGGCGCTGTCAAGAACAAGCAGCCAATAAGAAAAGTGATGGTGTTTTTGTGATAAGGGAAAATATTGGTTGGATAAATATTCGTTGTAGGAACTGCCATTGAAGTAATCGAAGACTTATGGATAGCATTTCCTTTTCGAGTTGAAAGTTGTTGGGCTTGGATTTAAAGTATGAAAAGCAGTGTATAAGAATAGATACTGGGGTCAAATTTTGTCATGAGATGGTGGTAACCGCATCCATTTCTGCAGGTTCTTATCTACCTCGAATGAATATTTCATTGTTTTAGAATTTCAACGTTTTTTTCTTGACAACCAATTAACTAGTCTTATAAAGATTGATGATGGGAAGGACAACTATTAAAAAACAAAAAATTAGCTTAACAAGAACAGACAAAACTTTCAATTGATGCTTGAGTGTCTTGTATTTAGTTTAGGGGTAGTTGGAAACAAAATTCCTGGCCAACTACACAAGCTGGTCTGCTCTGCAATTTCTTAAAAGAAAAAAAGGTTGTTGATCTCTGCCCATTAAATGTTTGTTTGTTCGGTTATGCTTATTATCAGTTTTCGGTAAGTGAAGCATGTTTTTTTTCACTTAAACGAATTCACTCATTTTCTTGAGTTCTACTGTGAATGGGAGAGAGGTGCCCCTCTTCTTCCTCCAATTGAATTTCGAATGGTGAGAAGAACAAATAATTTTTTCATACAGAAATTACCTTTGTATTTTCTTTGAGGTAGAAGCCGATGTCTAGAAAAGACACATAGCCAATTTGGATATGCCAAATGCGTTGCGTTTATGATACTGGGACCATGAATGGTGAAGGCCTACCTTGACTTTGCTCGATGTATTCCCACCACACATGATAGAACTGGTATTGGTTATAACAATGATGTATATTTTCACATTCCAGACTTTGCTAAAACTATAAAATTTCGAAGTGCGGGATTTCTAGATGGTGCAGTTCTAGAAAAAGTTGAAAAATGCCAACAGTGTAACAGAGTTGGACATATGAAAGATCGGTGTTTTGATCTTCACCCGTGCGAGCATTGTGGAAAGCGAAATCACCAGTTAGATAGATGTTCCAAAAATAAGAGCACTGCAAGAGAGATGGTAAGTTTTGGATGGATTGCCTCTTGGGAATGGACCAAAGCAGCCAAGAAGATATATAGATCATATCGAAGAATTTGTTTGAGAGTGACGAGTCTTACAGTGATGACGACTATTTCTCACCTTGTATCTGATAAGGGGGGATTTTTTGGTGGGTGGTCTGCTACAGGTTCAAGTTCGAGATGTCAAGCGAGCCTGAGTCAGTGATCCACATCCTGAGCCACAATCTCAGTTGATTGATTTGTTTCTGAGCGAGCACTTCTTGATTTGGAATTGTTCGAGGAACTGTTGTGACAGTTCTAGAGTTTGTGGTCATCTTAAAACCACATTTTTTGTTCTGAGAACTGTTATGTAGGTTCCAGAATTAGTGTTGGTTGACATTAGTTCTCCCTTTTTCGGTTTGTGGTCATCCTTGAAAACCATTTCCGAGAGACATTCAACTCTTGGCTGAGATGCATTTATGCATTCCGAGCTCTCATTATTGGACTTTGGTATATCCCTTCGGATTAAGGGGGGAATGTTAGGCAACTAATCCTTGGGTTAGTTTGTGTTAGGTAATCGGTTATTAGAGTCCAAGAAACCTGGGGACCTGATTCAACAGTTTCTTGATGTATTTATATGTGTATACATTGTACATCATTCCTTGAAACTTTCATTAACATATTGTGGAAGTTTGTTTCCAGTTTGTGTCTTGAGTGTCTTACATAGAATTCTCTAATTATCTCATGTGGAACACATGGCTGCATAGTGATCAATGGGTGATGGAATTTGGTCGGTGTCGGTCGGTTGTCAGTTGTGGACGATGAAGTTGGTGGAGAATTCAACGCTGATATATTTCAATTCGGCTTCATATTTAACACAATTAGTAAGCAACACTATTTTACCTTAGAATAGTGCTCCAAAAATCAAAATACGCACGCACTTAGAATTAGATCTTTATTCAATTCCTCTGCCTTTTCCATCATTTTCTACATATACAACAAGAATGGAATGCAAGGCAATTATGCTCCTAGAACAAATCTCTTCCCTTGCTTTGCACATCGAAAAGGCTTGTGGACAATGATTTATCTCTAAAAGAAGTAAATTGCTTCAATGAATTCAGTGCAGAGTTGTTTTCTTCCATTCCTGCTATGATAACCAGTGACCACGTAGAAAAAAATTGGAATCCCCGTGGCTATTATGTGGAAATCCCTAAGAGTTAAAACACATACAGAGCCCGCACAAGCTTATAAGAGTTGGATTATGAGTTTTCGAATCCCAAAAACTTGACTTCTATTGTTGTTTTATCCGTGCAGCCAAGTTCTGCGACGTCTTCTTTTGAAATTTATTTTGTATGGAGAAGGAACTCGTCGTCCAAGAGAGTTATGCAAACTCTGACAAAAATAGTAGAAGATTCAAGGGAAGAACAACAAGGTTTTATAAACGTTTCCCGCCTTTGGATGAGTTTTCTCTCTATGCTATGCACTATCATTGTTGTTTTAGTTATTGTATGGCTCATTCTTCACCCAAATCCACCAAATTGAATATTCAGGTAAGCCGAAGTTATATCTCTTGTTAAATTTAAAAATTTATTTATGATGAATGGGTCGTTCAGTAGAAACATGTGATAAGAATATTTATGTGCTTGTATATTTCAATAACATCCCCAATCTGAGAATCAATTTGACCTCTTTCCTGACTCCCCGAATCTGCAATCACATAAGTTCATACCTCAAAACATTTTATTTGCATTCCACAAAAAACATCAAAATATGAATGTGAACCTTTCATCTCAAATTTGCTATTGTCAACTTTTATATGGGCTTAACCTTTATATGGGCTTGGCCAAGTTTATTTATATTTTTTTTCACATTATTGAAGATCATAGTTAACATTTAGCAATTTTCCTGGTTTAACTAATAATATCATTTTCTGTGTAGGATTTAAGGTATTTTTAAGATAAATGTTTTCCATTGCACTGATAGGATGAATATGCCAACTTACTTGATTTCAATGGATTCCATGCTCAATATCCTAATTATGAAATGAAATGAAATGAAATTTTAATGTCCTCGAGACTAAAAATAGTCTATGGGACTATGAGTTCCCTGTTTTTCACCTTTTGTATTTCAGTCCTTTTCTTATTCAAATTGATGATGAGCTGGCCCAATCTTCCAACAATCTCATCGCTGAAAAGAAAATGCCAAGAAACCGATGTGAACATATTGCCATAAATTTCTTTGATGTCTTTGAATGCATCACATTCCAAAATGAATTGTTTTTCTGATTCCACTGCCCCAGATGTGAAAAATGTACACACTCGTTCTTCCCAAGTTTCTTTAGGCCTTTTCCACTGTCGTGTTTCACACCAAAGATGATGCGAATTGGTTCTTAATTTAGCAACAAGAACCTTTTCCCTCCACGAAATGTTAGCTCCAATGTACTCTTTTTTTTGGAGATCATACGTAGGGTTGAATTATTCAATGTAGTACTTCCTCTTTCTACCCAAATGTTTTCCCCATACTTGTTTACGAAAATTCTCCATAACAAAATTCTTTAGCTCCTTGCTATTTGTGGGACAAGCATTGAGGTAGATATTCCATTTTTTCATCCATGTGTAGTTTTTTCTCATCCATGTTTTCTTTCTTTCACTCATGCCTTCCTTGAAGATAACATTAGGCCATCTACCTACTCCCATTTGCTCAGTTATTTTTATATATCTTATGAGCCGCACCATAGCAATTAATTCGATGGGAGTTGCTCCTGTTTCACTCAACATTATCTCATAAGGTACCGAACTTTTTATTTTGAACTTGCTCATGATCAAGCGTTTTTGGATTTTATCAATTTGCTTCCATTTTGAGACAGGGGTGATGCTAGCCCACAATTCACACTTATAAAGCATCACTGGACAAAGTAGGAGTCCAAAAAGCACTTTAATCGTTTTTCAATCCCATAACTCTGCCTCTATACATCTATTTTGAAGAGAATATAATGCTTTCCACCCTCCTAAGATTCTCTTCTTTCTGCAGTCTTGCTAATTAAGTTTGTTGTTGAAATCGATCCTAAGGTATTTGTACTCATTTACTTCTTCAAGAATGTTGCCTTCAAAGGAGAACGTATACTGACTCTGCTTCCTTTTATTAGAGAAAATCATTATCTTGGTCTTACTAATATTTACTTGCATCCCCACTGCTCTACAAAAATGCTCAAGGGAATATAGGTTCATCTGCAATCCATGGGCCGATTTAGAAATGATCAATACAAGATCATTAGCATATAAAATAAGCTTTATCACAAACTCCCCCAACCAAACACCATCCCCACCTTGCAAATTGAGCCACTCTTCCAGTTTATCAATAATAAACCAAAAAGAGTAGGGGATAGAGGGCAACCTTGCTTGACTCCAATGTCACTTCTAAAGCTTTCTGAAATACCCGCTAAGGTTCTAATTTTGACTTTCACCTCTTCATAAAGTCTATGGACAACAGATCTATAATGCAAAGGAATTTCAAGTTCTTCCATTCTACGCCACAAATTATCTCTAGGGATTATGTCGAATTCATTTTTGAAGTAAAAAAAAAAACAATAGAATACTTCTTCTTTATCCCCCAAAACCTTTTCAATAATGTGTCTCAACGTGATGTCGTGATCCACTGTAGAATGCTTCGACCTAAAACCCGCTTGTCATTTTGCCCTATTTTATTTTACTTCTACCCACTTACTGATTCTATTTTCTACCATGTTTCTGAAAAGCTTTGCAAACAAAGGACTGATCATAATGGTTCTATACTTGGGCAGATTATTAATGTCTCCACTTTTAAAAAGGGGTATTGCTAGGCTAGTTTTCGAGTCTCTTGGGAATCCTTGTTGAATGATGTTGTTGAATATTTCCACGATGTGCAGTGCAAGGGTGTTCCTTCCCCATTTTAGATACTCTTCTTGAAGTTCAGCTAAGTCTTTTTCCTTTCCTGTTTTCAACTTTTTAATTCCAATCTCCACCTCCTGTAATGTGAAAAGCTTTGTAGTTGTGTTGAGCCTCGAGGGAGGCTCAACCTCTGATTCTTTATCATAGAGTTTTCTTGCATATTAAAACCATTGATTAACTGTAATATTATTTTCGATTTGCTTCTTCCTTGGTTGAAGTTCCTGCTAGAAAAGTTTTGGGTTATTCTTGCCTAGATATATTAACTCTTCTCGCCTTGTTCGCATGAACTCATCTTTTTTCCTTTTTAGTATATGTTTATATAACTTTAAATTCATCTTCTCCTTGGATGTATTTTTCAAGTTTCTCCTTGCCATTTTGCATTCCTCATCAAACCAAGCATTTACAGGAAAACAATTTGATTCTGATTTCCCATTTTTTGCTCTTTTTCACTTATCAAGTGCCCTTTGCATTATATTTGTTAAATCATGATTTTTGAAGCTTTGGAAAATATTTTTCTCTTTCTAAATCAATCTCTCTAGTATTGTCTCAAAGATAGTACAATTTTCTTGTGTTAGAAGAATTTTTCCCCTTGGTAGTGATTGCCGAGAGCATTGGGTTTTTCTCTTATGCTGCCTTTCTTTTATCGATGATAACTTCATATAGATTGGGTTATGGTCTGATTTTAAGTCCTAGTTATGCTCTCCAATCTTAACTTCACCTATCTTTTCTATCAAGCTTTGTGAACAAATCACATAATCAACAAAACTTGCCCTATTGTATTGTTGCAAGTGAAGCTCCCAAACCTTTTCCATCTGTCCAGACCATTACAAATAATTAAGTTAAAATCCCCACACAGTGTAAGCAATTCCTCTCCAAAATGATTTCTAACTTTTTCATCTTCTGAACATCTCACCCATTGGGGATTCTCCTCTTTAGTGAGCCAAATATGATTATGATCCTCTTTGCAACAAAGAATACTAGCTTGTTGATTTGTTGTTATAGCATTAAATTCACCCACTACAATCACTTCTCCCTGCTGATATTACGTAGAAATATCTTGATTTAAAGCTACATATGGATCCTTGTTGTCTAGCCCCTTATTTTTGTAAGTTTTTGAGACTTGAGGGGCAAAATATAATGCTGCAATTCTTATGTGATTCTCATTCTCTGATATTTTGAACCATAAATATTGTTTATTTTCATCTTCTTTCATCAACTGAATGTGACATCCTTCCTTTTCTTTCACTAAAAATAGCATTCCCCCATACCCTTTTCCATATTTTACTGCTTTGTTCCAAACTGCAAACTTCAAATAACCGTCAAACATAGAATTTTTGCAACCATTGTGTTCATGAGTTTCCGTGAGAAAAATTATGTCTCTACCTTCCGCAATAGACCCTAACCCAGGTCCCCTCCTCCAAGGGTAGCCTCTACAATTCCAACAAAGTAAACTTAGGTAGACCTGGGTAGGATTTGACTGCTACACATTTTGAAACATAAGTCTCAACTTTGAGTCTTCACCCCTTTCCATCCATGTTGCTCTTGGTGTTTTCCTCCCTATTATCGAATTTTCTATTTTTTATTTACTGTTAGCTTGCTACCCTATTTTGTCCTAAGTCCCAAACATTGCAATAAATTCTTTACCATTGTACAACCATGCCCTTTTCCCTTCATTTCTTGATGCCCTAATTTTTTTCACTTCTTCCCTTCTCTCCTCTTGTTGTTTACTGGTTAAATATTCATCTAGGAAGAAGTGTGAGCCTTTCAAGAGTTTCTTTTTGCTCAAGAGATGGTGTTTATCTTGCACGGTTGCCATGGTGACTTTTATGGGATGAGGCCTCTCTTCACATATCTTCCCCACCCTCCTTGCTTGGCAAATTTTCCCTTTCCAATGTAGTTTCTCTTTCAGAAAGTCCCTTGTCAAATTGAGAGTACTTTCATTCCTCCCATAATCTCTTATTCCCCTGATAATAAAGTTTGTTTCCCTATATTTTCTTTCTTTGTATTCTCTTTCTTGTGCTCTACGAGCACTTGCATTTTCTTCTTCCCCTGTCTTTATGTAACCGTTAGTGTCTTCAACTCTATCTTTGATTTCTTTTGGACCGCCATCCATATTGCTCTTTTTTGTCTTCTCTTTTGAAAGATCTGTTTGTTGAGATACTTGTGTATCTACCTAAGTTGCTTTAGAAATGATCACATTCTCAAAACGTAATAAAATGAATCTTCGTCATTATGAGTTTGCACTCTATTACAATGAAATTACCCTTGCAAAGATCGAGGTGATCCAACTACATTCAATATTACTTTTTAGTATCATGGAAGCCATTTTTTATTATTATTGTAATTAATTATGTGCAAGTACAAAAACTCTCTTATATGGAGTGAGGTACATGTTGTAGGTAACTATTGCACAGAAGAGATCTTTTGAGTTTCTTTTGACAGAGACAATTCCCACAAAGTTTAGAATGATCAAGAGAATATGGAACACACATCTTAATCAAGATATTAAATGTGATAGCATTGTCAATTTGTTGAACATTTATATTATTCATATAGATTGCAAACTAGTGTTTAAAAAGTGAAAATAGAATGTCAAATATTTTAATAACAACTATTTATAAAAGAGTAATGTTTAAAAACTGCAGTAGGTAGTTATCAAGATGAGAAATTGTGTTTTAAAATATTTATTATTTTGTATTCCCATTAATTTGCGACGGGCAAGTTGATGTTAAAGTTAAATTTGAGAAAGAGAAAATAGGTTTAAATTTTAAAAAATTAAAAATAATAATAAAAATTACTAATAAATTTTTTTAATAAATTTTTTAAAATTAATGTTTTAAAATTTTGAATATTATAAATTTAATTATTTAATAAGTAGTTTTATAGTTTTAATAAAAATATTTTTAAATTATAAATATGCAGGAAATTTTTTCCTTCAAAGTATTGATTGTCAAAAGTACATTTATCACTCTGTTCTTATGAATTTGGAGGTTGTTTATATTGGTTTATGTTTTTGTGTATTTTGAGTAGGTTAGATGTTCTTAAGTTTTTGAGACAATCTAAAATGAAAATTCTCACGTAGATGGTGATTATAAAAATCATGGAGAATAAAATATCTATTTTTTTGGATTGGATGATAACTATGCTATCATAGGGCTGGTTTATTGTCCTTCATTAATGTCTCATTAAGATGGTTGACACCATTTCTCATATGAATTAGGAATTTATGGAGATAAAAAAAACACAAACAACTGTAAAAATAATATTGTTTTAAATATCTTTAATAAAGCTCAAAATCTAATGAATCCAATAGTTTAAAATATATATTTATTGATATTTTTTTGGTGAATCTTACACATTATCTAGAAAATTTTAGGGGCAAAATTTTGTAGATGTGTTATTTTTTGGATATTTTTTGAAAACAAAATTAGTCAATTTCATTAAAAATTCATATATATATATATATGAAATTTGTCAACAAAATTACTAATTCTAATAATAAATTACATGTTTTTTTATTTAATATTAGTCTATATTATATAAGTATAAATTATCAAACCAAAATAATAGTCTCCCAGAAAAACAATAAATCATTAAAAAATACCATCTTATAAATTAGTAAAAATTCTTTCGGTAATAATCACATGCACAGGAACGTGGTAATAATACCATCTTCTCATTTACTAACATATTTTCATTCATTTTAAATTTTTAAATATAATATAATCCTTGAAAATAATTTATATTTTCATTGTTTATATTTTCAATCTCCAAATCCAAAAACACTAAAAAAAAATAGTTTTTTATTTACCATACAACTAAATTAAAAATAAAGGAAAAAAAACAAATAAAGTTTATTTGATCTCATAGAGCTAAAAGGTTTGTTTATATTATTTAGTAAAACTTATATATGATATTTTCATTAACTTACATATTTTCTTTAATCTAAACTTTTAAATATTATAAGAACCATACAAGATCCATAAAGTTGATGTTTTCATTATTTACATTGTCCGTTTTCAAAGCCAAAATGTATTTCAAAGAAAAATTAAAAATGATTTTATATTTACCATACAACTAAGTTGAAAGAAAAACAAGTGAGTTGTTCTCAACTATTTTTTTTCAATAATAAGTGAGATTGTTGTTGCAAAAATGGACTTATATATATCTATGTATGTAATTTTGTAAAAAAAGAAATTCAACATTTAAATATATTTAAAAAGTTGTTTTTATACTTTATACATATATATTTTATATGGATTTTTTTAATTTTATGAAGAGTGTTTCGATAGCCAATTTATTTTATTAGGATTTTTTTAAATGATTTTTATAAAATCATTATATAAAATTATTGATGATTATGTTATTTTTGTTAGTATTTTTGGTTATTATATTATTTTTATCATATAGTTTATAATAGTTTTTTTAAGTGAGAAAATATTGAAGGGCTTTGCGTAGATGGTTGTTTATTATGTTATTTTTATCATTACGGTATTTTTCCTTAAGTGAAAAGAATGGAAGTTTTAAGTGAGTTAGATGTGTTTAAAGTTGTTTGATGTTTTTTTGAATTTTTTTAAGTATCTTAATAAGAATTTTTGTATTTTATGTCGTCACATAGAGTGTTTCACTCAAATATTTATATGAATTATTCAATGATTTTTATGTCATCTAGTGTTTGTTATTTCTTGTATATTTATTAAATATCTAAATAATTTAATGGTTTCATGGTCTCTCACACACAATTCAAATACTTATCTTCATCATTAAGTGATCATTAGATGATATTTGTGTATTGTTCAATTTATAGTTATGATAGAAGCATCTATTGCGTCTTTTAAGCCTTTTAAGAGGGTACACCATCTTGATCTTATGTTATTGGTTGTTTGTATTTCTTCTTTTTTTTTACATTATATTTTTTAAAACACTTTATTTACACACACATATATACAATTATACTACAGTGAAATATGACCCACATTGGTATTATAAATAAATTCTAGTAAGTTTGGTTCCACTATAAAAAAAGAAAATATAATTTTAATTTTATGTTCATTAAAATCATATAACAATATTACATGGCTAATGGTTAATTATGTTGTAATTTAATTATACATGAAATTTAATTTTAAATTATTTAATAGATTAGAATATTTTTTATTAATAACAATTATGAAAGGCAAAACTTCATAATTAAGAAATAATTTTAGATTAGGTGAACTTCCAAAAAAATTTGGTTACCAAACACTCTTTTGAAACAAGTATTTGACAAATTGATTATTGCATGCTAGTATAATCAAATTTAGTTGGTCGAGTACATGCATTGAGGTTACCAACTCTGTTCACTCACAATATTATATCACTCTATTAAGTTTTGTGGAAGCGAAGTTAAGTTGAATACCAAACAACTTCTGGCACACTTATGCATCTGAGACTTAAGACTCTAAGTTGGTGAAGAATGTCACAATTAACCAGGAGTCCAGTAACTCTCAGTTAATTGGTGAAGAATGTCACAATTATCTAGGAGTCGAACTTGACTAGGGAATTAAATAAAAAAATGCCATGCAAAACAAAGTACAAAAGGGGGAAGATAAAAAATTTAGGACTTAGATTGAAACTCTAATTCATTCAATGCCTACGGGCGTTAGCCACGAACCATAGTTGGTATTGGAAAAAACCTTGAGGAGGGAAGTTCCCACCAAGAACACATTTTGTCTCACCCGACCATTGAGCGTGTTCTACAACATGACCTTGATTCCCATGTAGGTACGTAAACTAGATCTTCCTGGACAGAGAAGCAGTTGTATTAAACTATAACTTTGGTGTGTTCCCACTTGTGAGGGTGAGGCTGCATGTGCAATTAGTAAGCAAGACTATTCTATCTTAGAACAATTTTCCGAATAACAAAATATGCATGCACTTTGAATTGGATCTTTATTCACTTCCTTTTCATTTTCCATCACTTTCTCCTCTGCCTTTTCCATCATTTTCTCCTCTTCTTGTGCAATTAGTAAGCAGGACTATTCTACCTTAGAACAATTCTCCAAAATAAAAATCTGCACGTGATATGAATTGGATCTTTATTCACTTCCTCTGCCTTTTCCATCATTTTCTCCTCCTATTTTTCCATCATTTTCACTTTGAATTGGATCTTTATTCACTTCCTCCATGGTGCTAACCACTTTTATCAACTCTTGTGGGCACAAGAATTCGAGGTGGCCACAAATTTACAAAAGCGATCTAGAATTCGACAACACATACCATACTCTCCTATAAGGAAAACAAGTTTCAAATTTTTACCTCCAAGATGAACTATTATGCCACCTGGGACACCTTTGTGTTCCTTTTAGTGATCATTCCAATATTATTTGTGAGGTTCATTATAGTTGGGTCGTTAGAAATTTCTGAGTAGAGAAAATTGTGGCAGTGCTACAGAAGTATTTTTATTGGCCAAAGCTTCGACATGATATTGGGAAGTACATCAGATCCTACACTGCCTGCGCCATTTCAAAACTGACCATCAAGAAACAAGGCCTATATAATCCTTTTCCTACTTCTAGTAAACCTTGGGAATCCATCTCCATGGATTACATGTCGGGCCTTCCTCTACTAAGCATGGAAATGATTGTGTTTTTGTGGTCATTAAAAAATTTCTCTAAGATGGTCATTTTGGTGGCTTGCAAGAAGAGTATCACAGTAGAAGCCACTGTCAAGCTCTTCCTCGAACGAGTGTGGGTACAATCTGGGATCCCAATGTCCATCATCTTAGAACGGGACAACAAATTCCTCACAAGGTTCTTACATAAACCTGGAGATGATTCCAACAAAAAATGAAATGTATGGTCTGGTAGTAGTCATGTAGTTGAGACTTCCTACAAGTTTTATATACTTTTTTGCATCCTCAAATTCTTTTCCTTCAATGGATGTGAGCTTCAATTTCTGTTCCATTGGACTAGTCACAGTATTACACTCAGTCATGCCATACATATTCAACATATATCCAATGTACTTCTTCTGATAGAGGAATATAAACTTTGGATGTTGAGTTACTTCAATACCAAGATAGTAGTGAACATAGCCCAAGTCAGTCATTTCAAAACTTTTACTCAATTCCTTCTTTATGGATGCAATGTAGCTCTCATTGTTCCATGTCATCAAAATATCATCTACATACACCACAAGATATACAAATATTTTTCCAAATTTCTTGAGAAACAAAATTGCATCATCAAGATCATAATGTTTGAAGTTGAGTTTCATAAGATTCTTAGTTAACTTCTCATACCAGGCTCACAGTGCTTTATTGAGGCCATACAAGGATTTGACAAGCTTGCATACTATTTTCTTGGCCCTTCACAAAAAATCCTTATGGCTGGGCATAAAAAAAATTCTCCTTTAGATCTCCATTCATGAAAGCAATTTTTACATCCATCTGATAGAATTTCCAACCGTTCTGAGTTGCCAAGGCAAAGAGTGTCTGAATGGAATCCCATGTTAATGTGGGGGAAAAAGTATCCTCATATCCGACCCCTTATTTCTCTACAAAAAATTTTGACACAAGCCTGGCTTTGTGCTTGTCAAGTGAGACATTAGCTTTGTACTTGTTCTTGTAGACCCACTTGAAGCCAATTGGTTTGGTTCCCAATGGAGGATCAAACAACTTCTAGATTCCATTATTTATCAAGGCATCATATTCCTTTTGCATCACTTCTTTCCATTCATCATGAGAAGTGGCTTCTTTGAAGGAATTTGGTTCAAAATATGTAGACAAATTCAATTCATAACTATAAAAAACATCCATATCAATAAGTGAATCAGAATCATATACATCACCTCAATTTTTTTTTATGGAACTTCTTGTTCCTATATTTCCAAACTCATGAGGACGAACATTTTCAAGCGTCTTTGTCAGCCATTTTGGAGGACATTTCTGAGATGGCCCAAGCTGCTCAGTTGAATGAGATGGGGTTGAATCAAGATTTAGTCTCCAAATTTTGTCAATCACATCACCCAATGTGTCATCTGTGGCTGGAGATTCATGTGGGGGAGAGAGTGCCTTAGAAGAAGATTCCATGTATTGATCCAGTATAGGAACCCCCCCTTCAATATGTGGAATCTAACTATCAAATTCTTGAAATGAATTTGCATACCCGAATCTATCCAGGTGATCAAGCTGCAAATAAAAAAAAACTTGGAATATTCAAGAAAGATGACATCTCTAGATACTACAAACTTCTTATTAACTTCATCATAGAGACAATATGTTTTGGAGGTATTAGAATACCCCAAGAAGGCACACTTTCAACTCCTTGCAGAAATTTTATTTCTTTGTTCCTTAGGTATCAAGGTATAACAGGTGGAACCAAAGACCCTGAGATGCTTTACCGAAGGAATATGGCCATGCCACATCTCATAAGGAGTTGTGTTTCTAAAGCATTAGAAGGACATATATTATTTATATACACAACACATAGAACCACATCAGCCCAAAACATCAATTTTACATTTTTAAAAACATCATGGAACATACCATATTTAAAATTGTCATGTTCATTCTTTCAACTACTTCATGCTATTGGGGATTATAAGGCACATTTTCTTGATGTTTGATCCCATGTTGGAGAAAATATTTTCAAATTCATTTGAAGTGTATTATTTTCCATTATCAATGTGTATGGAGCCAATATGAGTTAGTGTGCATCATTTTCAATCCATGCATGAAAGTTATTGAAAGTTTTTAAAGCATCATATTTGTTCTTCAATAAGTAAACCCAACACATTCTGGTGTAGTCATCAATGAATTTCATTATATATTTATTGCCATTTGTATAAGGAACAAGAATTGGCCCACATAAATCTGAATGAATGAGTTCAAATTTCTATGTGCTCCAGAATAGGAATCATGAAAAGGTTGTTTGTTATGCTTTCCTAGAATACAAGCATCACATTGCTTAAGTTTCCTAGGAATTGTAGGCAAACCGATAACACCATTTTTCTTCAAAAATCGAAGGTTTCCATAGTTCAAGTGTCCAAATCTAGCATACCATAAAATACTTGATGGATATATACCTTCATCATAGTGAGAAATGCATGCAAAGTTTTGTGCACGAGAAAATGTACCATGCAACTTTAGAAGTCTTTATTCTTCTATTCCTATCATGAAAAGTGAGCGATCTGATGCTTTTATGACCTCAAACTTACCATCAAACATATGAATGGAGTGTCCTTGCTGGTGGATGTGAACCAAAGACAAAAAAATTCTGCTAAACTTTGGGTGGTATAGAACCTCATGTAGAAGAAATTCTGGAAGACCAGGCAATTTGAGCCTAATTGTACCAAGCCCTGATTGATTGAGTTTTGATTTGTCTGCAAAATATACTGCTCCATCAAACTTGTTAGTACATTCTTCAAAAAATATTTTCTAAAATTCATGTGGCATGTTTCTCCTGAATCAAGCACCCAATCATATTCCCATGAAGAAAGTGAATCATTAAACAAAGGCTTCAGCTACTCCAATATTATAATGTGCCACAACATAATGAGTGGATTCAGGTGCTTTACCTTTCTCCTTTTCATGATTTTAACCTTTGTATTCATTTATTTTTTTCTCAATTTTGTCCCAAGGAAGATTACATGTGGATGCATCATGTCCATCTCTATTGGAACGTGTGTAATGAAGATCAAAATTTTCTCCTTGAAATTGTCTTCCCCCCTGTCTCTGAAATTTCTTCTTCCTCTTCCTCTTCGGCCACCTCTTCCTCTAGAAGAATATTGAGCATGATTATTCTCTTTATGTTTAAAATACACAACTTCTTCAAAATATTAAGGAGTTGTCTTCTTCCAAAAATATTTTTCTCTCTCGACAAACTTATTCTCAAGGGAGTTAAATGTAATCTCCTTGATATTTCCACTTGCTTGCAATGAATCAAGATAATGTGAGTAAGTGGGATATAATGCCTTAACATAAGATATGAGAGGTATGTCTATTTCAACACTATTTTTTAATATCATGCATGATAGATCTTACTTCTGATGCTAAAGCAAGAGGGTCATCATTTTTCAATTCAATACTGAACAGATTAATCATCAACTGGACAACTTCAAGTTCAAAGTGTGATTCATACAATTATTTCAACTTCTTCAAGGATTCATAAGAATTTGAGAATGGTGTAATATGGCGACTCAATTCATTTACAGATGTTGCAATCAATGCATAAGCCTTTTTGTTCTTGTTGTCCCAAATGGCGATCTCCTTGTCTAAGGTAGGCTTTGCAGGTGCATTGCCTCCTTCTCCTTCACGAATCCACAACTCATTAAAAATGAGAGTGTGCTTTATTTTATGGGACCACTCAATATAGTTCTAATTTATGGTGAGAACCACTCCCAAAATAGATATGAGTGAATGCATTATACGTATGTACTATAAAAAAAATTATAGTTTGTTGCCAATACTGTAAAAAAATTGATATTCTGGTGCTAATTTTTTTGTAAAAAAAATACAATTATGGTGCTAATTTTTGTATGCAGAGATATTACTTAGGGGAGGTTTAATTTGGGGGAGGTGGGATATGGGGGAGGGTGGAATGGGGCAGGGCGGAATAGGGAAGGTGATATCTGTAATGACTGTGGAGGGAGTTGAGAAACAAACAACGTGGAGGGAGGAGGAGTGCAATCTACAATCTGCAATACGCAGTGACTGTGGAGGAACATTGTATGGATAACATGGATCCAGTGCAAGAGTGAAGAAGGGTGTCGACTGAGGAGCAATTGCAGTTGGGGCTATGGGAGAGGACAAAAAGGAAGAAATGCCACATCTAGGAGGGTTGATTGCGACAAGGAGGGTCGGCTATGATGAGGAGGTTAGACTATGATTTGAGAGCTTCAAAATCTTAGAGCGTCCCTTGCATGAGCCGAGAGCGTGGTATGAAGCGATGTAAGAGCAACGTATTGATGTGATGCAGGTCAAAGCACAATTTGATGTGGTGAATATCACTATGTTGAGAGTGTGATGCATGAGGTAGACTAGGTGGATGGGACTCTGCAGTGGGTCGAAGGGACCACTGGCCAACAATACGACAAGAATATGGCAACGTTCTGTGGAATGAAGGGGTCATGAGAGCGTTGTAATATGACGAGGGTGTTATGAGAGCACAGAGGGAAGATGCTGAGTATGGGAGGATTCAATCACAATATTGCATTTAACATATAATATTTTATGTTACCAAAGGACATAGAATATGGCAGGAATGGAAGGGCTGTAAGAATATTACAGAAGGGAGTTACATAACCATGGACAGAAGGCCTAAAAATGGAGTTGGATTCGATACCATGTCAGGCTAGGAGGTAACTCCACAAATTGAATTATTTTTTGCATTAAGGGTGAACACAGATATATACATGGAGGGATAGACTCTTTGGATTCATCTACCATTGTCTCTTCATATCCCAGCTCTGCTTATTTTCTATTTACATTATTTTAAAATTTCACCCAATCACAAGGATTAGGTGTCAACACTAAGTACAAGTAGCAACATGATCAACATCAAGTGCCACACAAGTTACATGTAGGCGAAAAATTTTGGCTACATTTTCAGAAGGAGAGCCTCACTGAGTCCCACCGTAATATTTTCCCACTATGATATCTTCCATACACAATCACCAAGGATGTAGGGGACAATGCCTTTGAGCTCAACATTCCACCGTTCCTTGGCCTACACCCATTGTTCAATGTGGACCACCTTCGGCCTTACTTTCCACCATTACTAGACACCAACACAGTTAAACCCAGACTGCATGGAATATGACACAAATAATTGTATCATGGATACGTAGATCAATAATACTTGCAAATAGAGGATCCAACTATATCGAGTTGTTAAAGCAGGCTAACTCCTTCTCCACAGACTAGGTTCAACAAAAATTTCTTCACCTCATAGAGGCTCTACAAGCAATGGGGACCATTGATTCCTAAGGAGGGAGGACTGATACAAGTGGATATTGGTGAACCTTCCGATTCCACCTAGACCTCCAATCGGTTTCATCAGTTTCCTTGTTTGTAGCAACATTGACTATTTTTACCATTTTTTCGGGTCTTGAACTTCTAGAGAAGTTTTGACCCCCTAAACGACATTTTTTTGGGGTTCGCAGTAGGATCATATCTATAGGTAGGTGACTATGTAAAATACTGTAATACTAAGAGATATCTTCCCAAAAAGGTATCGTATGCGCCAAACAGAGATTATATGACCAAGTTACGACCCCGGGAAGTTGGATGCCCAACTAACCCCAATGGGGCCCACAAACTCTTGGCGTTACATTTCTTGGGGTTAGTGTTTTTCATTGTTTTTAAAAAATGAATAAGCCCTTGAGCCTCATTTTAACATATTTCATAGGCATGCATCCACCACATATCTTCTTAGATATAAGCTACCATTGGCCTAGCTTGTTTATTTACATTCTGTATGTAAGCATATTTCAGTTCTATGAGATTAATGAAATGAAGTGTTATTTCTGCCGCATCTCTGTCTTTATGGTTATATATTTATTCTACTATATTTTTGTTTAAGTTAAAATCAATAATGAAGGTGAGTACGTGTCGAATGAATTTAAAATTTTCTATGCAAAAGAAGGCATTCATCGAGAGTTGACAACACCTCACAGTCCATAACAAAATGGGGTGGCTGAGAGAAAGAACCGTAGCATTTTGGGAGTAGCGAGGGTGATGTTGCATGACCAAGGCACACTTTTGCATTTTTGCGCCTAGGCATGCAACAAAATAGTCTATTTGCAGAACTAGAGTTCTCATCGGATTCTTGGCATGATTACACCGGATGAGGCTTTCTTGGGGAGAAAGTTGGATGTCTCGCACTTCAGGATTTTTGGAGCCTCTATTTATTTCCATGTCTCCAAATA
Source organism: Pinus albicaulis (assembly GCA_034641835.2). Lineage (NCBI taxonomy): Eukaryota > Viridiplantae > Streptophyta > Pinopsida > Pinales > Pinaceae > Pinus > Pinus albicaulis. The sequence continues at coordinate 1,587,785,075 of CM076584.1, read as the reverse complement.
ATCAAGGAAGAATATATATATGACAATAGGAATGGGGTTATTTGTGGGTTACAAAAAAAAATTCCTACAACCATAGTGTGTACTTTCCATCCCTCAGTATGACAGTTGTGAGAAGGGTTGTAAAAATTGATATGGAGAAAGCGACGCAGTGCTTTCTTGAGAGGGAGCTTCAGATCTCACCAGAGGAGGAGCTTTTAGCTCCAAAAGAGGGGCCTCGGGAATTTATGGATAAACCTAAAATTAAGGATAAGAGAGTGGAGACAACCACTAAATCAGAACTGTCCATAGAATGTAGGAAAAGAACCAAGGAAGCTGGAATGTTTGGTATAAGAGCTATGGATTCTAGGGTTTTGTTGTTGCAAACAGGTCATATTGGAATTTTAGCTATAACTTTTATCATACGAAGTTTCAGAAGCTAAAAATTTTACCAATAGGAGCTGAAATCCTGAGGAACGTCTTATAAAAATTCCATTTCTTGGTTCACTATATTTTTGAATATATGGTTCGAATAATTTAGGATTTTGGCATGGTCCAAAATTTCATCTCAAATAGGTGACCTTGGGAAAATCATCATAAATTCCTCTACGAGAATTGGATTTAAATTTCGTAAAAAATTTCCTAAAGTGCACGAAATTTAGTATCGTTTATATTTTTTTCATTTCTGAAGGTCGAAACAGGGACACATGGAACTCCGTACAAGTTCGCTCTATGGAAAAAGTCTATAATCAGGACATCGTGGGATATCATGCATAAATTTATCTTGAAGAATCCAAATTTGGTCATACTTGTGGCATTGGAAAGAAGACTCATAGGGATACCACATGACCTAGTTTTAGATCTTGGAGATATGAAATCACAAAGATACAACAGTTTCAATATCGATCTCCCAAAAAGAAAGAAAAATGTATGTATTTTTTAATTTTGCATAAATTTTGTTTGAAAAATGAGTTTGAAGTGATTTAAAGGGAATATTGAAGCATAGATATTACTATTTGGTTCTAATATGACTAAAAAAAATAAAAATTACACACCCATTAAGTCTTCATCGATCTCTACTATGACGCATGAAGAGGAAGAAATGCAACATGATATATCTAAGTTACAAGACCAAGTGCAACAAATTTCGCTCTCGCAAAGGGTAACCAAAAATGAAATGGAAGCTAAGATATATGATTTGAAGAATTATATGGAAGCTAAGATGGATGGTATAGAATAAAAAATTAAAGGCGGCATGGAAGATTTAAAGAATGGTTTAAAATCAAACATGGAAGCCAAGATGGATGATATACAAGCAAAAAGAAAGGCAACATGGAAGATTTGAAGAATGGTTTAAAAGAAGAAATGGAAGGTCTAAAGGAAGGTTTGACAAAGTTGCTACAATAAATGCTTCCTAATGAGGAAAAGGTATTAGATGAAACTCATTATGAGAACATAAAACATGTTAGTCATGATTTCATAGACTCTAATGTTGGATTGAATACCCACCATATTCCAAAGATCGATATAAGGAAGTTTGATGGAAAGGATCCAATAACATGGATACTACATATGGATCATTGTTTTGATCTCCATAATGTGCAACACACACATAAGGTACACATTTCAAATTTATATTTAGAACCCAATCAGTGTGTATGGTATTGATGAATTTGTTCTTGTAAACCACTTGTCACTTGGTCAATTTTTACGGAGGAAATCATAGCACACATTATGAGGATACAAAGAGAAACGCCTTCCTTAGCCAATTGATAAATCTCAAACAAAAGGGTTCAATGGTGGAGCACATTAAGGACTTCCAAAAATTGAATATTAGGTTAAATGATATTCCAAAGGAGCATAGGTTTGATGTCTTCATAGGGACCTTAAAGGATAACATCCAACATGAGGTTCACATTTAGGAACCTAATTCATTGGAGAAGGCATTCAAAGTGGCAAGAAAATTTGAAATAAAAATTGTGGCAATAAGGAAATCTACCACTCGCAACTATAAAGATGGACGTGTTGTTTGTCCTAACCTTCCACAACCTACAAGGTTGACACCATAAAAATTGGAGGAAAAAAGAGAAAAAGGGATTTGTTACAATTGTGATAGAAAATACATTAAAGGTCATAAGAGTGTTAAGAAGAAATTATTTTATATAGATTGTGAAGAGGAGGAAGAAAAGAAACAATAAATGTTAAAAGAAGAGGATATACACTAGGAACCAAGACTATAGAAATAAGAAATGAATTTGACCATATCTTGTAATGCATTGGAAGAAATTACTACCCCTCAAACTATCAAGATAAAAGGACATATTTAGACTAAAAAGTTAATAGTGTTGATTGATTCGGGTAGTACCCATAATTTTTTTCATTGTAATGTAGCCAAGGAATTGAATTTCTTCCTATATCCAACACCAAAATGTAAAGTGATGGTTTCAAATGGAGGAACTATAAATTTCTTTGGAAAGTGCCATAATATCAAGCTATCCATGGGATAATGTGTATTGAATTTCCCAATGCTTTCCATTCCAATGGGTGGTGCTGATGTTGTACTAGGATTCCAATGGTTACAATCTTTGGGTATGATAGCTTTTAATTTTAAAGAACTTTTCTTGAATTTTTTTGGGAAGGAAATGAAGTTGAATTAAGGGGTATCGCAGGGAAACCAGGAAACATGATCAAATCTAATGGCATGAAAAAGCTTCTAAATAAATAACAATGGGGTGCAATTTCACAATTATGCTCTCTAGAGGTTAAAACATTGAAATCATCTATTTCTCGAGATCTTAAAAAATTATTGGACAATCATTCCAAGTTATTTGAGACTCCCAAATTCCTCCCACATATTCATTATCATGATCATGCTATTCATTTGATTCCAGTAAGTGTTCCTCCAAACACCAGGCCTTACAAATATCCCTATTCCCAAAAGAGTGGAATTCAACGTATGGTTGTAGAAATGCTAGACGCCGGTATAACTCAACCTAGTCAAAGTTCTTTCTTTGCTCCAGTAGTATTGGTGCATAATAAGGATGGATCATGGCGAATGTGTTTGGATTATAGGGAGCTCAACCAATAATTATTAAAGATAAATCTCTCATTCTTGTCATTTTTGAACTATTAGATGAATTACATGGAGAAATTTACTTCACCAAGTTGGATCTTTGTTCAGGATATCATAAAATAAGAATGAAAACTGAAGACATTCTGAAAACAACATTTAGAACTCATGAAGGTCATTATTAATTTTTGGTCATGCCTTTTTGCCTTACGAATGCACCTTCTACATTTCAAGGTTTGATGAATTCCATTTTCAAACCCTTACTTAGAAAATTTGCGTTAGTATTTTTTTGATGATATACTAATATACATGAATTCTTGCAAGGATAATGTTCAACATGTTGACAGGGTGCTCAAACTATTGAAGAAGAAACAATTATATGAAAAAACCTCCAAATTTTTCTTTGGAGTATAAGAGGTGGAACATCTGGGTCATATTATATCTCATGAGGGTGTTAAGGTAGAACCTAAAAAAATTAAAGCCATTAAGGGATGCAAAATCCCCAAATATAAAGAAAATGTGAGGATTTATTGGGTTGATAGGGTATTATCCCAAGTTTGTTAAGAATTATAGGAGAATAGAAGCTCCTCTAACAACATTACTAAATAAATATGCATTTTCTTGGACTCCGGAAGAAAATAAGGCCTTTGAACATCTTAAAGAGGCAATGTGCCAAGCACTGGTATTAGCTACAACAGACTTCATTAAAACCTTTATTGTGGAATATGATGCCTCAGGAAATGGAATTGGTGATATTTTAATGCAATAAGGAAGACCCGTTGCTTTTGAAAGTAATTCAATCAAAGGAAAGTATTTACACAAACCTATTTATGAGAAGGAAATGTTGGAAATACTACATACACTTAAGCAATGGCGACCTTACCTAATGGGAAGACACTTCAATGTAAAAATGGATCATGATAGTCTTAAATCATTTTTACAACAAATATTATCTTCAAAAGAGAAACAAAAATGGGTCACAAAGATGTTGGGTTATGACTTTGAAATCATCTACAAAAAAGGAAAGAAAAATTTTGTTGTAGATGCACTCTCAATAAAGGATGAGGATGTGGAAGCATTGATTTGTGCCATTTCTATTATCCAACTAGATTGGATACCTGAAGCAAGGGATGAATGGAAGAATGACGAAGATGTAACAACCTTGGTAAAAATTCATGTGAAAATATATAAGGCCACGATTGATGGGACACTTATTCCGAGTTGAATGTTGGAAAAACATTTTAGTGGGTGTTCATTTAGTTTGTTATGGATAAGGAAATTGGCAAAGGATTTGGAAAGGAAAAGTGGCATATTTGACACATTTATTTACAAAAATAATGGAAAATAGGAGAAAAGGAAAGTGAAAGGTCACAGGTTGCATGTGAGGAGGAAATGGAAGGAAAATAATGGAAAATGAAGAAAATAGAGGCATCATCAATAAAAAGGCTTCTGAGGATCAGTGGGAAAGATTTTGTTGGTTCAACCTTTTGCAGGTTCAATTTTGGAGCTCTCTAATTTTTTCTCTCTCTCTCTCACACACTCTTGGACACTTAGAGTTTTCTTGGAGCACTTTGTTATTGGACCAAGAAAGGGAGGAAAACACGAAGAAGGAGGAAGAAAGTAAGGAAAATCAGGAATCAAGAAGATACAATAGTATTCTTGGCAGGTATCCATTTGCATGTGTGTTTTCCTTGCTAGATCTAGCATGCATGGTATTGCATGTGGTTATTTTTTGTCTTGACATGGGTTTTTCTAGGTGTCACAGTGTTTTCAACCTAGCCTTTCCATTTCCATATAACCATGGTATTGTGGAGTTCTCATGTTTTGGTTTAGCTGGATTTATGGATGGTCGAAGCTGAGTGGGGTGGATCTCCAAATTGATTTAGAACATGGCCTAGTGGTCCCTGAACTAGATCGTGGATCACAGTAAAGCCACTTGCCTAGTAATCCATGAGCCATATTGTGGGTTGTGGTAAAGGCATAATTGTGTTTCCTCAGTGGGTCTAGGAATCCTCGACCGGTGAATGAAAAATTTACAGTAAATCTTAGAGGTGGTTTTATCTTCATCGGACCTAGGAATCTCGGGTTTGGGATATATGGTGAAGTCTAGAGAGTGTGTATCGGATTAGGGCATAGTGACCTCTAATTTAGACTATGGGTTGGAGTAAATCCTGAGAGACTAGGAGACAAGAAAATTCCTCACGGTGTAGGTAGAGAGAATTCAGTGATATCCATACTTGTGTTGGCCTAGTGATCGGGTGTAGATCATGGTAAAGCTGGTTATGACATGTTTATTGTGTTGGCCTATTGATCTAGTGTGGATCATGGTAAAGCTTCATTTTTATTACTGAGGGTGAGGTGGTTTAGTCTTGGGATACCTTGGTTGGTTCTTTCAGTCTGATTCCCACATTCATGCTTGGAATATGGCATGGGGGTGTTTGGCTGAAAAGAGATTTGGCTCAGCCAATCTATGGTTGGGTGGGACAAAGAAGTCCCATCTCTGATTGGTTTTTACATTCAGTAATGAAGATATCATTCCTTTGGTATTTGGTATGAAAATGTACTGGTTTATGTATGGATTCTATTGTTGTTGTATCCATGGTATTTCTATTGTTATTATGTTGGTTATAAACATGTATTTATTCAGTGATGATGTATGGCTCTATACATGCTTTTACTTGTAAATGAATGCACAATGTATCTATGGACAAATATATTGTATTTCAGCTAATGATGTAAGGGAGTAATTATTCTTAAAGATTCTCAGATAAGTATGAGACCCCTCTTCTTAGTTTTGTTGTTTACACCTGTAACTTTCATGTTTGTGACATGTTTGAAAAAATTCTTTTCATGGATAGGAGGGTTACTGATGAGTTATTATTGATGTGATTGCTTCCATATCATTATCATGTTTTTATTTACATCTCTGACTTTTCATGGAATTCTGGGTAGAGCACTGGGTTATGGCCCTCAAAAGGTGGCTCAAATCTTGGGGACGTTGGCACAAAACTAAGGAATTGGAGCTATGGACACTGGCATGTTGTGTTATGCATGCATTTATAGCTTCCTGGATGTTGGATTTCAAGCCTATTCTTATGTCGATGGCTCAAAGAGGTCAAAAGGTCAGTCTAACCCAGGGGTAAGAGGCATAAAATGATGGGTTACCTCCTGGGGTGTTGTTGTTGTTGTATAAGATCTGTGTGTTGTTTTTTCGTCGGTTCCACTTCCTTAAGGTCACTTAGGAGGATGAATCTCATTATAGTAGCCTCTCGTCACATGTTTACCTCAATTGGACGGTTACTTGGGTTGATGTGGGAAGAGGGTGTTATAGAGTGGTATTAGAGCATGCTTGTGCTCTCCTTGTGTGGTATTTGGTTTATGTTCTCTTTGGGTGATATATGATACCACAGAGTGGTATCAAAGCATGATTTTTCTCTCCATGGGTGTTGTTTGGTTTCAGTTTTCTTTGTGTGATATATGATACCAAAAAGTGGTATCAGAGCATGTTTGCACTCTCCTTGAGCAGTGTCTGGTTTTCGTTCTCTTTGGGTGATGTCTAGTTCTCATTCTCTTTAGTTGATATATGATACCACAGAGTGGTGTTAGAGCATGGCTGCGCTCTCCTTGGATGATATTTAGTTTATGGTCTCGTTGTGTAATATCTGATACCACAGAGTGGTATCAGAGCATGGTTTAACCATCGAATTGGATGGGCAGTGTGTGGATAATGAATTTATGTTGGTTTCATATGTGTTAAGTATGTTTGTGGTATATGTGTGCTTGTTGAATTTTAATGGTGTTTATCATGGTTGTATTGATGTTGTCATGTGAAAGTTGACGGTGTTGTTGTGGGATGTGCCTTCATGAGTATATGGTTGTATATGTAGTTGTTATGTATGTCGGTGTCTATATGTTATTATGCATGCATTTTCATGGTGAATTTTGTTATGCATAATGACATTGTATGCAATTAGGTAATCATGATGATATTGGTATGATATGATGCTAATGTGTTGGTTGAGATAGATCAGGAGATGCAGCTCATTAAAGTGAAATTGCAACAATGGATTTTTGGGTAAGAGCAGATCTTCATACAAGTTTGTATGTTTGGCATGCAGGTATGTGATTCATGGTTGTTGTAAGCATTATAGTTACTTATATGTTTGGCATTCTATTATTATTATGGTTACATAAATGCTAGTAGATCAACGTAGTCATGTGCATTATGGTTATGTGTATGCCTTTCATTCTATTGATGTTATGGTAGATGTTAGTTTACTAGTGTGATCATATGTACATGCGTTGGTTAGTCAAGCATGGTATTAACTTGATGATTATGTTATATGTTGTTGATGAGTACGTTATAGGATAACTTGTTGTTGTTGCATGATAGTTAGCTTGATGATTAAGTTTCATGTTGTTAATGAGCATGATATATAACTTGTTGTTGTCATATGCTAGTGACTTGATGATTGGGGTTATTTCATTAATATCCTGATGTTATATGTATCATGCTAGTTTGATTGACCTATGAAGATGGTTATGATTATGATGTTCAGGTATGATATGATCTAGTTGTAATATTGGGTTGTACTAATATAGACCGATCGTAGATATGTGATTGTTATGCATGAACAACAAATGTTTATGAGATTATGATGTGAACATGTTAGTTAGTTATTGTTATGGATATCATGATATTAAGTTGTGTTTGAGCTAATGTGTTGTGAAGTTATATCGTGCTAACTAGATTGATTTTGCAGACAAGATAGCATCCCCTGAGATACATTAATGTATGAGCTTGCTTATGTTGTTTACTTTGTACTTGAATGTTTGATTATGACGTCTATTTGGTGTTTGAGTGTTGGTGTATATTATGTTGTCTATTTATTGTTGAATGTTTGATTAAGCGCATGATATGAGTATGTGTCTATAGTATTGCATGAAGAAATGATTTGGTCTTATGATGGTTGTACTAACACAATATGTGTTGATATAGATGTTGTGTACTTGAGTATAAGCATGTGATAGTTGTAGCATTATGTCTTATGCATATTAGTTGATTATGATATGTTTTTTAGTATTGGTAAATTTTTATTTTAGTTAATAGATATGATGTCTTGATCTTTGGAAAATGTGATTGAGATGTGTGAACAATTGCAGAGCAACATGCTTGGTATTAGCATGACACGGTAATAGTTTATGTGTTTATATAACTAGAATATGGGTGATATGAAAGTACATAGTAGGACTCGATTGGAGCAAGGTAAATGGTACATAGTACTAATGTTGTGTATATGTTGCACATGTTGTATATTCAGTGATTATACCTATGGTGATGTCTACATGTAACATATGTAGTATTCTATACATATGATGTTGTATGCATGTTGTATATATGTTGTTGTATGTATATTTCATATTCAGTGCTAGGTATAGATGGTGTTATGTACATGTTGGATATGTGGTGTTGTGCACATACCATATTGTGCGCGTGTTGGATATATGGTTTTGTGTGCATATGGTGTTGTGCACATGTTGGATATGCGGTGCTGTGTACATATGGCGCTATGTACATGTTGTATATGCAGTGCTATGTACATATGGTGTTGTGTGTGTGTTGTACATATGGTGCTATGTACATATGGTGGTGTGTACCTAGGAGGATGAATCTCATTATAATAGAGTCTCGCCACAAGTTTACCCCTATTGGATGGTTACTTGGGTAGATGTGGGAAGAGGGTGTTATAGAGTGGTATCAGAGCATGGTTTCAATGTCCTTGGGTGGTATTTGGTTTCTGTTCTCTTTGTGTGATTTCTGATGCCACAGAGTGGTATCAAAGCATGGTTGTGCTCTCCTTGGGTGTTTTTTGGTTTTGGTTCTCTTTGTGTGATATCTAATACCATAGAGTGGTATCAGAGCGTGGTTGCGCTCTCCTTGGGACGTGTCTAGTTTCCATTCTCTTTAGGTGACGTCTAGTTCTTCCCTTCGGTTGATATATGACACCATAGAGTGGTATCAGAGCGTGGTTGTGCTCTCCTTGGGTGATGTTTGGTTTCTGGTCTCATTGTGTAATATATGATACCACAGAGTGGTTTCAAAGCACGGTTTAACCCTCGTACTGGATGGGCAGTGTGTTTATCATGCATTTGTGTTGGTTGCATATGTGTTTAGTATGCTTGTGTTATATGTGTGCTTGTTGCATTTGCATGGTGTTGATCATGTTTTTAGTGATTTCGTCATGTGAAGGTTGATGGTGTTTTTGTGGTATGTGTCGTCATGAGTGTATGGTTTTATATGCATTTGTTATACATGTCAATGTCTATATTTTATTATGCATGCATTTTCATGGTGAATGTTTTTATGCATAAGGTCATTGTATGCAATTAGTTCATCATGATGATATTGGTATGATATTATGGTAATGTGTTGGCTAAGATAGAGCAGAAGATGCAAATTATTAAAGTGAAGTTGCAACAATGGAATTTGGGGTAAGAGCATATCGTCATTCAAGTTTTTATGTTTGGCATGCAAATATGTGATTCATTGTTGTTGTAAGTGTTAGCACTGGAATCAACTCTTGGACTGCTTCAAGTGCTTGACTAGTCTCATCCTAAGCTCTAAGGAAATTTAATGATTTGGATTATAAGATTGGTAGGTGGTTTAAACCCTCAATCACTGAAAAGGAATTTCAGTCAAGTTCATTGTCACGATAATTAGGGTATTGAGTCCTGATGTGGTAGAAAAAAGGTAAGTTTGTAGCCTATGGAGAGAAGTGAGTGTGAAGTAGAAGAAGAGACAGTGGGTTTGCAAGGAAGAACTCCACTACTTTTGGGTGAAACGTAACACAAGTAAGAGTTTGAAAATATTTCAACAAGAGAAGGCTATATCTAGACTTACAATAATCTTACTGAAATGTCATGAAAGTGGTTGTCATAAGTGATGCTCTTTAAACTATCATTATGTATATATTATCAAGAAAGCTCATTGTGTGAGACTGATATTAGCTCTCGGCAAAGGCCTAAGCTAAAGCCACATTTTCTCCAGAATTTTTTTGTAAAAACTTATACCAGCGAGCTGACTTAAATTGAGGTTTGGCCCTAGCATCAACGAAACTGTGTTTTTTGGCTCGGATCTGTTTACATTCCCACCTTTTCCCATACTTCTCAATAGCTAGGCTCCTTCAAAACACACAACTGTTCAATCCTGGAGGAAAAACCCTACATGGAGCCTTGTTTTCCTCCCTTGAAATGATAAATTATTTGTTGTAAGAGGTGACTTCTGTTAGCTGTAGCTTGCACAGAGAACATCGATCAAGAGAACATTGAACCTAACCCTCTGTTTCCATGCCCCTAATCATGGTATGGAGTAATGGAATGATTTGAAATAATTTGAATACAAGCGCCAAGTCACCCCATAATGCCGCATAACACTCCACAACACTCCGCAACATCATTTAATAATTGATATGTTGTACCATGATCTCCACTTCAATTTAGTAGGGTAGCTATAGGATAGTTGCTTTGATAATATAAACATTCATCTAAAATAATTCTCCTAAGTTAAGAATAATTAAACTTGTTAAAAAAGAATAATAATTCTTATAACATAGGAGGTCTTCAATAATATTCAAACAGGAATGGTTATTTCTTTGAAAATATTCTTTGCAGCTCCTATATTCCTGAGAAATAGCTTCACTCTACTTATGTATTGCAATATAACCAAATTTCAGTGAAATAGCTGCACTTTTCACTGTGTTACCAATGGAAACAAGTTCTTGAAGAAATAGCGGCTCTTTTCACTATGCTAGTAATGTGACCTTCAATTTGGAGAAATAAATGCCCTCCATTATATCATTGTGTTAACAATGAAACTTAAACAAAGGTAGCTATTATCCCAGAAAGAGCAGCTGTAATTTTATTACCAAAATAACCAATAGCCTTTGACAGTAACCTAAGTTAAAACAATGGTTTTAACTTATTTTATGAACCTAAAACACTAATACCACCTATAAACTTAAAAGTGTTTTGGTTTTGAGACTATTTTTTAACCTTTATTGAAAATGACTCAAACTTCGACATAGGTTAGGACATGAGAAAAAATTTGAAACAGTGACACAATGGCGATCATACTCTTAACATATATAGTGCTAACAATGGCTCCTATTGGGCATGAAGTCCTCCCAGTGAGGCTTCAAGGGCTATAGAATCAGTGCCTTAAAAATTTCAAAATTCAGAAGACCTCTTGGAAATTATGACTAGGACTGACCTTTGACGGACCGGACTCAAGACTGATCATATATAGAAACACATGTACCATTGGGCATGGAGTTTTATTGACACATCACCCCGGATATTTACAATGGAATGACTAACTGACTTATTAAACAAAGAAATTTTTAAGAAAGTGACCATTAACTGGACCTCCAGTTAGCTGATCATCCTCTAGATGCTTGAGTAGAAAAGTATTGTTTTCCAAAACTTGAGCAATTCTAAATGCCCCAAACCACAAATTGTCAAACTTACCATGTTTTCCATGGTCTACCCTCTTGACATCCTAGCGCAACACCAAATCATTCTCCTAAAACAATTTTTGATTTGCTCTTTTGTCAAAAACATATTTGAATTTAGTCTGATATTTTTGTACTTTGTCCATCAGTGATTCTCCGATTTGATGTGATCCTATCAGCTACAAAATTCTCATTTGAATTGGATTCTCATCATAAAATTCATCTTGTAGAAACTTCATAACAAGAAGAGCTAATTATAATGGCATTTCACTTACCATGTCTGCCCAAAGAGCATGCACTAGCTAAGTGTCCCAATTTCTCTTATTTTCAAGCAACATCTTCTTAATGATTCTCACAGAGATTTTATTGGATGACTCAACTAATCTATTACCTTGAGGGTAATAAGGTGTGGAATTAGTTAATTAAATACCATATTGCTGACATAAGTTATGCATCTTAATAGAATTAAAAGCCATTTCATTATCAGTCACTAATTTCTATGGACAACTGAATCCAGCCATAATGTTTTCCAATAGAAATTTGATTATTACTGTATCAGTGGCATTCCTGGTTGGAACAACTTCAATCCATTTAGTGAAATAGTTTGTAGCTGTAAGAATCCATGTATGATGTCCTGATGAAGGTTGATGAATTTTGTCGATGAAGTCTAACCCCCACTGCTGGAAAGGAACATCTGCTGAAATAGGAATAAGAGTTAATGGAAGCATCTTCTATTTACCAGCAAAATTTTGAAATTCAACACAAGTCCTGAATTTGGCAAAAACATCAAAGAAAAGAGTTGGCCAATAATAGCCAACTCTTAAGATTTTGTTTACGGTGGCTTTCCAATACAAATGTCCTCCACACACTCCTGCATATATCTCTGACATAATCTCCTGTGACTTAGTTTCATTTACACATCTCAATAAGACTCCCACAAGGTCTTTCCAGTAAATATGGTCTTCTAAAATGCAATACTTAACATCTTTCAATTTAAAAGCTCTCCTTTTTTACTTCTCCATTTCAGGGGGACAGTTGAAAATTTAACAAAAAGTATACTATATCCTTATACGAATTTGAATGTAATATTTCAGGATAATCAGAAATTCCTTCTCCATATTTTCCCTCGACTGCCTCCATATTCAGACTTAGAGCCTTGCAGTTAGATTCATCCATCAAGAGGGTTGAGCCTTGTCCTTTTATCAATTTATTAGGTCTCATCTCAATATCAAATTCCAGAATTTTGGTCAGCCATCTTCCCCTCTTTCCATCTATATCTAGTTCAATCAATACATCTTTGACAATGATATTTGGCACAAAAGAAACAATTTTTGAATGTAACACATAAAATCGAAAAGATTTTAAAGCCTTAACTAGTGCATATGCTTTTTTTTTAGTCAAGTTGTACTTTAATTCAGCATCTCTTAAATCACGAATGAAAAATAAAGTAGGTTGTTCTAAACCTTCTTTGTTCTTTTGTAACAAGACAACTGCAATTGTTTCTTCTGAAGCATATGAAAAAATCAGAAAATCTTTTTCAAAATCAGGACTAATCAAAACTGGAGCTTCAATCAAGGCATAATTGATTGCTGAAAAATATTTTTTTGCTTCATCTCACCCCTTAAATTATGTATATTTTTTCAGCAAGACATTTATGTGTTTTATTAGCTTTGCAAAATTTGGGACAAAGCGCCTCAGAAAATTAATTTTCCCCAAAAATGACTGTGATTCTTTTTTATTCCTTGGCAAAACAATATTTTGAATAGCTTCAAATCTTCCTGGATCAATATGGATACCACTTTCTGTCACAATATGTCCCAATAATGTTCCTTCTTGAACAACAAAGGATGACTTCTTTGGGCTCAAGGACAAACCAAATTTTCTGCATTTGTCAAAAACTTGTTTCAAATGTTTCAAATGATCTTCATCATATCTTGAATACACTGTAATGTCATCCAAGTAGATGACTACAAATCTGTCTTTTTCTCCTGCAAAGGAAATATCCATTGCCTGATGAAATGTTGCGCCTGCATTCATAAGACCAAATGGCATTTTTTTGTACATGAATGTCTCCCAGGGTGTAATAAATGTTGTCTTTTCTCTGTCTTGTCTTTCAACTAAAATTTGATTATAGCTTGAAAATCCATCTATCATTGACAATATTTTGGAGCCTAAACTTTCTGCAAAATATACTCCATCTTGGGTAATGGATAGTTATCCTTCAATGAACACTCGTTCAAATTGCGAAAATCAACACAAATTCTTATTTCACCATTCTTTTTCCGAACCAGGACTATATTAGCTACCCAATTAGAAAATCTCAAAGGAAGAATTTGTTTCCCATAATTTAGGATTTATTTTTCAATGATAGGGAGCAGCATGGGATTGATATGCCTAATTTTTTGTGCTACAGGATTTGCATCTACTTTCAAAGGAATTTTGTGGTCCATTATACCTCTATCATAGGTTTTCATCTCACTATAGGACCATGCAAAAATAATTGCATATTGTTTCAGCAGCTTGATATATTTTGTTCTAGTTCCAAGAGAAAGAAATTTAGAAACTTTGACTAATTTTGGCTAATCTTTTGTACCAATATTACAGTCAATTGTACTCTCTCCATCAACTTTATTTTAGGCTTCAGAAAGACATCATTATTTTCAAACAATCTTTCTAAAGGAACTAGGCCTTTAGGAATATAGTTAGTTTTCAGATCTATAATGTCCTTCCCAACCATGGTTTTCTTGAAAGACTTACTGTTTTGATTTTCAACAATGTCCTGCTCATCATCAATTTGAATGTCTGCAAACTCTTCAACACACTCTAAAAAATTCTGAATTTCCTTGTCATCCTCAAATACTTGCCAATATTTGATGCTATTAGGAATAGAAGGTCTGTTTTTAATTTGAACATCATATGTTGCCTTGACATCAAGAGGAACTTTGAAATTACTAGTAGAGATAGCTAGTGAATCAACCATTTGATTTTCCTCTCTAGTGACAAAATTTACATTAAATGCTGAAAAATAATGCTCAATCAAGTCCCACACTTCATTCCTATAATTCCTCAATTTGGAATTTTTCACTTAGTAGTTGTGTCTCGCCTTCATTATCACTAATTCTGAATCACCAAAATCAATTAGCTGCTAAGCTCCTAAGTATTTCACTGCCTTCATACCCAACACAAGCACCTCATATTCAATAGTGTTATTAGTGGTGGAAAAATGTATTTTATATGATATAGTTACCCTTTGCCGAGTTGGAGAAATGAGGACTAAACCAGCTCCCTATCCTTCTCTTGATGAGGCCCCATCAAGGTACAATTTCCATATTTGTCCTCCCTCTAAATGCTGCTCATTTGTACCTTGGAAATGTTGTTTTTCATTGATTTCAGGCTGGAAATTGTTATCATCAGCAGCAAGGTGTAATATGGATCACCCCAATTCCTTCTCTTCGGCATATATAAGATGATTTGAAGGATTATGCTGATCACTGATGATGTAGGCTATTTGGGTTTCCTTATACAACCTTCTGAATTCCCCTCCAAATATTGGGATTGTGGCATATGACATATCCATCTGAAGGGTGCCTCCCAATTTTTTAGACCAAAATCTGGAAAGCAACATCCCACATCTAGAAGGTATGTCAGCAACTACGATTTCCATCACTAATCTTTTCATACGAAGCTGGGTAAGAGAAACAAACAAGTATTTAATCACTCCTAAACACTTGAATTTTTTGGAATCAAAGGTGTGTCGGTCATGGTATTTCTTGGCGATTTCTAATCCTAATTCATCCATCACTTTCTTTGGAATTAGATTGTGGGAAGCCCCAGAATCTAATAGACAATTATGCAGCAATTTTTCATATATATTGAGTGAGAGGTAGAAAGGTGGTGAATTATCATCATTTTGGTCTTGGACATGGTAGCCTAAATAAATAGTAGTATGTTCAACCTCAAGGTTAACTGAATCAGGAGTGAGGTGGTTGTAACAGACTTTTGAAAGACTCTTTGTATGCTGGATTTTTCAACAATTCCAGAAGTGGGACAAGAATTTTAATTTTATTTAGTTCTGATTTGAAACTGAAATAAATTGGAGCTAATTCTTAATTTTTTGCAGAAATTTTGATAATTGGGGCAGAATTTTGAGGTGGAGGAACCTAATTGACTTTTTGCTTTTATTTGGCATCTTGTTTATCAGAATCTGATTTTTTTTGAGATTTCTAAACAAAATCTTTATACCTCAGAGGATAATTTATGTTTGGAGCTTCTTGTTGTTTTTACCATTTTGTGCATAAATTTGGGCATTCTCATCATCTGAAAACAAATATATCCTTGAATTATCTTCATATTCTTGTAAATTCAAACAAGTTGACTGTGATGTTTCTCCTACAACGTTTATTTCTTCATTTTATTCATAATTTTCTTGTTGCTCTTCTTTAGCAAAATTACTCAAAGGAGGCTGAACATTTTGATCATCAACATTCCTCCTTGGGCGCTGTAGGATTTTTTGAGGTTGAAAAAACATTATGAAGGGAGCCTGATTTCTATTGGCTTCATTTTGATTGGCTCTAACAGTTGGTTTGTTTTCTAACTTCGATTTTGACATTTTTGAGGCTAGTTCCTTGATCAAATTGGAAATTTGATCAATATTTTCTTCAGTTGTAAGAGTTTTAGAAGAAGAAGGTTTTTCTTCTTTCATTTTATTTTTGTCTTTTGCTGCTTTCTCTTCGTCCATTTTCAATTTATTTGAAGCCATAAGATTAGACTGAAATCCAATTGCAGCCTCTTGCATATCCATCAATGTATGTGCTTTCTCAGCCCTCAACCATAAAGCAAACTCAGAATCTAAAGCATTGGAAAACGTTATCATAGCAGTAGTCTGAGGAGGCTTAATTTCTTCAGGAATTTTCTGATAAATTTTATTAAACCTGTTTGTAAAGTTAGCCAATGACTCATCTGTATTTTTTTTCAGAGTTCCAAACTCTGTAAGGTAGTACACATAGTCTTTCCTATCACCACATTGCTTCACAAATACTTCCTCCAATTCATCTATTCCTGTTATTTAGTTTGGTGGCAGACTTCTAAACCATTTAAGAGCTTCTCCATCCAAGCTCTGAACAAAGAGTCTTGACCGAACATCTTCATGTTCAATGTTTTTTTTATCATCATAACTATAGAAAGAAACCAAATGTTCCTCAACAGAAACTCCTTCTCCCTCCTCGGTGTATTTTTGGAGATATTTCGGGTAATCCCCTTGAGGAAGATGATGCAAAGGTTGAGGAAGAGCAAGTCGTGCATATCTTACAGTCACTATCTGTTGCATCCTTGTAAGGGCAGGCTGAGCCATAGTTCGTTGATGTAGAGTTGATGGATTAATGGTTGATGTAGCTGTTTGGGAATTAGAAATTACAATTTTTGGATTTTGAATCTGATTTGGGACAGCAGAAAATTGGAAATATTCGGCTAATTCTTCAAGTTTTGGGACTGAAAACAATGGATTTTTAAAGAGATGAACATATGAGGTCTTTACTTCACCTTCTACAGAAGAATCAGATTCAAATGTTGTCTCTTGAGGGGATGAGGTAAATTCAACTTTATTTTGCTGACCTAGAAAGTTAGATAAGTTGAAAGTGAGGCCTTCAGGAACACTCCCTTCTAGTGGATGAGAAGAGGATGACCCAACAGTTGGATTTCGAGACAAAGGAAAATAATCTTGCTAAGGGATAATAAAAGACTAATATTCAGGATGAGTTTGAAGGAAATTTAAAATGGTTTTAAAATCTTCTTCAGTCAAAACATCCCTATCAAGAAAAGGTGCAATTTCCAATACTTGTTCTAAATCCCCTTTTGTCAGGACAAACTCTTCTGATTCGTTATTGACACTTGAAACCTCTGTTTTTTCCTCTTTGACTGGAATAGTACTTATCTCAGATTTACTAAAAGATAAGTGAGAAAAACTTTCAGCTGAGCCTAGGTTAACACCATCTACTTTATTTTCTAGGGAAGCAGTTTCAACTTGAGAATTTTCAGTAGAATATTTTGAAACTAAAACTTATTTTGATTCTAAAGTAGATGAATGTACCTTTTGCTTTGGAATGTACTTTTGTGTACCTTCTTTACTGACTGAGATGTGGCTTCAACTAATCCTTTTTCCTTTTGCATCTTTAATGATCTTCTTTGGGTCAGCAACTGGAGTCACAGTAGGTGATCTTTGATTTCTCCTTGTAGTAGGAGGTCTTGAAACCCCTCTTCCTCTTTGTGGAGTCGCTAGGTGAACCAATTTTCATTTTTCTTCAAGTTACCAATTCTTTTTCACCATCAAGAAATTATTTTCAACAATTCAAAACAAGAGACTCGGGAGAATACTTCATTTCAAGGTCTCTGTCTCCCGACAGACGCACCAAAAGATGTTAGTGCTGGAATCAACACTTGGACTAATTCAAGTGCTTGACCAGTCACATACTAAGATCTAAGGCAATTTAATGATTTTTATTATAATATTGGTAGGTGGTTTAAACCCTCAATCATTGAAAATGGATTTCATCAAGTTCACTGTCACACTAATGAGGGTATTGAGTCCTGATGTGTTAGCAAAAAGGTAAGTTTGTAGCCTATGGAGAGAAGAGAGCGTGAAGTAGAAGAAGAGACAGTGGGTATGCAAGGAATAAATCCACTTCTTTTGGGTGAAAAGTAACACAAGTAACAGTTTGACAATATTTCAACAAGAGAAGGCTATATATAGACTGATAATAATCTTACTAAAATATCATGAAAAGTGCTTGTCATAAGTGATGTTGTTTAAACTGTCATTATGTATATATTATCAAGAAAGCTCACTGTGCGAGACTGATAAAAGTTGAAAAAATACATAAGCATATCAAGGGACTGATAAAAACATACAACAGTATCTGAAAGTACAAATTGCAGCTAAAGGGAATGAGATGTGGAAACACATGTGAAATTAACAATACACACATCAAGTATGTCCTTAAAAGTATTTTCCAATTTTATTCACAGAAAAGCACACTGATATATGAGCCAAAATATTCTTAAACCATGAACCTTTTCTAGATAGAGTTTTTTCACATATATATAAAAAACATTATACTGGCATCTCCACAAAAGGTGTGAATCTCTTCAAAAAAGTTATTACAATCTCATACAAAAGATGAAGCTTATCTTTAAACTTTAATACAAAGTTCTATAACATAAATAAAGTAAACAACATGATGGCTAGCAATTCGAAGCGGCTGAATGATGTGGCAATCTATTGGAAGAATGCTCCTCTGTTCTAGTGCAACCACCTCCACAAAAAGTGTAAACAATAGTCAAAGTGACATGTGGTTGTTTTCCCCAAAAAGTGAAAAACAGAACCCTGAAATTTAGGAGGGGGCTTGATCAATGACACCTGGAAGTATCTATCATAACAGAAAGCTCCTCCACTTCACTTGCTTTGATGTCACCATTATTATAATAAATAAAAAAGAATCTTATTTTCATCATATACTAATATTTGAAAATAATAGCTACCTTTGCTGAAAAAGTAGCTATATCCGAAAACATAGAAAATTAACCCAGAAATGAAAAGTTTCTTCAAAGGCAGCCCTGTTCCTTCATTCTTCAGAGGTCCAAAATAGAAAAAAAAATCCTGACAACCTCAGCTTTAGTCACTCTCTTGTCCGGCTTCTTCCTCTGTGTTTGACTCTTTGGTTGATTCTTTTTCTTCTTGTTTTTATCTTCTGTACTATCATCAATATTAATAATATCATCTCTAAATGTAGGATTAACAGTCAACTTACTGGTTATTCTGAGCTTATTTTTATGTCTGGTATGAGGTCTCTGGATGTAAGGATTTGGAATGAACTTAGACCTTTTACCTCCATGCATGAATATGCTAGATTATCTTCCTCATACTCTGATTTTGTATATTCAGTGTCACTGTTATCTTCATAAGAGGAGTATGAATGTATCACGATATTCTTCCTCTTCTTGATTGAAGAGCCATTGGAGGAGACTATTTGAGCTAAAGTAGGCTCTTCCTATATGACAACCTCTAATATTTAATTTTTTCCTTTCTTAAGAGATAGCAAAACTTGTGAGAGAATGGATTTTGTGAGTGAAGTATCACTGCTAGGTTGGGTTTGCTGAGTTTTTTTAGAAACATGGCTTGATCTCTTTTCTCTAGGGTTGACTTTCTCTAGAAATTATTTTTTCATGATGATTTTTCTCCTAGGTTTGCCTCTTGAAGAGGAAGTTGTCTGCTCCCTACCTTTTGACACAAAATTTTTAGGAGGCATAGTATCTCTTTGCTTCAATTTCTTTTTATATTCCTCCATGAATGACCTTAAGGTCCAAGGTTCCCTAGGTGAACTGCTCACTGGGCTTCATTGACTGGTTGTGTTGTTGGTATAGGCATAGGTTCTCCAGATTTCTTAGTCAAGCTTCTAGTTTTCCTTTTGATTGACATGGAGGGAGAGTCAACTTGGAAGAAAGTTGATGAATGGATAGGGTTTGGCTATGAACTTTTTGGGACAGGAGTTGCACTAGTTTGTTCATGAGCTTCTCGTTTCTTGGGCCTCCCTACCCTTCTCTTGGAGTTGATACTACCAAACCCTTCCTCTGTCAGGAACTTATCCCAGGTGGTACTCTTCCTTTTAATGTGGTAGAAAATCAAAATTTTAATTAAACCCCTATGATATAGGTTGTGCAAAGGATAGTTAGGGATCTTCTGCAATTTTAAGGACATCTTGAGCAAGGATTGGTATAGGAAATAGGGCAAGTTCATAGGTTTATCACCTGAAATATGAGAAATAAATCTCATTTGATAATGGTGGATAGAAGAGAACCTACCCCCACATGTAATGTATCGTTAAACAATGGTGATCGCATGTTTCCATTCAGCCTTAAAATAGGAAATATATGCAGTCGGATTCCATTTAACATTGACATGTTCAGATTTAAGGTAGAGACTTACTTCTGTGGGCAATGTTTTATTCTTAAACCAGTGTTCATCAGTGGAAGAGGTTTGAGTAGCATGGGCTATGATGGCTTCAGAGATCTTGAAAGTCTTTCTCCCCAGCTTGACCTTCTCTCCATCAAAGCTCTTAGAAAATGCCTGAGCTAAAGCCACATTTTCTCTAGAATTTTTTTGTAAAAACTTATATTAGCCAGCTGACTTAAATTGAGGTTTGGCCCTAGAATCAATGAACCGGTGTTTGTTGGCTCAGACCTGTTTACATTCCCACCTTTTCCCATACTTATCAACAGCTAGGCTCCTTCAAAACACATAGCTGTTAAATCCTGGAGGAAAAACCCTACGTGGAGCCTTGTTTTCTTGCCTTGAAATGCTAAATTGTTTGCCAGAAGAGGTGACTTCTTTTAGCTGTAGATTACACAGAGAACCTTGGTCAAGAGAACATTGAACTTAATCCTCTATTTCTGTGCCCCTAATCATGGTATGAAGTAATGACATGATTTGAAATCATTTGAATACAAGCACCAAGTCACCCCATAACGCATAACACTCAGCAACGCTCCACAACATCATTTAATAATTGATACCTTGTACCATGATCTCCGCTTTAGTTTAGTAGGGTAGCTATAGGTTAGTTGCTTTGATAATATAACCATTCATCTAAAATAATTCTCCTAAGTTAAGTATAACTAATCTTATTAAAAAATAATAATCATGCTTATAAATAGGAGGTCTTCAATCATCTTCAAACATGAATGGTCCTTTCTCTGGAAATATTCTTTGCAGCTCCTATATTCCTGAGAAATAGCTGCACTCTACCTCTTTATTTCAATATAACCAAATTTCAGCGAAATAGCTACACTTTTCACTATGTTACCAATGGAAACAGGTTCTTGAAGAAATTGCGGCTCTTTTCACTATGTTAGTAATGTGACCTTCAATTTGGAGAAATAACTGCCCTCCATTATATCATTGTGTTAACAATGAAACTTAAACAAAGGTAGCTATTATCCTGAAAAGAGTAGCTGTAATTTTATTACAAAAATGGCCAATAGCCTTCAACACTAACCTAAGTTAAAACAATGGTTTTAACTTCTTTTATGAACCTAAAACACTAATACCACCGATAAACTTAAAATTATTTTGGTTTTGAGACTCTTTTTGACCTTTAATGAAAATGACTCAAACTTCGACATAGGCTAGGACATGAGAAAAATTTGGAAAAAATGATACAATGGTGATCATACTATTAACATTTACAGTGCTAACAGTAATAATTAGGGTTAATTATATGTTTGTCATTCTATTATTATTATGGTTACATATGTCATAAATGCTAGTTGATCAACGTATTGATGTGCATTATGGTTATGTGTATGCCTTTCATTCTATTGATGTTATGATAGAAGTTAGTTGACTAGTGTGATCAAATGTACATGTGTTGGTTAGTCAACATGGTATTAACTTGATTATTGTGTTATATGTTGTTGATGAGTATGTTATAGAATAACTTGTCGTTGGTGTATGATAGTTAGCTTGATGATTAAGTTACATGTTGTTGATGAACATGATATATAACTTGTTGTTGTTATATGCTAGTCACTTGATGATTAGGATTATTTCATTAATATCCCGATGTTATATGCATCATGCTAGTTTGATTGGACTATGCAGATGGTTATGGTTATGACGTTCAGGTATGATATGGTATAGTTGTGATATTGGGTTGTACTAATATAGAATGATCATACATATGTGATTATGCATGAACGTTAAATGTTTATGAGCTTATTATGTGAACATGTTAGTTATTTATTGTCGTGGATATCATGATATTATTTGTGTTTGAGCTTGAAGTTATACCGTGCTAAATAGATTGATTGTGCAGACAAGATAGCCTCCCTTGAAATAAATTAAGGCATGAGTTTGCTTATGTCGCCTACTTTGTACTTGAATGTTTGATGATGTCGTCTATTTTGTGTTTGAGTGTTGGTGTCTATTATGTTATCTATTTATTGTTGAATTTTTGATTAAGCACATGATATGAGTATGTGTCTATAAGATTGCATGAAGAAATTATTTTATATTAAGATGGTTGTACTAATGAAATATGTGTTGAGATAGCTGATTTGTACTTGAGTATATGCATTTGATAGTTGTAGCATTATTTCTTATGACTGTTAGTTGATTATGATATGTTTTTGAGTCTTGGTAAAGGCCGATTTTAATTAATAGATATGATGTCTTGATATTTGGAACATGTGATTGACATGTGTGAACAATTACACAAAAACACGCCTTGTATTATAATGAAAATGTAATAGTTTATGTGTTTATATAACTAGCATATGGATGATATGATAGTACATAGTATGACTCGATCGCAGCAAGATAAATGGTCAAAGAAAGGAATTGGGTAAGAATTCCTTTGGCTAAGTGTGGAAACCATAATTCCAAACAAATGAGTGCTTTCCATACAAGAAGTCTTCTTAACCCTAATTTTGTTTAACATTATGTGGATATGTGTTATATTCCTGAACATGTATTGACATGCATAACAACTGGTTTCTAGTTATGGAGGGATTCAGCAAGGGATTGGAGTCACTTGAGAGATGATATATGTGTGTGTTCAGTTACAAGGCAGCGTGTGTTGCACAACAATGTAAGATAACTGGTATTGTTATATTTATTTATGCGTTGAAAGTTATGTGGCTATGGCAGTATGATGCATTGGATTTCATGGAAAGAGACTCCTATGAAATCTTGGAGAAGGATTAGGGCAGCTGAAGGTAATAATATAATAACCAGTTGGATTGGTTGGGTCCATTGAGGTAAATGAAAGGTGGTAGTATAGACATGAGAAAGGCAACAAAAAAGTTAAATAAAATGGATTTGAGGCGTCATATGCCTTGGCTATGTCAAGAACTGTTGTTCTCAATGTTTTGAATGTTGTGCATGAATAAAGGAAGTTCTCTTAACCTTGACCTTATGCTATCCAGTAATTATGTTGTGATCATGATTATGATGATGTTTACATATATGTATACATGTATGTATGTATTTATGTATGTATGTATGTCATGTCTGAGAGGTTCGTTAGGGATCATGGTTGTTTGATGATAAATGTTTATATGTATATATGTGTGTATGTATGTCGTTTTTTGACAGGATCATGATTGTTTTATGTTAATGATTATACATGTTGATGCATGTATGTATCTATGTTATTGTATGACAGGGTTTTCAAGGATCATTCTTGTGGAGGAATGATTTCTTATGCATGTGAATGGCATGAAAAGGTTCTTGTTCTTATGCAGAATCAAATGGGAAGAGTTACTTTGATAGATCTATGAGGTCAATATCATGTGGATATGATTTAATGTTATATGCTTGTACTATGCCTATGTTTATTCTATGGACAAATAATGTTGAGGGATACATCAACGAAATGAAAGCATTGTACTTGCAACATGCTAGGACAAGCATGGGTAGTGGAAAGACACTAGAAGTAAGGTTTCTTTGTGGGTTAAGTGTGTGGTCTATGGATGTGCAGTACTATTGTTGTGTATATGTTGCACATGTTGTATATTCAGTGATTGTAACTATGGTGATGTGTAAATGTAACATATGTAATATTCTGTACATATGATGTTGTATGCATATTGTATATATGTTTTTGTGTGTATATTTCATATGTCGTGCTAGGTATAGATGGTTCTATTTACATTTTGGATATGCGGTGTTGTGTACTTTCGTACTGTGTGCATGTTAGATATGCAATTTTTTGTGTGTATGGTGTTGTGTGCATGTTTGTTTATGTGGTGTTGTGTACGTATGGTGATATGTACATGACGTATATGCAATGCTATGTATATATGGTGTTGTGTGCATGTTGTACATATGGTGCTCTGTGCATGATTGTACATGTGGTGTTGTGTGCAAGGGTTGTTGTGTACATGTTGCACATGTGGTGCAAGTGGTGTCGTGTACATGTCGTGCATGTGGTGTTGTGTACATATGGTGTCATGTACATGTTGTGCATGTGGTGTTGTGTACATGTAGTATTGTGTACACATATGACAAGTGGTGCAGTGTACATTTGGCATTGTGTAGACATTGTGCAGGTGGTGCAGTGTACATGTGATGTTGTGCACAGGTTGTGCAAGTAGTTTTGTGTAAAGGTGGTATTGTTTAGATGTTGTGGATATGGTACTAGTATGCATGTGGTATTGTGTGCATGTATTACATGTTGTGTTGTGGACATGCGGTACTATGTATGTGCATGGTGTAGTCATGGTATCATGACGTGTGTATTCGTTGTGTTGTACCCTGTATATGTATATGTATTGTGTTGTATAGTACACTGGGCGTAGGTGTATCTGTTGTATTCCAGTGGAGGTGTATGTATTGTGTCATGTTATACAACGGGTGTAGACGTATGTGTTGTCTTGTACACCTTATGTAGGTGTATATGTGGTGTCATGTTGTATGTTGGGTATAGGTGTATGTATTTTGTTGTGTTGTACATTGGGTGTGAGTGTATGTATTGTGTGGTGTTGTATGCCTTGTGTCGATATATGTGTTGTAAATTGTGTGTATGTGTGAGTGAGTGAAGAGAAGAAAAGGCATTAGGTGCTTGCTAGGTTTGGAAATTGATCCAGTGTGTGTACAAAATAAAAAAGGCATAAGAAAAGGACCAGATGAAGGATAAGTATTGGTATTTATTTCAGTTCTATTTATGCATGTGATCTATGATTCTGAATTGTGATAATTACATGTGATTTATGATTATGGTTTATGATAATTGCATTTGATTCATGATTTTGACCTATGATGGTTGTGTTTTAATCTAATCAGATGTGATATGGTTATACATGATGATTTGATCAAACAATTAGTTTGACTTGTTGTGATAGGGAGTAAGAAGGATTGCAAGTGTACCTTAATGATGAGCACCAATGAGGTATGATGTGATTCTTTTTCAATTTTTTTTGAATCTAATTGCAGTTATGTGCTTGGTACAGTAAAGCATGTAATGCCTGGTTGGGTGGTTGAAACTAACTTCAAGAACTAGAAATGTCAACAAAAGGAATTGAAATAGGCAGAAATATGTTGGTAAAGCATTTCAGGAGCAGGGCCATTGTGGGACACTGGTACCCAATAATGTCCACTGATTTCCATGAGCATGATATGAACGGTATAATGGTTTTGAGGCAGGTATATTTTGGGTTTTGTATCTTCCGATGAGAAGAAGAATTTCCAAGGGATGGATCGCCTGGGATAGGGGATGTCAGGGAACTTGGAAGGTGAGTGACTGCATGGAAGGGGATGACCGAATTAACCGAGGGACTATGTATTAGATATGGGAAGGCGAGGGATGGATTTGTTTTGGTCATTAGAATTTCCAGATGGAATTAGATGCATATTGGGAGTTTTCCATGGAAAAATGAGCCAGTAACTGTTCACTGAGAGGAAAAGTGGCTCAGGATTGTAGTGCTGGACATTGGATGCATCTTTGGCTCTTACAGTGGATTTTGGACTTCCTTGGATGGAAGTGAATCCTGGTAGTACTTTGAGGGTGGAGGTGTAAGCCTCTGGATTCCCTTGTTGTGGATGCAAGCATCATATCCTTTTATTTGTTAGTTGAGAAAATTTGCATATGTGTATGTATATATGTGGTTGCTATTGTAAATACCATAATGAGTTGTGTTATAACGCTCCAGTAAATGATATGTTTTTCATGTCAATAGTGGTCATTGTAAATACTGCAACAAACTGTGTTATAAAGCTCCATAGGTAGCATGTTTTGTTTTTAGCAGTTTGTTAGTTTGTAGGTGTCATTGAACATTGAGGTCGATGTTCCCCAAAGGGGGATGGTTCTATAACAGTCCTGGTAAAATTTCATGTAAAAATATATAAGGCCACGGCTGATGGGAAACCTATTCCAAGTTGAATTTTTGGCAAAACATCCTAGTGGATGTTCATTTCGGTTTATTATGGCTAAGAGGAAAAGGCAAAGGATTTGGAAAGGAAAAATGGCATATTTTGCACATTTGTTTATGAAAATAATGGAAAATAGGAGAAAAGAAAGGTGAAATTTCACAAGTTGCATGTGAGGATGAAATTGAAAGAAAAAAATGGAAATGAATAAAATAGAGGCCTCATCAATAAAAAGGTTTCTGAGGTGTTATCACTCTGCTAGATTTCTAAAGATGAAGAAGAAATACCAACAGAGGTAACCATAGGCCAACCTTTTAACTTGGTATCTAGCCCTACCAAGTCGGAGATTGCTCTCTCCACAAAAATCATAGCCAAGAGGGTTGGATGAAAAGGTTTTAGGCTAGCTATGAAATGCAGAAGGGTTTTGTTTTGATTGGGTTACGCTTGCTGGATGAGGATTAGGTCAAGGGGACTAGGTCAGGGAAACTTAGATGGAATTGCAATCCATTCAATGGGGCAAGGTAGGTAGAAGGCTTAACACTTAAAGGTGATTTGGTGAGATGGTTTTAGACTGATGAGGATATAGGAAGAGCATAGGAGATATATTCTTCCTAAACTGAAGAAAAATGGACAAATTATGAAAAATTTCCTAAAACAGAGCATGAAAAACATGCATTCTACATTCAACTTGAAATTGATCATATAATAGACATGAAATATTTATGAGCTTACAAAACATTCATACAAATGATCACAGATAAAAAACAATTCCAAACATTCATACCACATGAATCCCAAGGAAATAGTTATAATTCTTCATTAATTTCCAGGCCAAATTGGTTCTTGATCAATACACTAGCATCCAAACTGATTCCAACCCTTGCTAAGAGTGAAGAAAGGGAAGATATAGACATCAAAACTACATTCTATCATCCTCATGGGTCGAATTCATGAGTTGAGGATGAGATCCAGAAAATTCTGAACTGAAATCTGAAGTGTAGGGAGCTCTAAGTGACTCCTCTCTAATTACATTGAAACTTATTCATTTGAATTTTATGATTACATTTACATTATGAATCTACCCCTAGGTAAATTTTCCATACCATATTTACATTTTCCATGCTTAATTACATAAGTGAAATCATGATTTCAAAGGCAAAAGTCAAATTTTCAGTGAAATTTGAAAAATATCAGCAAACTGTCAAACGCACCCTCTCTTTGCTAGGCATGCCCTCCCTTTGGTAAACTTGACCTCCATCTTGCAGGGTATTTTTGACTGGGTTTCAGATCTCCAAATTGGCTCCAAGATGGCTTGTTGGAAATCCCTTCAAGTCTACTTTCTAGATATGCTTTTAGTTTTCAAATTGAAGCTCATTTTCCCTATAAAAATTCAATCCTCCCAAGAATTAGGGGAATTTTGAGGTCTAAAATTGGCCTGCTAAGGAAATTATAAAATAATAGTGGAAATAATAATATAAGATTTGATGACATCATCAAATTTTAGAGGGAGTACTCAAATTTCAAGCGGGAGTACTCGTTGGATGCAAAATTTAAAGCGGGAGTACTCGTTGGATGCAAAATTTAATTCCTTATCCAAGGAGTACCCATGTTGCATACTTTCGATGGACCCTGGTACACGAAAAATGAGAAACACATGAAAAACGTGATTGCAATCACATTTTTCATGTCTTTATCATTTTTCGCATAGAAGGGTTCATTGAAAGTATGCAACATGGGTACTCCTTGGATGAGGAATTAAATTTTGCATCCAACGAGTAATCTCGCTCGAAATTTGAGTAAACAAATTTGGGAGATAAGTTGAAAATACGAGTTGAAAATGTAGTTTTATTATTTTATTATTTTTTAATCTTTTTACCCATTTACTTAAAAAATGGTGAATCATCCCCCATGGTTGACATCATCATCTTTAATCCTATTGGTTCTTATAAAGTTTATTTTGGTTGTACATTTTTCTTAGGAGGCCCATTTTAGACCTCAAAATTCCCCGAATGACTACCCAGCGCGCAGCGCCAGGGCCAAAAATGAGGCAGGAACATGATTTTTTGGTGGTTTTTTGACATTTTTACCTGCTTGTTTTGAAAATTAAGGCTTGTAGAGTAGGTTTCTGAGATGTATTGACCATTTTTAATCCAATGGTGGTGCCCTTTTGCTCAAAAAAGAGTGCAGCGCACGTTTAACACTTTCTCTGTGACCTGAATCTCCCAAAAACTTAATAAAAACACAGAATTTGCAAAAATGATACAAAACTCTTCAAAATTGGTGAAATTATGGTTGATAATGTGGCTAGGCTTGGAGTGAAGCCTCTGCAAGTATATCAAACTTTATTTTCTCCTCTTGCATGGTCAAAGCCTCAATCTTTGCATTGGCTCTTTTTAGCTTGGCCATTGCAATTTTGTCTTTTTAGGCATAGTGCTTGACCTTCCTCCTCAGTAGGTAATTATATATGTTTTCTTTCTCAAAAATATTCTCCAAGTGTTGGTTAGCTCTATCAAGCCATGGCTCCCAGTTTTCATAGATTAATATTGCAAGTTGTTCATTCAGAGTGAGCTGATCAATAAGCTCAACCTCTTTTTGTCTTTCTAGAGCTAGAGCTCTTTTCATCCCTCTAGTTCTAGGTCTGCTTCTTGGTGCTTGTTCTTCTTGTTCTTCAAGAAAACCATGCTTTTCAAGTGTATCTTCTAAAAAAACCTTGGCCTTTTCTGCCTCCCTTTGAGCTGTGATGAATTTCACCTCATCAATGGCATGCCTATTTTTCAATAGTTAGTTTTCCTGCTTAAGGAAGTTCATGAAAAATTTGGACCTGTCAAGATTAGTTTAGAGCTCTATAATATTGGCATCCTTCCCCTTGATGACTACACTATTGATCTCATCATCATCGTCCTCATCTAGGTCAACAAGGTCAAAATATTTCTCTGTTTCATGGAGGTCATCCTCATCATGAATGGTTGCCTCATGTGCATCCTCATTTATCATATTTTCTTTCCCCTTCTATACCTTCTTTGTTGACGAATAAGGCAAGGTCCCTTCCACAATATGTGGAGCAAACATCTGCCTATGACCCCTCTGTTATTTTTTTTCCAATGGCTCATCTCAACCACATTAGCTTGCTTAGGCTCATTGATCTCAGCTTTGCTAGGTGATCAAGTCTCAATGTGGGATGGAGATGATGGTGATGAAGTATATGAAGGAGACTGATCAGATGATGATGAATGTACTGTGGGCTAACATGTAGGAATGGAAGTGGAAGGATGAGATGATGAAGGTACATTTTGGGCATGCTGAATTGGTGGAGCAATGAATATGTTATCAGCTATGAATGAACTCCATGGAATGTTTAATTGCTTAAGGTGATGGAGGACTATGATTTTGCTGAGGGAGTGGTGTAAAATATTGTTCATTTTGTGTTCATACTCTCTCTTAGGGAAAATAAATGCCATCTTATCAATGCTCCGGAAGAGGTAGTAGGGTATATTGAGCATCTTTACCCTAGTGAATTGCATAAGTAACCGGATGTCATAGGCATACAATCTAGAAAATCTACCTTCACATGAAAATTATTTCATGATAATATTCATCATGGGAGCATATCTCTCCAGGAGGTAAGATAAAGGAAAATCCTCTTTCTCTCATTCTTGTACCTAGGTTTGATGAAAGGTTCATAGTTATGCTCCTCCAAGTCTTTTTGATTGAACCATTTCTCCCCAACATCTGGGATCTCGATGGTAGCTGAGATGATGGAAATTGACTCAGTGAAAGTGACACCAGCTAGAGTTACTTGGTTGTCATGGAGATTAGAAATGAAGAGTTTGGTTAACATAATGGTGTTGTACCTTCTGAATTTTCTCACAGAACTCAAAACATCCAACATGTTTGAAACATGTCACAGCCATAGGAGATGCCAATAGTTCCCTGGTATTTGTTGGCTCTAAACATGGTATTCTTCCCCCTTTATGTGGCCTCCTCCCCTATGTTTATTCTCCTTCACTATATGGTCTGTTTTCTTCTTTTGCCATGATGTCTTAGTGTAAAAACCGCAGGGAGGTGTGATGAGGTGGAATGTGATTTTTTAGGACTAGGGAATGAGATAGAGTAATTAAGGGAGATGGGGGTAAGGATTTATGAGTTAGGGAATGTGATAGAGAGTAGGGATATATAGGAGTTTAGAATAGGGAATTTATCACAAGTGTAGGGAATTGGGAGCCTAGGCGGATAATGTAATGAGGGCTTAAGGTTTTAAGGAAATAAAATCTAGGGAAATGGGATGTTAATGTAGGGATTTGGGAAAGGGTATACTGCAATGTGGGAAGGTTTATGAAGGTTTAAGGAGTGAAAATGAACTTTAATTAGGTTTTTTAGGAATTTTAGGGTTTTTGAATTTGAAGAAAGACACCAAAATTCTCTTAACAAACTTCACACATCCAAAATGACTGTGATGAGAGGAGGAATGAAGAAATTGTAACCTACTTTCTTGTTTGGAGGTGTGAATAATCACTACTGAAGTCTGAAAGGTGATTTTGTTATGTTTGGAGGCGTTTTTTATATTTGTTGAGGAAGACAAGCAAGCGCGCAGCACCCTTGGCAAGTGCGCCCTCTCTTTTGCAGGTGCGCAATGCCTAAGGCAGGTGCGTAGTGCCACAAGAAGGTGCGCAACACCACAAGAAAATGCACCCTCCCTTTCGAAAACATGAAACGCCTCCCCTGTTTTGCTGATTTGGCCTTCAAAACTCGAAAATCCTTATTTTCTGAGTTTGCTCGATGGTAGTAAGAGACAAATTAGGTCTCTTTTGATGTCATGAAGGATCTTATACTTGAATGAAATTGATCTTTTGATTTAAAAACCATCTTTATAATTTTTCACTTTCACCTTTGAAAACATTGAAAAATACCCTTTACACTTTGAATTTGTCTTTTGCAGGTTGATGATGCTGGAGTTTGGAACTCTTTACACTTTGAAGTTTTATGTGTTCAGTATATGGAGTTGAATTGGCATCTTGGGAATACTACTTATTACATATAATGAACATAAAATCACATAAAAATAAAAATAAAAATTAATTACATCTCTCATTTAGAATAAAATTACATTGCAGAATACAAATCATAACTTGAAAGCAAAATTAGGACTTTGGAAATATTCCTTGGAGATCATCTTTACACGTTGAAAAATATTTTTCAAATGATAAGGAATATTATTCAATCACTCTCATTATTTTTGCTGACCTTATGCAAATGAAACGATGTTTTATTGAACCTTGGAAAATGAAACCTAGTGACCTAATGGGACCTTGAATGACTAGACTCCATGGTGACTTTTACTGACATAATGAAATATACTTTCATGACTGAAATATGCTCAGTAAGTATAAATTTTGAGGAGTGATATTTTATGACTAGGGCTACCATCAATGAGTGAATTTTTTAAATGACCTAATGGATTGATTAAAAATTTCCGAGTGGGACTCCTAAAATGATATGAAAAGAGTATTTTTGATCACTGATGGCAGTATGCAAATACTGACACTAACATTGGCATTATTGGGGATGATAGCTCTGAAAGAGGTGTCAAGAACCATAGAACTCTGGATTTTGTAGATCAATGCCTTATCCATTGGGCCAATACGGTCAAAAACTCAAACTAATAACATAACTAAAAATTGACAACTCAAATGACACAAATTGACTTTGAACTGTCTTGAAATTGACTAAAAAATGACTCATGGATTGACTTAATTGACTGAAAATTGAACTTGAAAATGGCATAAAGTCGATGAAGCTCTATGGCCTTCACTTCGGGCTCTGAACTCCAGTGCTTTTCTACTTCACACTTGCAGAAAATTGAATATTGAAAGAAAATTGCTGCTGAAAACAAAATCAAATCAAACTAAAATGATACCAACCTACTCTAATCTGCTGCACAATTTCTAATTAAGTGAAATGATCCTTCTAGTGTAACCAATCCAGGAGATGGCTACTTACTGAAATTATTCTCTCAGTTTCCTCAAGCAGGGAGAATGGCGTACATGTCGGCAACTCATAATAAAAACTGAAACCAAGGCTTATGCTGACAAACAAGACAACATTCATTGTTTCCATTGCTTGCAAAAGACTGCTAAAGGGATCTTGAAAATCCTGAGGTATTACCTTGTCTCGAGATTTAGAAACAAAAATACAAGTACTCCCTTCATTATGATTTGAAGGAACACTTGTTTTTTGATCTATATGAAGGCATAGGGAAGTATAACCTTCTGCTATCTGAGTGTTGGCTGTAAATTCCTCAATCATGGGCAACTTTGATTCTATCTCTTGTACGTTGCCTCTCTTAGGCTCATACTCCTCAAATTCATATTCCAAATTATCTTTAAAAGGAAAACATTCTTCAAGATTGTTAAACATGACAGCCCTATCCTCTTCATGAAAGAAAATAGTCTTTGTTAGTTGATCTCCTTGCAGGAAATCGTCACCACAAATTGGCTTACTCTCAACAACTTCGTGTATAGTTTCATCAATATCATGACTATCATCATTTAAACTCATATTTTCATTTTCAATGATGGAAGAAGTTTCACTAACACATTCTTGACTATCTGAACACTGCAAACCTGCATTATCTTGGGTTGTAATATGAATATTCAGGAGCTGATCTATCTCATCTTTAGACAAAGGATAAAACTAAGTTTTGTAACAGTTAACATTGGCTTTATGATTCTCATTTTCAAGATCAGGAATAAGAATTTCTATTTCTAGGTCCTGGTATTTTTCATCCAAGAAGGAAACTACTGATTCTTGTTGGGAGGAAAAATCATATAGGGCTTCTATGATCTCATCATCTAGACACTCTTCATCCCCAAAACAAATTTTCAAGAAACTTAATGAAATTATCAGAGATCTCACAACAACTATCAATCATCGACAAGGAAGAATTAGAGCTTTGATAGTGTTGAAAGAAAATTGAATGAAAGTCCTTCATATAATATAAACTCGCATATGGTAGACTCTCATACCATGATCTCGATTTTTCCTCAAAGGTAGCCATAAACATCTTCATCATACAATTTTCAGGAAACTCAATCTTTAGTTTGTGAATATGGAAATGAAATTTGACCAAATGCAAAATAGCATCTTCTTCGTCTTGACCCTTAAAATTTGATAGTCTTGATTGCTAATCTATACAAGGAATACAATTCAGAAAACTAGGAATATGAGCTCGATTCATAGGAGAATACCTTTGAGCAATAGATTCCATCTTGAAAATTTCTTCAAGCTATTGATTTTCATGCAGTGGAATGGACATGAAGTGTTGATTTTTGGATCTTTCAGTAAATGGAGTCGCTAGGTGAATGGTACAGCCTTTCTATGTGTCCAATTGTTGTTCACCATCAACAATTAGATCTAAACTTTGTCGTTATTTCCTAGGGAAGATCCAATATTTCGTTCCCCGGCAATGACACCAGTATGTTATCACTGCGCCAAATTTCTAAGGCTGAAGAAGAAATCCCAACAGAGGTAACCACAGACCAAAATTTTAACTTGGTATCTAGCCCTACCAAGTTGGAGAGGGCTCTCTCCACAAAAATCATAGCCAAGAGGGCTGGATGAAAATTTTTTAGGCTAGCTATGAAATGAAGAAGGGTTTTGTTTTGATTGGGTTGGGCTTGCTGGATGAGGATTAGGTCAATGGGACTAGGTCAGGGAAAATGAGATGGAATTGCAGTCCATTCGATGGGGCAAGGTAGGTAGAAGGCTTAACACTTAAAAGGTGATTTTGTGAGATGGTTTTAGATAGTTGAGGAGCTAGGAAGAGCATAGGAGATGTATTCATTCTAAACTGAATAAAATGGACAAATTATGACAAATTTCCCAAAACAGAGCATGAAAAACATGTATTATACCTATAAACTTGAAATTTATCATATAATAGACATGAAATGTTTATGAGCTTAAAAAAAAATTCATACAAATGATCACAAAGAAAAAAAAACTCCAAACATTCATACCATATGAATCCCAAGTAAATAGTTGAAATTCTTCATTAATTTCCAGGCCAAACTGGTTTTTGATCAATACACTAGCATCCAAACTGATTCCAACCCTTGCTAAGAGTGAATAAAGGGAAGATATAGACATAAAAACTACATTCTCTCATCCTCAGGGGTCGAATTCCTGAGTTTAAGATGAGATCCACAAAATTCTGAATTGAAAGCTAGAGTGTAGGGAGCTATAAGTGACTCCTCCCTAATTACATTTAAACTGATTCATTTAACTTTGATGATTACATTTACATTATGAATCTACCCCTAGTTAACTTATATGTATCATATTTACATTTACCATGCTTAATTACATATGTGAAATCATGATTTCAAAGACAAAAGTCAAATTTTTCAGTGAAATTGAAAAATATCAGCAAACTGTCAAACACGCCCTCTCTTTGCACCCTTTAGTAAATGCACCCTCCATTTTGCAGGATATTTTTGACTTAGTTGTAGGTCTCCAAATTGGCTCCAAGATGGCTTGTTGGAAATCCCTTCAAGTATACTTTGTAGATATGCTTTCAGTTTTCAAATTGAAGCTCATTTTCCCTATCAAAATTCAATCCTCCGAAGACTGGTCAACGCACAGTGCTAGGGCAAAAAATGAGGCAGAAACATGAATTTTTTGGTGGTTTTTTGACATTTTTACCTGCTTTTTTTGCAAACTAAGGCTTGTAAAGTGGTTTTATGAGATGTATTAACCTTTTTCTCAAAATAAGGCTTAAAAAAGAGCACAACGCCAAGGAAGCTACGCGTTTGACACTTTTATCTGTGACCTGACTGTCCCAAAAACTTAATAAAAACACAAAATTTTCAAAAATGATCCAAAAATCTTCAAAATTGGTG
Source organism: Pinus albicaulis (assembly GCA_034641835.2). NCBI lineage: Eukaryota > Viridiplantae > Streptophyta > Pinopsida > Pinales > Pinaceae > Pinus > Pinus albicaulis. The sequence continues at coordinate 1,587,749,705 of CM076584.1, read as the reverse complement.
AAATGATTCCTTATAATGTGGCTAGGCTTGGAGTGAAGCCTCTGCAAGTATATCCAACTTTATTTTCTCCTCTTGTATGGTAAAGGCCTCAATCTTTGCTTTTGCTCTTTTGAGCTTGGCCATTGCAATTTTGTCTTTTTGGGCATAGTGCTTGACCTTCCTCCTCAGTAGGTCATTATCTCTGTTTGCTTTCTCCAAAAGCTTCTCCAAGTGCTGGTTAGCTCTATCAAGCCATGGCTCCTGGTTTTCATTGATTACTATTGCAATTTTTTCATTCACAGTGATTTGATCAACAAGCTCAACCTCTTTTTGTCTTTCTAGAGCTAGAGCTCTTTTCAACCCTCTAGTTCTAGGTCTGCCTCTTGGTGCTTGTTATTCAAGCAAAACATGCTTTTCAAGTGTCTATTCTAACAAAACCTTGGCCTTTTCTGCCTCCCTTTTAGTTGTGATGAATTTCTCCTCATCAATGGCATGCGTAGTTTTCAATTGTTGGTTTTCCCACTCAAGGAATTTTATGACAAATTTGGACCTGTCAAGATTAGTTTGGAGCTCTATAATATTGGCATCCTTCCCCTTGATGACTACACTATTGATCTCATCATCATCATCATCATCCTCATCTAGGTCAACAAGGTCAAAATCCTACTCTGTTTCATGGAGGTCATCCTCATCATGAATGGATGCCTCATGCACATCCTCCTCTACCATATTTTCTTTCCCCTTCTGTACCTACTTTGTTGGTGAAGAAGGCAAGGCCCCTTCCATAATTTATGGAGAAAACACCTACCTATGACCCCTCTAGTATGTTTTTTCCAATGGCTCTATCTCAACCACATTAGTCTGCTTAGGCTCATTGATCTTAGCTCTGCTAGGTGATCCAGTCTCAATGTTGGATGGAGATTATGGTGATGAAGTAGATGAAGGAGAATGATCAGATGATGATGAATGTATTATGGGCTGAGATGGAGGAATGGGAGTGGAAGGATGAGATGATGAAGGTAAATTTTGGGCATGTTGTATAGGTGGAGCAGTGAATATGTCATCAGCTATGAATGAACTCCATGGAATGTTTAATTTCTTAAGGTGATGGAGGACTATGATTTTGATGAGGGAGTGGTGAAAAATATTGTTCATTTGGTGTTCATACTCTCTCTTATGGACAATAAATTCCATCTTATCAATGCTCCAGATGAGGTAGTAGGGTATATTGAGCATCTTTACCCTAGTGAAGTGCATAATTAATCGAATCTGATAGGAATACAATATAGAAAATATACCTTCACATGAAAAGTATTTCATGATAATATTCATCATGGGAACATATCTCTCCAGGAGGTAAGTGAAAGGAAAAATAATCTTTATCTCATTCTTGTACCTAGGTTTGATGAAAGGGTCATAGTTATGCTCCTCCAAGTCTTTCTATTTGAACCATTTCTCCCCAACATTTGGGATCTTGGTGGCAGCTGAGATGATGGGAGTTGACACAGTGAAAGTGACACCAGCTAGAGTAACTTGGTTGTCATGGAGATTATAAATGAAAATTCTAGTCAACATAGCATGGTGTTGGACCTTCTGAATTTTCTCACAGAACTCAAAACATCCAACATGTTTGAAACATGTCACATCCATAGGAGATGCCAATAGTTCCTTAGTATTTGTTGGCTCTAATCTGAGTATTCTTCCCCCTTTATGTGGCCTCCTCCCCTATGTTTCTTCTCCCTCATTGTATGGTATATTTTTTTCTTCTGCCATGATGTCTTACTGTCAAAACCCTAGGGAGGTGTGATGAGGTGGAATGTGATTTTTTAGGACTAGGGAATGGGATAGAGTAATTTAGGGAGATGGGGGTAAGGATTTATGAGTTAGGAAATGTGACAGGGAGTAGGGATATATAGGATTTTAGAATAGGGAATTTATCACAAGTGTAGGGAATTGGGAGCCTAGGAAAATAGTGTACCCCAAGCTTAGGGTTTTAAGGAAATGAAAGCTAGGGAAGGGGATGTTAATGTAGGGATTTTGGAAAGGGTATACTACAATGTGGGAAGGTTTATGAAGGTTTAAGAAGTGAAAATGAACTGTAATTAGGTTTTTTATGAATACTAGGGTTTTGAATTTGAAGAAATACACCAAACTACTCTTAACAAACTTCACACATCCAAAATGACTTTTATGAAAGGAGGAATGAAGCAATTGTAACTTACTTGCTTGTTTGGAGGAGTGAAGAACCACTACTGAAGTCTGTAGTGTGATTTTTCTAGGTTTGGAGGTGCTTTTTACAGATGCTGAGGAAGACAGGCAAGCGCGCAGCGCCATTGGCAGGTTCACCCTCTCTTTGGAAAGCACACAATGCAACGCATAGGTGCACCTAAGGCAGGTGCACAATTCCATAAGAAAACACACCCTCCCTTTGGAAAACGCCCAGCGCCTCCCCTATTTTACTGATTTGGCCTTCAAAACTTAGAAACCCTGCTTTGTTGAGTTTGCTTGATGGTAGTAAGAGACAAATGAAGTCTCTTTTGATGTCATGAAGGATATTATACTTGAATTAAATTGATCTTTTGATTTTAAAACCCACTTTCTAATGTTTCACTTTCACCTTTGAAAAGTTTGAAAAATACCCTTTACACTTTGACTTTGTCTTTTGCAGGTTGACGATGCTGGAGTCTGGCACTCTTTACACTTTGAAGTTTGATGTGTTCAGTTTGGCATATGGAGTTGAATTGGAAGCTTGGTAATAGTACTTATTACATATAATGAACACAAAATTACATAAAAATAAAAATAAATTACATCTTTGCTTTTGAATAAAATTACATTGCAGAATAAAAATCATAACTTGAAAGCAGAATTAGGACTTTGGAAATATTCCTTGGAGACCATATTTACATGTTGAAAAATATTTTTCAGATGATAAGGTATACTATTCAATCACTCTCATTATTTTTTTGACCTTATGCAAATGAAATGATGTTTTATTGAACCTTGGAAAATGAAACCTAGTGACCTAATGGGACCTTGAATGACCAGACTCCATGGTGAATTTGAATGACATAATGACATAATGAAATAGACTTTAATGACTAAAATATGCTCAACAAGACATGAAGGTGGACCAACAAGTATAAATTTTGAGTGATATTTTATGACTAGGGCTACCATCAACGAGTGAATTTTTTACATGACCTAATGGAATGGTTAAAAATTTCTAAGTGGGACTCCTAAAATGATATTAAAAGATTATTTTTTATCACTGATGGTAGTATGAAAATAATGAAACTAACACGAGGATCAATGGGCAATATTTTGTTGGTTCAACCTTTTTTCAGTTCAGTTTTGGAGCTCTCTGATTATTTTCTCTCTCTCTCTCTCTCACACACACACACACACACACTCTTGGACACTAAGAGTTTTCTTGGAGCACTTTGGCACTTTGGCATTGGATGATAAATAAAAGTTTGTGTTTCCTCGGTGGGCCTAAGAAACCTCAATCAATGAATGGTGGGATATGCGGTAAATATTAGAGGTGGTTTTCTCTCCATCAGGCCTAGAAATATCGGGTTTGGGATATGTGGTAGATCATGGGGAGTATGTCTCGGTTTAGGGCCTAGTGAGCCCTGATTCAGACTGTGGGTTACGGTAAAGCCTGAGAGACTAGGAGACAGGAAAATTTCTCACGGTGTAGGGAGAGATAATATAGTGATATCCTTGATTGTGTTGGCTAGTGATCAGGTGTAGATCATGATAAAGATGGTTATGACATGTTTATTGTGTTTGCCTAGTGATTTGGTGTGGATCAGGGTAATGTATGATTTCTATTGCTAAGTTTAAGGTGGTTTAGCTTTGGAATTCCTTGGTTGGTTCTTCCGGTTTGAGTCCCACATTCATGCTTGGAATATGGCACAAGGGTGATTTGTGGAAGAGAGATTTGGCTTAGCCAATATATGGTCAGGTGGAACGTGGAAGTCCCATATCCGATTGGTTTTTACATTCAATAATGGAGCTCATTCCTTTGGTATTTGGTATGAAAATGTACTAGTTTATGTACAGATTATATTGTTGTTGTATCAATGGTAATTTTGTTGTTTTTATTATGATTATAAGCATGTATTTATTCAGTGATGATGTATGGATCTATCTATGTTTTTACTTGTAAATGAATACTCAATGTACCTATGGTCAAATAGTTTGTATTGCATCTAATGATGTAAGGAAGCAATGCTTCTTAGCGATTCTCAGATAAGTATGACACCCCTATGCTTAGTTTTCTTGTTTACACATGTAGCTATCATGTTTGCGACATGTTTGAAAAAAATCTGGTCATGGATAGGACGAGTCTAGATAAGTTCTTATTGATGTGATTTCTTCCATATAATTATACTATTTTTATTTATCATCTCTGAAATTTTCATGGAGTTCTGGGCAGAGCACTAGGTTCTGGTCTTGAAAATGTGGCTCAAATCCTGGGGACGCTGGCACATAAATGAGAAATTAGGACTATGGATGTTGGCATGTTGTGTTATGCCTATGTCTATAGCTTCCTGGATGTGGGCTTGCAAGCATGTGCCTACATCTATGGATCAAAGAGGTCAAATGGTCATTCTAACCCAGGGTTAAGAGGCTTGGAAGTTTGGGTTACCTACTTAGGGTGTTGTTGTTGTTGTACAAGATTTTTCTGTTGTGTTTCCAACGGTTCCCCTTCCTTAAGGTCACCTAGGAATATGAATCTCATTATAGTAGCCTCTTGTAACATGTTTTACCCAGTTGGACGGTTACTTGGGTAGATGTGGGAAGAGGGTGTTACAGAATAAATGTGAGCACTCATTCAAAAGTTGCAACAATATCCCTATACATATGATACATTTAGCTGGAAAACGAATTCATTATGGTACAAAGATCCCTTACACCTTTGCAATAATTCCCACCTCAAGCAAAATATTATTTTGGAATTGCACACCTCTCCCTTAGGAGGGCACTCGTGATTTTTAAAAACTTACCACATGGCTAAGAAGGAATTATTTTGGGATGTCCTTAAATCTGATATTCAAAAGTTTGCGGCGGAATGTTTGGTTTGCTAACAAATAAATTTGAGACAATTAAGACCTCGGGTCTATTACAACCTTTATCCATTCCAAGTCAATGCTGGGAGGAGGTTTCAATGGATTTTATCACAAATTTACCCAAGTCTAAACGAAATAGTGTCATCATGGTGTTAGTTGATAGAATTACCAAGTATGCACACTTTTGTGCATTATCTCATCCATTTAAATTCAGTACAAGAGGTACTGCATTTATGGAAACAATTCAAAAGCTACATGGAAACCCAAATTTTATTGTAAGCGACAAAGATCCCATTTTCACTAGAAATTTTGGATGGAATTATTTTCTTGTTTGGGTACTTAATTATCTCATAACTCATCTTATCATCCTCAATCTAATGGGAAAATTGAGATAGTGAACAAATATTTGGAAGGATATCTTCGTTGCTTTGTATATGATAAACATATACAATGGGTCAAGTGGTTAGCTTTGACTGAATAGTGGTATAACACTTCCTTCCACACTGCAATAAAAATGACCCCATTTATGGTGCTTTATGGATATCATCCACCGTCCATCACATCATCTTTAAGAGAATTCTAAGATTAAAGCAGTGGAAGATCACATCGAGCATCAACAACAGGTTCTCCAACTGTTAAAGGATAACCTCACTTTGGCGCATAATCGAATAAAACATCAGACTTATCAAGATCGAAGCGAAAGAAGTTTTGATGTAGGTGACTAGGTATTTTTACGTCTACAACCATACAAACAAATGCCCCTCAAGCACACTAAAAATGATACTAAACTATCACCAAAGTATTATGGTTATTACAAGGTGTTGTAAAAGATTGGTACTATGGCATACCGATTGGATCTTCCTGCATCTTCCCGAGTGCACTCAGTTTTCCATGTTTCATGCTTAAAGAAGGTTATAGGTGACAAGCTCTCAGTTCAAACAATATTGCCAAAAATTGACAAGGAAGGAAAAATAATTTTGGAACCTAAAGCAATCACAGAAACAAGAACTTGACAACTACGAAATTGATCAATTTCAAAGTATCTCATCAAGTGAAAGAACTTACCCACTGAATATTCCACATGGGAGGATGATAATTTTATACAAAAGCATCCAGAACTACTCAAGCATTGAGGATAATACTTTGTTGAAGGAGAGGATCATGTTAGGTCTCTATAATACTAGTGTATGCCCTTATTTTTATTATTAGTGTAGCCCCCTTATTGTTATTTTTGTGCCCATGTAGTCCCTATATTGTTATTATTGTGCCCCATTGAATCCCACTATTGTTATTGTTGTGTCGTTACATTATTATTGTTATGTCGACTCTGATTATATTGTAACCCCTTAGACTCCTATATATAGAAAGGAGGATTTTTCATTTGAATCATCCAAGAATTTTTCATTTATGTAATATAAAGGAGGTCTCCCCCTCAAAGAGGATAGTTTTTAAGTCGATGATCCATCTTTTCTTCTATTTTATGAGATGGTTGCATAACAAAAATGAATCTTCATCATTCTGAGTTTACACTCTATTACAATGAAGTTCCTCTTGCAAAGACCGAGGTGATCCAACTCAGTGCAATATATATATATATTTTTTGTATCATGGAGACCATTTTTTATTAACAATGCAATTAATTATTTGCACGTATATGGTGCTTCGAAACCAGAGAGTAACTCCACCATTGTAGCACATGTGTGTCTAAGCTGTTCAGAAACTCCCCTGTATGGAGGAGGGAAAATGCTGCAGACAACTATTGGAGAGAAGGGATCTGTTGAGTTTCTTTTGAGAGGAACAATTCACACAAATTTTAGAATGATCAAGGTGTTAGGGTCCTATAAATATAGGATTCATAATTTTGAATTGACTCTGTTAAAATCTTGAAATATTGTACAAACCTTTTCTTTTTGCAAATGTATTCTCAAATTAAAAAATGAAAAGAGGGTATGTCCTAAAAGAACAATCAAAGGACAAAAATAAACAAATATCAAAAGAATATTAAATATGAACCCCATCAAAAATAGATCATGAAAGTGTTGCAAGTTTAAATGCCACTACTTTAGTTTAATTTTTCAAATAAGATTGTGTCCAGCTTGTCCTAAATTCCACAATCCATGAGAGTCAAACAGCTTAAAATTGACCTCTCATGCTTTAAATTTCATGTTTTAGATAGAGAATAAATGAGAAGCTCAACAGTTTAATCTGAGCCCTCGGATGAAATAAGGTTAGACTTAGATAGTTTTTATGATTTGAAAGAAAATGGATTTAGGGTTGCAAGCTTAAATGCACCCATAAAAATGAAGTAAAAATGTTAGAAATAAAGATGGGTATGTAGAAAGCAGTTGTGAAAGCATGTAATAAAGTATCATTGGGGAAAATTACTAATTTCCCTTCCCCTATAATGACTCAATATTCAAAACTATCAGGTAAAAGGGCTCAGAGCATTTCTCTGACTTCTGTTGGGACGGGACCCAAGGCTTGATAACTGATTGATTTAAAAAAACTAAATTCCTACACAAAACCCATATTCATCAACATTTACCCTTCATCCATTAATCATAACCCTTTCCCTAAGTAAAAACCCATTTTTACTTAGTAAAAGTAAAACCCTAAATAACTAATTTCATTTCCATTCAAAATCACTCAAAAACCCATAAAATGCATTTTTATCCTAAGTTAAAGTGTGAAAAACAATAATGGGACAACTATGTTTTATTTGTCTATATTTTGCACTTTACTTAGTGATTAAATTATGTATTTTTATTCATTTACCTACATTACACCTTTTTTCCATATTAATTTCTAACCTAGATATTAATTCCCTAAACTACACCCTCCCGTATATTATTAAATCTGTTATATTTTAAATAACCCCAAAATCCACTATTTAAAGTTTAAACCAATGTTTAAATACCCCACGTGAAGAAATAAAACCCGCCCTTTATTCCCCATGGTTTAAACGTATCACTAGAACTAATCCCCGCCCCCTTATGGTATTAAAACACTTGTCAAGGGTTTATATACCATATAATATTAATACCTGTGCCAACGTTATTGATTGAAACATTTTTTAAATGTTTTAATTAAAAAAAAAGTATGTGACTTTACCCCTCCGCATAACATATAACCCAAGGTATTAACTTTATAAATTTATATTTATAAGGTTTAAATGAATCATCCCGCCGAATATCAAAACCCCAGACCCACTCCAAATCCCGAGCATCTTCCAGATCAAATCTCAACCGTTCGCATAGTCCGTCCCAGATCCAATGATTGAAATCTTATATCGCATTTTTTAGTTGTGCGATGATAACAGTTTCATTTCCATGTAAAATGGGTGGTTTTAGAATCATCTCTCCTCCATGCAACAGGTTCCTACTGGATCGCATTCGATCCATCCCAAACTGCTTACCACCTCAAACGCGTGCGATAAACCACTCGCGGTTTATACCCTTTGAAGCCTGAAAACTGCCCATTTATTTACTTGACCGCCATTTATTGCAGGCCAATTTAACCCTGATTTGCCTAAAAAACCCTGAAATCGCACCATTTTATCCCTTTTTCTACACTCATCAACTGTATTTGTCCTCCCGACTGAAGAAAAAAAAGCCTGTGTTTTGTTTAAGCCCAGAACCAACAAAAAACCACACATTTATTGTCAATACCACTGGAAGCGTCTAGCCTACTTCCAAAAGCCCTCCAAATGCCCGAAAAGCCCCGAGTCACTGTTATAAACCCTGTGCAATGCTAAATTGTTATACCTTTTCGTGCAATGCATTAAGCCTCAACTGTTTAAGATGCAAAAGTAAAACTCCATTTCCAACAGAGTTGTACCTTCACAGCCAGGACACAACCCAAATATTTCTATTTCCTTGAATCCCACTTGCATCCCTGCAAACCTGGTTTTCAATAACTATTGTTTTTATTTTTTGCAGGTGATCGAACAAAACTTGAATAAACAGTTTAATACTAGTTAAGACTTGTTCACTCCAAGAATTCACAAGGAAATGATTTCGAATTATTTTCCTAAAAAAAGTAAGATTTCATACAGTAGCAGAGAAGAATGAAGAAATTTACACAAGTGGTCAGAACAGAGGATGAAAACATTTCCATCAGTAATTCTCCAGGACATATTTTACTCACTCTTACTATAAAAGATAGAAGTGAAAAGGTAACAGAGAAGTCAAGGTAAAACAATAAAAGTAAATACAAAGGCAGTAATAGTTAAATAGAGATGAAAATAATTTCACCAATAACAATGAATTTTATCCAAAGTGAAATTAAAAATAGTTAAAAGAATAGTAAGGTTAAAAGATGAAAACAGAGCAAGAAGGGGCATTTTTGCAGAAATTTCCTATTTAAGTCATTATTTTGTAGAAAATATTGTGACCAATCCAAGATGAATTTTTCAAAACTTAAGGAGGTTAATGTTCCTAAGAAGTCCAAATACAAAACCTCTCTCACTTTTCTAACAGCCATTATGGAATTGGAAATATTAAACAATATTTGAAAGCACTTTTTACAGAAAAATCATGTTGAGTCATCAGTTTGCAGAGAATATTGTGGCCAATCATAAATACATCTTACAAAATGGAAGGAGTTTTTTGTTCCTAAGAGACCCATCTACAAAAACATATGTCAATTTTTTCATGGTATTACAGAATGAGAGATACATGCATATATTTACAGCCTAGTTTTCATATTGTGCAAAGCTCTGCTTTACACATATTTTTGCAGAGCCTATTGTGGCCAGCTGGAAATGAATTTTTGGAAACTGAGAGAGGTTTATCTTAGTAACATATTTATCTACAAAAAACTCTTTCACTTTTTACATATATATTTCAGATTGAGAAATAAAAAGGTATCATTGGACCCCAATTTTACAGAATTTCTGGAGCAGAATGCACAAAGAAAGGAATCAATTAGTGACTTGGATGCCTCATCATCAACTAAGAGTTGATATAAAATTCGAATTATCTTCTTTGTCACCATAAATCCATAAGTATAGTTCCAAATAGATTCATTAGTTTTGAGTGTCCTTTTATTAAGTTCTATTTATGTAATACAGTTTGAGATATTTGTAAACCAATCTTGATATATTTTTAAGATATTCTAGTTTAGAATTTGTATAAATACTTCATCTTTAGAAGTATTCTGGGGGAATAAAATTACTGGAGATTGTTATCGTCATTTCTTGTTGGACTTGAAAGCTTTTGTGTGTCAAATTTAGAGTAGCAGGTTGGATCAAACCAATTGGCATCATACTTTAGGATTCCTGTGATGAGCTATTTGGAGTGAAGTATTTCCTTACTTGTCACTGTTATCTTTATTTGTTACATGCATCCATCTATGTTTTTTCAAAATCTGAATGAATAACTAGGAGTATTACTACAGGATTTGTTAAGAGCACCTTGTTTTTAACTAGTTATCATTTATATGTTTTCCTCTGATTTCCAGTGTAGGGAATCCTTAATTGCTCCCTCTCTCGTTTGACCTATTCCTACTACTTCCTTTTCCAAATCAAAGGATTCTTAATTGCCCTTTATCCTGATCATACCACCTCATAAACAACAAATTTCCAAGATCTTCAAGGGTTATCTATCTTGCCCTGAAAACATTTGACCTTTTTGGCCTTGATCCCAGTCCTGTTTTCTTGATTTTGACTCCTTAGCCCAATGGACAAACAGATTTCCCACTATCCATCCTTTCAAGTGTTTTTTCCCACCAAATCTACCAAAACCAAACCAAAGTTTCACATTCATAACTAGCGTAATATTTTACAAATCAAACAAAGTTAAAACTTAAAGAGAGAGCCCTCTCTGAACCCTAGGAAGGCTAGATACTAGAGTTTAAAAGTAGGTTTGTGGTTACCTCGGTGAGTTCTTTATTTAACCTTGAGAAATTACTGAGTGATAACATACTGGCGACTCCACCGGGGAATACTAACATTTTCTTCAGAAATATTTTACAGGTTCAGATCTGATCTATGATGGTGGACAGTGATCAGACACACAAAGGCTAAAATCATCCACCTGGCGATTCCAAATCAATTTCACAATCAAGACTCCACTGGAGGAATGAACCTAAAAGAACAATATGGAAAGATCAGGCTTTCAACTTGGATCTTAATCCAAGACATTATGTTCTTTCTCATTAAGAAAGTTTTTCAATGTATATTGTATTTTAGAGAAGATCTTAGATTAGTTTTTAATTATTTTCCTTTAAAGATTGTAAATACTAATTCTCTTAATCTCTTTGAGCAGATTTCTTCTTAATATAATGATGATCATTTTCCAATTAAGAAGCCTCAAATAATCAAGGTTGATTTTACAATCCCTGTACATATTCCTATACCATATAAAGTTCCAGATAGATATAAGCCCCTTATTTTACCTCCTATACTCCATGATTTCCCTGATAACTATTAAAAATCTCTTCCCAGGTTTGATGGAGAAAATAATAACATCACTTCCTAAAAACATATTCAAGGTTTTGAAAATTATATGGATTTATTTGAGATTGATGAAGATGATGTTAAAATCGGAATTTTTGCTCTTTCTTTGCAAAATAGAGTAAAAATTTGGTTAAAGAATCTACCTATTGCAAGCATCTCAAATTTCCAGTAGTTTGTCAAACTTTTTCTTGACAAATGGATAATTAGAGTCAATATTTTTGTGATCATAGAAGAATATAATCAGTTAAAAAGACATCCAAATGAAAAAATACAACAATTTTCTGACATATTTAATCAAGTTTATTATTCAATGCCAGAAAATATAAGACCTCTTCATGATTCAGCTCTCTTACATTATCCAAGTGCCTTTGATCCAGAAATAGAATTTCAGTTAAGAGAAAGAGAGCCAGAAACACTTGCACAGATACAAAACATTGCAGTTGATGTAGAAGTTAATTTGAAAATCAAACAAGAAAAATTGAAAGCAGAAGAAGAAGAGAAGAAAAACATTGCAGAGGTAAAAATCAACCTTTTGGTAAGAAAACTAGGTGAAATCATACAAAAGATCACTATGAAAGATGATTTTTTTGTTCAAAATCACCATGAAGAAATAGAAGCGGTTGATAGCCATGAACAAATTCCTGCTAATTCCAATTATCATAGATCAGAAAATGGATTTATAGATCAAAATGTGGAAGAGGAATCTACCGATTTAATGTGTATGTTTGATGATGTTCTTTCTTTTGATGATTTGCCTAAGTATGATCATTATGATGATAGTTGTGTTCTCCAAACTCAAGCTAACTTTATGGAGCAATCAGAAGATAGTTTGGAGGATGAAGAAATGCAGTTTCAGCAGATTGAAGACAATAATTAGCTAATGCAAATCAACTATGAGAGCGAGGAAGAAAAAACACAAAATTTGGAGATAAGTGAAGGTTCTTTACCTCTTTGTTTTGCTTCATTTCAGTTCATTAGAGACAACTTTCATTCCATCAATAATCAGCAGTCTTTAAGAATTATGATTGACAACAAAGAATATAATCAAACTCTTGATCATGATATTTCAGTTTCACAATTGCAATTATTAGTTCCCATTGAAATACATGATCAAATAACACAGGAGGATTCAATACCACTATATTTTGAATCATTTCAGATTTTAAAGGAAATGTGGTATAACATCACTAAAGAAAAGGATGAGAAATTTGTTGAAGTTTATGAAGTCCCATGGAATTCCATATCCAATAGATTGCAACCATCCTCACAAGTTTTTCATGATCTAATAGCAGATATGTTGGATAATGAATGCATTCAAAGCCTTTATCCATTAACTAACTATGAGTTTCAGAATCAAGATGATAAAGGTTTCAGCAGTCAAACATGCCAATCAGTAGGAATATCATCACAAAACTTATCTGAAAGTTTGCAGGGAGATAAAGATGAAAATAACATTTCAGTTTCATGGCATGGAGGCCATCCAGAAAAGATGTACAATTTTTTAGATCAGTTAAACAATAGTCTATATATCTTGGAATATCCTTTTGAAAAGTTTCTAGATTCAACAAAGGAAATCAAGTATTTCCTTATCCTCTCATTTGTTGACAAGTTTCTAATAGGTTGTAGAATTATAGTTTTGATAATCAACAAGCAACTGCAACAAAATATATCAAATTACATAATGCTTGAATGGTTTCATTGGTTATTTCATTTTACCTAACCAGCAGTTGGACAACTAATTAGAGTAAGTAGGTAGGATTTCAACTTATTTCAGTTTTCAGTTTTCAGCTAGTTTTGAAATAATTCATTAGTATTTGAAGCCAAGGAAAAAGCCCTAAGATATTGATGATTTATTAGTTTGGTTTGAAGGTTGCAACACCTTTTAATCTCAGATCAGTTTCCAGTTTGCAGAAAAAAGGGTAAATTCAGTTCAAGAGTTTTCAGTCACAGCATATGCATGTTTGGGATTGGCCCAATGGATCAGGCTACTATTCGACATTGTTCTTGACATCTCACAAGGAGATGCCATACCCATGTGAAGCCGTTGTTAGGGTCCTATAAATATAGGATTCATAATTTTGAATTGACTACGTTAAAATATTGAAATATTGTACATACCTTTGCTTTCTGCAAATGTATTCCCAATTTAAAAAATGAAAAAAAGGTATGTCCTAAAATAACAATCAAAGGACAAAAAGAAACAAATATCAAAAGAATATTAAATATGAACCCCATAAAAAATAGATCATGAAAGTGTTGCAAGTTTAAATGCCACTACTTTGGTTTAATTTTGCAAATAAGATTGTGTGTAGCTTGTCCTAAATGCCACAATCCATGAGAGTCAAACAGCTTAAACTTGACCTCTCATGCTTTAAATTTCATGTTTTAGATAGAGAAAAAATGAGAAGCTAAATAGTTTAATCTGAGCCCTCGGATGAAATAAGGTTAGACTTAGATAGTTTTTATGATTTGAAAGAAAATGGATTTAGGGTTGCAAGCTTAAATGCACCCATAAAAATGAAGTAAAAATGTTAGAAATAAAGATGGGTAGGTAGAAAGAAGTAGTGAAAGCATGTAATAAATCATCATTGGGAAAAATTACTAATTTCCATTCCCCTATAATGACTCAGTATTCAAAACTATCAGTTAAAAAGGCTCAGAACATTTCTCTGACTTCTGTTGGGACCGAACCCAAGGCTCGATAACTGATTGATTTAAAAATATTGAATTCCTACACAAAACCCATATTCATCAACATTTACCCTTCATCCATTAATCATAATCCCTTTCCCTAAGTAAAAACCCATTTTTACTCAGTAAAAGTAAAGCCCTAAATAACTAATTTCATTTCCATTCAAAATCACTCAAAAACCCATAAAATGCATTTTTATCCTAAGTTAAAGTGTGAAAAACAATAATGGGACAACTATGTTCTATTTGTCTATATTTTTCACTTTACTTAGTGATTAAATTATGTATTTTTATTCATTTGCCTACATTACACCTTTTTTCCATATTAATTTCTAACCTAGATATTAATTCCCTAAACTATACCCTCCCGTATATTATTAAATCTTTTATATTTTAAATAACCCCAAAACCCGCTATTTAAAGTTTAAACCAATGTTTAAATACCCCACGTGAAGAAATAAAACCCGCCCTTTATTCCCCTTGGTTTAAACATATCACTAGAACTAATCCCCGCCCCCTTATGGTATTAAAAAAATTGTCAAAGGTTTATATACCATATAATATTAATACCCGCGCCAACATTATTGATTGAAACATTTTTTAAATGTTTTAATTAAAAAACACGTATGTGACTTTACCCCTTCGCATAACATATAACCCATGGTGTTAACTTTATAAATTTATATTTATAAGGTTTAAACGAATCATCCCGCCGAATATCAAAACCCCAGACCCTCTCCAAATCCCGAGCATCTTCCAGATCAAATCTCAACCGTTCGCATAGTCCCTCCCAGATCCAACGATTGAAATCTCATATTGCGTTTTTCAGTTGCGCGATGATAACACTTCCATTTCCACGTGAAATGGGTGGTTTTAGATTCATCTCTCTCCTCCATGAGGTAGGTTCCTACTGGATCACATTCGATCCATCCCAAACTGCTTACCACCTCAAACACGCACGATAAGCCACTCGCGGTTTATACCCTTTGAAGCTCGAAAAATACCCATTGCTTGACTTGACCACCATTTATTGCAGGCCAATTTAACCCTAATTTTCCTAATAAACCCTGAAATCACACCATTTTATCCCTTTTTCTGCACTCATCAACTGTATTTGTCCTCCCGACCAAAGAAAACAAAGCCTTTGTTTTGATATAAGCCCGGAACCAGCAAAAAGCCGCACATTTACTGTCAATACCACTGGAAGCATCTAGCCTACTTCCAAAAGCCCTCCAAATGCCTGAAAAACCCCGAGTCACTGTTATAAACTCTGTGTAGTGCTAAATTGTTATACCTTTTCGCGCAATGCATTAAGCCTCCACTGTTTGAGATGCAAAAGTAAAACTCCGTTTCCAATAGAGTTGAACCTTCGCAACCAGGACTCAACCCAAATATTTATATTTCCCTAGATCCCATTTGCATCCTTGTAGACCTAGTTTTCAATAATTATTGTTTTTATTTTTTGCAGGTGATCGAACAAAACTTGAATAAACAGTCTAATACTAGTTAAGACTTGTTTACTCCAAGAATTCACAAGGAAATGATTTCGAATTGTTTTCCTAAAAACAAGAAAATTTCATACAGTAGCAGAGCAGAATGAATAAATTTACACAAGTGGTCATAATAGAGGATGAAAACATTTCCATCAGTAATTCTCCAGGACATATTTTACTCACTCTTATTGTAAACGATAAAAGTGAAAAGGCAACAAAGCAGTCAAGGTAAAACAATAAAAGTAAATACAGAGGCATTAATAGTTAAACAAAGATGAAAATATTTTCACCAATAACAATGAATTTTATCCAAAGTGAAAGTAAAAACAGTTAAAAGAACAGTAAGGTTAAAAGATGAAAACAAAGCAAGAAGGGACATTTTTGCAGAAATTTCCTGTTTAAGTCATTGTTTTGCAGAAACTATTGTGACCAATCCAAGATTAATTTTGCAAAACTGATGGGGGTTTATGTTCCTAATATTTCCAACTACAAAAATCTCTCTCACTTTTCTAACAGCCATTATGGGTTTGGAAATATTAAACAATATTTGAAAGCACTTTTTACAGAAAATTCCTATTAAGTCATCATTTTGCAGAGAATATTGTGGCCAATCAAAAATACATATTACAAAACAGAAGGAGGTTTTTGTTCCTAAGAGACCCATCTACAAAAACCTATCTCACTTTTTGCACAGGTATTACATAATGAGAGGTACATGCACATATTTATAGCTTAGTTTTCAGACTGTGCAAAGCTCTGTTTTACACATCGTTTTGCAGAGCCTATTGTGACCAACTAGAATTGAATTTTGGGAAACTGAGAGAGGTTTATATTAGTAACATATTTATCTACAAAATTTCTTTCAATTTCTACATATCTATTTCAGATTGAGAAATAAAAAGGTATCATTGGACCCCAATTTTGCAGAATTTCTAGAGCAGGATGCACAAAGAAAGGAAACAGTTAGTGACTTGGATGCCTCATCATCAACTAAGAGTTGATATCAAATTCAAATTCTATTATTTGTCACCATCAATCCATAAGTATAGTGCCAAATAGATTCATTAGTTTTGAGTGTCCTTTTATTAAGTTCTATTTATGTAATACAGTTTGAGATATTTGTAAACCAATATTGATATTTTTTCAAGATATTCTAGTTTAGAATTTGTATAAATACTTCATATTTAGAAGTATTCTTGGGGAATAAAATTGTTGGAGATTTTTATAGTCATTTCTTGTTGGACTTGAAAGCTTTTGTGTGTCAAATTTCGAGTAGCAGGCTAGATCAAACCAATTGGCATCATACTTCAGGATTCCTGTGATGAACTATTTGGAGTGAAGTATTTCCTTACTTGTCATTGTTATCTTTCTTTGTTACATGCATCCATCTATGTTTTTTACAAATCTGAATGAATAACTAGGAGTATTACTACAGGATTTGTTAAGAGCACCCTGTTTTTAACTATGGTTATCATTTATATGTTTTCCTCTGATTTCCAGTATAGGGAATCCTTAATTGATCCCTCTCTCATTTTACCTATTCCTACTACTTCCTTTTCTGGATCAAAGGATTCTTAATTTCCCTTTATCCCGATCATA
This sequence comes from Pinus albicaulis, assembly GCA_034641835.2. Classification (NCBI taxonomy): domain Eukaryota; kingdom Viridiplantae; phylum Streptophyta; class Pinopsida; order Pinales; family Pinaceae; genus Pinus; species Pinus albicaulis. Next base: position 1,587,732,408 of record CM076584.1, on the reverse strand, counting down.
TCACCTCATAAAAACAACTTTCCAAGATCTTCAAGGGTTATCTCTCTTGCCCTGAAAACATTTGACCTTTTTTCTCTTTGTTAAATTTAACTTTAACATAAACTTTCCCATCAAAAATTAATCGACATAAAAGATAATAAACATTTAAAAACATAATTCCTCATATTGATAACTACCCACTACAATTTTTTATAGCTAATTTTGATCATTTTTCTCACATTATTACAAAAGAAAAAGAACCAACTATTAAACGTTATTTTCTTATACATAGTTATTTTTAAAATATTTGGAATTATATTTTCATTTTTCAAACACCAGTTTGCAATCCATATGAATAACCTGAAGCTTCAACAAATTGACAACGCTATCACCTTTAATATATCGATTAAAGTGTTTGTTCCATATTCCCTTGATCATTCTAAACTTTGTGTGAATTGTTCCTTTCAAAAGAAACTCATCAGATCCCTTCTTTGCAATAGTTGCATGAAACATGTACCCCGCTCCATATAGGGGAGTTTCCAAACCACTCAGACACACATGTGCTACAATGGTGGAGTTTACTCTCTGGTTTCGAAGCACCAAAAACTTGCAAATAATTGATTGTATTGTTAATAAAAAATGGTCTCCATGATAAAAAAAAAAATATTGCACTGATTTGGATCACCTCGGTCTTTGCAAGAGGAACTTCATTGTAAAAGAATGTAAACTCAGAATGACAGAGATTCATTTTTGTTATGAAACCATCTCACAAAATAGTATAAAAGATAGATCAACGACTTAAAAATTAGATTCTTCGAGGGGGAAATCTCCTTTACATTACATAAATGAACAATTCCTGGATGATTCAAATGAAAAAACCTCCTTTCTATATATAGGAGTCTAAGGGGTTACAATATAATAAGAGTCGACATAACAATAATAATGTAAGGGAACAACAATAACAATAGTGGGATTCTATAGGGCACAATAATAACAATATGGGGACTACATGGGCACAACAATAACAATAATGGGGCTACACTATCAATAACAATAAGGGGATACACTAGTATTATAGGGACCTAACATGCCTCTCTCCTTCAAAAAAAATTGTCCTTAATGCTTGAATAGTTCTGCATGATTTCGTATAAAATTATCATCCTCCCATGTGGAATATTTAGTGGGTAAGTTCTTCCACTTGATGAGATACTCTGAAATTGACCGATTTCGTAGCTATCAAGTTATTTTTTCGTGACTGCTTTAGGTTCCAATATGATTTTTCCTTCCCCATAAATTTTTGGCAATATTTTTTGAAATGGGAGCTTGTCACATATAACCTTCTTTAAGCATGAAACATGGAAAACTGGGTGCACTCAGGAAGATGCAGGAAGCTCCAATTTGTATGCCACAGTACCAATCTTTTAAAACACCTTGTAAGGACCATAATAATTTGGTGATAATTTATTATCCTTCTTAGCTTGCTTGAGGAATTTTTTTTTGTATGGTTGTAGCCGTAAAAATACCTAGTTACCTACATCAAAACTTCTTTTGCTGCGATGTTGATCTTACTGTTGTTTCATTCAATTTTGTGCCAAAGTGATGTTATTTTTTAAGAGTTGTATAACTTGTTGTTGATGTTTGATGTGATATTCCACTGCTTGAACCTCAGAATTTTCTCTTAAATATGATGTGATGGATGGTGGATTATATCCATAAAGTGCCATAAATGGGGTCATTTTGTTATGAAACCAACTCCAAAAATAGAAGAAAAGAGAGATCAACGCCTTGAAAATCAGCCACTTCGAGGGGGAAACCTCCAATACATTACATAAATGAACAATTATTGGATGATAAAAATGACCAAAACCTCCTTCTATATATAGGAGTCCATGGAACCACAATATAATCTTAGCCGACCTAACAATAACAATGTAAGGGCACAATAATAACAATAAGGGGGCTACACTAATAACAATAAGGAAGTAAACTAGTAATATAGGGACCTAACATGCCCCTCTCCTTCAAAAAAGTGTTTTCCTCAATGATTGAGTAGCTCTAGGTGCTTCTGTATAAAATTCTCATCCTCCCATGTAGAATATTCAGTGGGTAAGTTCTTCCAATTGATGAGATACTCTAAAATTGATCAATTTCGTAGCTGTCGAGTTGTTTTTTCCATGACCGCTTCAAGTTCCAATATGATTTTTCCTTCCTCATCCAGTTCCGACAATATTGTTTGAACTGGAATATTTTCACCTATAACCTTCTTTAAGCATGAAACATGGAAAAATGGATGCACTCGCGAAGAAGCAGGAAGCTCCAATTTGAATGCCATAGTACCAATCTTTTGCAACACCTTGTAAGGACCATAATACTTTGGCGATAATTTATTATCCTTCTTAGCTTGCTCGAGGGACATTTGTTTGTATGGTTGTAGCCGTAAAAATACCTAGTCTCCTACATCAAAACTTCTCTCACTGCGATGTTGATCTGCCTGTTGTTTCATTCGATTTTGTACCAAATTTAGGTTATCCTTTAAGAGTTGGAGAAATTCTTGTTGATGCTTGATGTGATATTCCACTACTTGAACCTTAGAAATTTCTTTTAAAGATGATGTGATGGATGGTGGATTATATCCATAAAGTGCCATAAATGGGGTCATTTTTGCTGCAGTATGGAAGGAAGTGTTATACCACCATTCAGCGAGAGGTAAGCACTTGACCCATTGTGTTTGTTTATAAGATACAAAAAAATAAAAATATCCTTCCAAACATTTATTCACTATCTCAGATTGACCATCGGATTGAGGATGATAAGATGAGCTATGAGCTAATTGAGTACCCAAACAAGAAAATAACTCCATCCAAAAATTTCCAGTAAAAATGGGATCTCGGTCACTCACAATAACCTTTGGGTTTCCATGTAGCTTTTGAATTGTGTCCATAAATGTAGTAGCAACTATACTTGCTTTAATTGGATGAGATAATGCACAAAAGTGTGCATACTTGGTAAGTCTATCAACTACCACCATGATGACACTCTTTCCTTCAAACTTAGGTAAACCTGCAATAAAATCCATTGAAATATTCTCCCAATGTTGACATGGAATGGATAAAGGTTGTAGAAGACCCGGGGTCTTAATTGTCTCAAATTTATTTTGCTGGAAAACCAAACATTCCGCCACAAAATTTTGAATATCAGATTTAAGGCCATCCAAAAAAAAATCTTTCTTCACCCTGTGGTACGTTTTTAAAAATCTTGAGTGTCCTCCTAAAGGAGAAGTGTGCAATTCCAAAAGAATATTTTTTTTTAGTTGGGAATTCTTACAAAGATATAAGTGATCTTTGTACCATAAGGAACCATTTTTCCAAATAAATGTATCAGATGTACTAGGATCTTGCTGCAACTTTTGAATGAGTGTCCACACTTCTTCATCCTTCTTCCATTCATCCCTTGCTTTGGTTATCCAATCTATTTGGATAATAGAAATGGCACAAAGCAATGCTTCCACCTCTTCATTCTTTCTTGAGAGTGAATCTGCAACAACATTTAGCTTCCCTTTTTGTAGATTATTTCAAAGTCATAACCCAACATCTTTTTGACCCATTTTTTTTGCTCTTCTGAAGATAGTCTTTGTTCCAAAAAGTGTTTAAGACTATCATGATCAGTTTTTACCTTGAAGTGTCTTCCCATTAGGTAAGGTCGCCATTTCTTTAGTGCATGTAGTATTGCTAACATTTCCTTCTCATAAATACTTACCTTTGATTCGACGACTTTCAAAAGAAACGGGTCTTCCTTCTTGCATTAAAATGGCACCAATTCCATTTCTTGAGGCATCACATTCCACAATAAAGGTTTTTGTGAAGTCTGGCGTAGCTAAGACCAGTGCTAGGCACATTGCCTCTTTAAGATGTTCAAAGGCCTTAGTTTCTTCAGGAGTCCATGAAAATGCATCTTTCTTCAATAATGTTGTTAGAGGTGCTGCTATTCTCCCATAATTATTAACCAACTTGTGATAATACCCTGTTAACCCAAGAAATCCTCACAACTGCTTTATGGTTGTGGGGACTTTCCATTCCTTAATGGCTTTAATTTTGTTAGGGTCTACCTTAACACCCTCGTGAGATACAATATGACCCAGATATTCCACCTCTTGTACTCCAAAGAAACATTTGGATGTTTTTGCATATAATTGTTTATCTTGCAATAGTTTGAGCACCCTGTCAACATGTTGAACATGATCCTTCCAAGACCTGCTGTAGATTAGTATATCATCAAAAAATACTAGCACAAATTTTCTAAGGAAGGGTTTGAAAATGGAATTCATCAACCCTTGAAATGTAGAAGGTGCATTTTTAAGGCCAAAAGGCATGACCAAAAGTTCATAATGGCCCTCATGAGTTTGAAATTTTATTTTCAGAATAACTTCAGTCTTCATTCTAATTTGATGATATCCGGAACAAAGATCCAACTTGGTAAAATAAATTGCTCCATGTAATTCATCCAATAATTCATCAATCACAGGAATGAGAAATTTATCTTTAATGGTGAGCTTATTGAGCTCCCTATAATCCGGACACGTGCTATGATCCATCCTTCTTGTGCACCAATACTACTGGAGCAGAGAAAGAACTTTGACTAGGTTGAATTATACCAGCCTCTAACTTTTCTACAATCATACGTTCAATTTCGCTCTTTTGGACATAATGATATATATAAGGCCTGATGTTTGGAGGAACACTTCCTGGAATCAAATGAATAGCATGATCATGATCACGAATAGGTGAGATTCCTTTGGGAGTTTCAAACACCTTGTAATGATTGTCCAAGACTTTTTGGAGATCTGAAAAAATAGATGATTTTGATGTTGGAACTTCTAGTGAGCATAATTGTGCAATTACACCTCGTTGTTCTTTCTTCATAAGATTTTTCATGACATTAGAGCTTATTATCTTTCCTTGCTTCCTTGCAATACTCTGTAATTCGACTTCCTTTCCTTCTGAAAAAAATTCAAGAAAAGTTCTTGAAAATTAAAAGCTATCGTCCCCAAATATTGTAACCATTGTACTCATAGTACAACATCAGCACCTCACATAGGAATGGAAAGCATCGGAATATTCAATATATATTCCCCCATGGTTAGCTTGACATTATGGAATTTTCCAGAGCAATTTATAGTTCCTCCATTTTCAACCATCACTTGACATTCTGGTGTTGGGTATAGGAAACAATTCAATCCTTAGCTACCTAACAATGAATAAGATTATGGGTACTACCCAAATCAATCAACACTATTACCTTTTTCTTCTTGATATGTCCTTATATCTTGAGAGTTTGAGGAGTGGTAATTCCTGCCAATGCATTACACGATATAGTCGGACTCAATTCTTCCTCTTCTAGGGTTGGTTCCTGGTGTATATCCTCTTCTTTTGAATATTCTTGTTCATTTTCTTCTTCCTCTTCAAAATCTATGTAAAATAATTTCTTCTCATCACACTTATGACCTTTAGCGTATTTGCTATCACAACTGTAGAAAAGCCCTTTTGCTCTTTTTTCTTCCAATTGTTGTGGTGTCAACCTTGTAGGTTGTGAAATTCTAGGAGTAGCAACACTTCCATATTTATATATGTGAGTGGTAGGCTTCCTTGTTGCCATAATTTTACATTCAATTTTTCTTGCCAACCTAAATGCCTTTTCCAATGAATCAATTTCCCAAACACGAAATTCATGTTGGATGTTATCCTTTAAAGTCCATATGAAGACATAAATCTTGTGTTACTCTGGAATATCAATTACCATTATATTCAATTTTTGGAAGTCTTCAATGTGCTCCGCCACTAAACCCTTTTATTTGAGATTTATCAATTGGCTAAAGAAGGTGTTGTTTTTTGTATCCTCATAATGTGCTATCATTTCCTTCGTAAAAATTGACCAAGTGACAATTTTTTTATGGGAAAAAAGCCATTGATACCATAAAAATGTATTTTGTTATAAATGTAAAGTTGCAATGCATACCTTTTGTGTGTTTTGCACATTATTGAGATCAAAATATTGCTCCATCTGTAGTATCCATGTTACGGGATCCTTGCCATCAAACTTTCTCATACCCATCTTTGGAATATGGTGGTTCTTCCATCCAACATTAGAGTTTATGAAATCATGATTAACATTTATTTTATTCTCATCATGAGTTTCCTCTACTATCTTTTCGCCATTAGGAAACATTTCTTGTATCAACTTTTCCAGACCTTTGATGTCTACTTTTATAGCATTCTTCATGTTTTCCATTTTTTCATCGTCTTAGCTTCCATGTCATCTATCTTAGCTTCCATGCCCACTTCCATGCCTTCCATCTTAGCTTCCAAACCATTCATCTTAGCTTCCACGCCTTTCTTCAAACCTTCCATCTTAGTTTCCACGCATTTCTTCAAAACTTCCATTTCATTTTTTGTTGCTCTTTGCGATAACGAAATTTGGTGCACTTTCTCTTGTAATTTTGATATCTCATGTTGTGTTTATTCATCTTCATGAGTCATAATAGAGCCTTTTGAAATCTTAATGGGTGTTGAATTATTTTTATGGGGAATTTTAGAACCAAATACTGATATCTATTCTTCAATAAGCCCTTGGAATAAATTCAAACTAATTTTTTTCAAACGAGACTTATGTAATTCAAAAAAAATACACACCTTTTTCTTTCTTTTGAGGAGCACGATATTGAAACTGAATTGTATCTGTGGTTTTGGATCTTCAATATCTGAAATTTGGCCTTGAAGTAACCCTCTGAATAATCTTTCGAATGCCATAGGTCTGACCTGATTTGGATTCTTCAAGACAAAGTTATGCCCAATCTCCCATGATGACCTAATTATGGACTGGTTCAGTAGAGTGAACTTGTACGACTTGCCACGTGTCACTGTTTCCTCCTTATGCTCTGAAATTGAAATACTAAAAACTAGAGTTTGTGTACTTGCAACCACCTTTTACAAAATCTCAATCCGATGCTCAAAGAGAGAGTTATGACGTTTTTTTCACGGTCACCTATTTGAGATGAAATTCGGGAGCTTGAAACAATCCTAACTTCCACAGATCATATCTCCAAAAATGTTGTGAACCAAGATCTAAAATTTTTATAGGAGGTTCTTCCGGATTTTTGCTTCGCACTGTGAAAATTTAAGCTTCTGAAACTTCGTATACAAAACGTTATAGCAAACATTCCATCATGACATGTTTTAGTTGAAATTCGGGAGCCTGAAAAAACCATAACTTCCCTAGATCATATCTCCGAATTTCAGCTTCTGAACCTTCGTAGAAATTTTTTTATTGCAAACATTCCATGATGACCTGTTTGGAGCAGCGAAACCCTAGAATCCAAACCTATGATACCAAATGTTATGAAACTAGCTCCAAAAATAGAAGAAAAGAGAGATCAATGCCTTAGAAATCAGCCACTTCGAGAAGGAAGCCTCCAATACATTACATAAATGAACAATTCTTGGATGATACAAATGACCAAAACCTCCTTCTATATATAGGAGTCCATGGGCCCACAATATAATACCAGCTGACCTAACAATAACAATGGAAGGGCACAATAATAACAATATTAGGGTTACAGGGGTACAACAATAACAATAAGGGGGCTACACTAATAACAATAAGGGACTAAAATAGTAATATAGGGACCTAACACAATAAGGTGTATAACAATATAACTTGTTGTTGATGTTTGATGTGATATTCCACTGCTTGAACCTTAGAATTTTCTCTTAAATATGATGTGATGGATGCTGGATGATATCCATAAAGTGCCATAAATGGGGTCATTTTTGTTGCAATATGGAAGGAAGTGTTATACCACCATTCAACCAAAGGTAACCACTTGCGTATTATGTATCTTTATCAGCTACAAATTAGCGAGGATATCCTTCGAAACATTTTTTCATTATCTCAGTTTTCCCATCAAATTGACAATGATAAGATGAGCTATGAGATAATTGAGTACCTAGACAAGAAAATAATTTTTTCCAAAAATTTCCAGTGAAAATGGGATCTTTGTTGCTTACAATAATATTTGGGTGTCCATGTAGCTTTTGAATTGTTTCCATAAAAGCAGTAGCAACTATATTGACTTTAAACGGATGAGATAATTCACAAAAGTGTGCATACTTGGTAAGTCTATCAACTACCACCATGATGACACTCTTTCCTTCGGACTTGGGTAAATTTATGATAAAATACATTGAAACCTACTCCCAACATTGACTTGGAATGGATAAAGGTTGTAATAGACTCAGGGTCTTAATTGTCTCAACTTTATTTGTTGGAAAACGAAACATTCTGCCACAAACTTTTGAATATCATATTTAAGGCCATCCCAAAAAAAAATTTCCTTCACCCTATTGTAAGTTTTTAAAAATTCTTATTTGAGTTTGGAATTACTACAAAGGTATAAGCGATCTTTATACCATAATCAAATGTACCAGGATCTTGGTGCAACTTTTGAATGAGTTCCCACACTTCTTCGTCTTTTTTTCATTCATCCCTTGCTTCGGTTATCCAATCTAGTTGGATAATAGAAATGACACACTGAAATGCTTCCACATCCTCATATTTTCTTGAGAGTGCATCTGCAACAACATTTTGCTTCCCTTTTTTGTAGATGATTTCAAAGTCATAACCCAAAATCTTTGTGACCAGTTTTTGTTTCTCTTCTGAAGATAATATTTGTTCTAAAAATTATTTAATACTATCATGATCCACTTTTACCTTGAATTGTCTTCCCATTAGGTAAGGTCTCTTAGGAGAAAATGATGGAAAAGGTGGAGGAGTAAACGATGGAAAAGGTAGAGGAAGTGAATAAATATCCAATTCAAAGTGCGTGCAGATTTTGTTGTTTGGAGAATTTTTCTAATTTAGAATAGTATTGCTTACTAATTGCACATGCAACCTCACCCCTACAAGTGGGAACACTCCTAAATTATAGTTTAATACGACTTCTTCTTTGTCTAGGCGGATCTGGTTTACGTACCTTCATGGGAATCAAGTTCGTGTTGTAGAACACGCTCAATGGCCATGCGAGACAAAATGTGCTCCTGATGGGAACCTCCCTCCTCAAGGCCTTTTCCAATAGCGAAGATGGGCGACTATGGTTCCTCGCTAATTCCCTTAGGAATTGAATGAATTAGGGTTTCAATCTAGGTCTTGGATTTGTTATCTTCCTTCTTATGTACTCTGTTTTGCATGGAATTTTATGATTTAATTCCCCAATCAAGTCTAAATTCCCAAGTGAAGTCTGACTCCTAGATAGTTCTGACATTCTTCACCAATTAACTGAAAGTTACTGGACTCCTAGATAATTGTGACCTTCTTCACCAACATAGTGTCTTAAGTCTCGGATGCATAAGTGTGTTAGAAGTTGTTTGGTATTCAACGTAACTTCACTTCTAAAAAACTTAACATAGTGTTAGAGTGTTATAATTATGTGAGTGAATAGAGTTGGTAACTTCATGCATGTATTCTACCAATTGAATTTGATTATATACCACTAGCATGCAATAATCAATTTGTCAAATAATTGTGTTTCAAAAGAAAGTGTTTGGTAACCAAATTTTTTTGGAAGGTTACCTAATCTAAAATTATTTCTTAATTATGAAGTTTTTCCTTTCATAATAAAAATTATTATAATTTATTAAATAATTTAAAATTAAAATTTCATGTATAATTAAATTACAAAATAATTAACCATTAACCATGTAATATTGTTATATAATTTTAATCAACATAAAATTAAAATTATATTTCCTTTTTTTATATTCGGACCAAACTTACTAGAATTTATTTATAATACTAATGTGGGCCATATTTCGCTGTCATGGAATTGTATTAATCACTGAAGGAATGACATTGAGTGAGGTCTACCATCTTAAAATCATAAAGGAAGCAATGGATGCTTCTATCATAACTATGAATTGAACATTACACAAAGATAATCCAATGATAAGATAAATATTTGAGTTGTGTGTGAGAGGCCATGAGAATAGTATAAAATAATCTCCATTAAAGTGTTTAGATATGTAATAGGTATAAAGGAAGTAACAAACACTAGATGGTATAAAATCCATTGAATGATTCATATAAATTTAGAGTGCTAACAATAATAATTAGGGTTGCCTATATGTTTGTCATTCTATTATTATTATGGTTACATATGTCATAAATGCTAGTTGATCAACGTATTGATGTGCATTATGGTTATGTGTATGCCTTTCATTCTATTGATGTTATGATAGAAGTTAGTTGACTAGTGTGATCATATATACATGTGTTGGTTAGTCAACATGGTATTAACTTGATTACTGTGTTATATGTTGTTGATGAGTATGTTATAGAATAACTTGTCGTTGTTGTATGATAGTTAGCTTGATGATTAAGTTAAATGTTGTTGATGAACATGATATATAACTTGTTGTTGTTATATGCTAGTGACTTGATGATTAGGATTATTTCATTAATATCCTGATGTTATATGCATCATGCTAGTTTGATTGGCCTATGTAGATGGTTATGGTTATGAAGTTCAGGTATGAGATGGTAGAGTTGTGATATTGGGTTGCACTAATATAGAATGATCGTACATATGTGATTATGCATGAACGTTAAATGTTTATGAGCTTATTATGTGAACATGTTAGTTAGTTACTCTTGTGGATATCATGATCTTATTTGTGTTTGAGCTTGAAGTTATATCGTGCTAAATAGATTGATTGCGCAGACAAGATAGCCTCCCTTGAGATAAATTAAGGCATGAGCTTTCTTATGTCGTCTACTTTGTACTTGAATGTTTGATGATGTCGTCTATTTTTTGTTTGAATGTTGGTGTCTATTATGTTATCTATTTATTGTTGAATTTTTTATTAAGCACGTGATATGAGTATGTGTCTATAAGATTGCATGAAGAGATGATTTTGTATTAAGATGGTTGTACTAACGCAATATGTGTTGAGATAGCTGATGTGTACTTGAGTATATGCATTTGATAGTTGTAGCATTATTTCTTATGATTGCTATTTGATTATGATATGTTTTGAGTCTTGGTAAAGGCCTATTTTAGTTAATAGATATGATGTCTTGATATTTGGAACATGTGATTAACATGTGTGAACAATTACACAAAAACATGCCTTGTATTAGAATGAAAATGTAATAGTTTATGTGTTTATATAACTAGCATATGGGTGATATGATAGTACATAGTATGACTCAATCGCAGCAAGGTAAATGGTCAAAGAAAGGAATTGGGTAAGAATTCCTTTGGCTAAGTTTGGAAACCATAATTCCAAACGAATGAGTGCTTTGCATAAAAGAAGTATTCTTAACCCTAATTTTGTTTGACATTATGTGGATATGTGTTATATTCCTGAACATGTATTGACAGGCATAACGACTGGTTTCTAGTTATGGAGGGATTCAGCAAGGGATTGGAGTCCCTTGAGAGATGATATATGTGTGTGTTTAGTTACAAGGCAGCGTGTGTTGCATAACAATGTAAGATAACTAGTATATTGTTATATTTATTTATGCGTTGACAGTTATGTGGCTATGGTAGTATGATGCGTTGGATTTCATGGAAAGAGACTCCTATGAAATCTTGGAGAAGGATTAGGGTATTTTTAGGTAATAATATAAAAACCAATTGGATTTGTTGGGTCCATTGAAGTAAATGAAAGGTGGCAATACAGACATGAGAAAGGCAACAAAAAAGGTAAATAAAATGGATTTGAGGCATCATATGCCTTGGCTATGTCAAGAACTGTTGTTCTCAACGTTGTGAATGTTGTGCATGAATAAAGGAAGTTCTCTTAACCTTGAACTTATGCTATCTGGTAATTATGTTGTGATCAATGTTGATGTTTACATATATGTATACATGTATGTATGTATGTATGTATGTCATGTTCGAGAGGTTCGTTAGGGATCATGGTTGTTTGATGATAAATGTTTATATGTATATATGTGTGTATGTATGTCATTGTTTGACAGGGTAATGATTATTTTATGTTAATGATTATACATGTGGATGCATGTATGTATCTATGTTATTGTATTACAGGGTTTTCAAGGATCATTCTTGTGGAGGAATGATTTCTTATGCATGTGAATGGCATGAAAAGGTTCTTGGTATTATGCGGAATCAAGTGGGAAGAGTAACTCTGATAGATCTATGAGGTCAATATCATGTGGATATGATTTAACGTTATATGCTTGTACTATGCCTATGTTTATGCTATGGACAAATAATGTCGAGAGATACATCAACGAAATGAAAGCAGTGTACTTGCAGCATGCTCGGACAAGCATGGGTAGTGGAAAGACACTAGAAGTAAGGTTTCTTTGTGGGTTCAGTGTGTGGTCTATGGATGTGCAGTACTATTGTTGTGTATATGTTGCACATGTTGTATATTCAGTGATTGTACCTATGGTGATGTGTACATGTAACACATTAGTATTCTGTACATATGAGGTTGTATGCATATTATATATATGTTGTTGTGTGTATATTTCATATGTCGTGCTAGGTATAGATGGTTCTATTTACATGTTGGATATGCGGTGTTGTGTACTTTCGTACTGTGCACGTGTTGGATATGTAGTTTTTTGTGTGTATAGTGTTGTGTGCATGTTTGTTTATGTGGTGTTGTATACGTATGGTGATATGTACATGATGTATATGCAATGCTATGTACATATGGTGTTGTGTGCGTGTTGTACATATGGTGCTCTATACATATGGTGGTGTGTGCATGATTGTACATGTGGTGTTGTGTGCAAGGGTTGTTGTGTACATGCTATACATGTGGTGCAGGTGGTGTCGTGTACACGTCGTGGTTGTGGCGTTGTGTACATATGGTGTCGTGTACATGTTGTGCATGCAGTGTTGTGTACATGTAGTATTGTGTACACATTTTACAGGTGGTGCAGTGTACATTTGGCATTGTGTACACATTGTGCAGGTGGTGCAGTGTACATGTGATGTTGTGCACAGGTTGTGCAAGTAGTGTTGTGTAAAGGTGGTATTTTTTAGATGTTGTGGATATGGTACTAGTATACATGTGGTATTGTGTGCATGTATTACATGTTGTGTTGTGGGCATGCGGTACTTTGTATGTGCATGGTGTAGTCATGGTATCATGACGTGTGTATTCATTGTGTTGTACCCTGTATATGTATATGTATTGTGTTGTATAGTACACTGGGCGTAGGTGTATCTGTTGTATTCTAGTGTAGGTGTATGTATTGTGTCATGTTGTACACCAGGTGTAGACGTATGTGTTGTCTTGTACACCTTATGTAGGTGGATGTATGGTGTCATGTTGTATGTTGGGTATAGGTGTATGCATTTTGTTGTGTTGTACACTGGGTGTGGGTGTACGTATTGTGTGGTGTAGTATGCCTTGTGTGGGTATATGTGTTGTACATTGTGTGTATGTGTGCATGAGTGAAGAGAAGAAAAGGCATTGGGTGCTTGCTGGGTGTGGCAACTGATCCAGTGTGTGTACAAAATAACAAAGGCAGAAGAAAAGGACCAGATGATGGATAAGTATTGGTATTTATTTTAGTTCTATTTATGCATGTGATCTATGATTCTGAATTGTGATGGTTACATGTGATTTATGATTATGGTTTATGATAATTGCATGTGATTCATGATTTTGACCTATGATGGTTGTGTTTTAATCTAATCAGATGTGATATGATTATACACTATGATTTGATCAAACATTTAGTTTGACTTGTTGTGACAGGGAGTAAGCAGGATTGCAAGTGTACCTTAATGACGAGCACCAATGAGATATGATGTGATTTTTTTTCAATTCATTTTGAATCAAATTTCAGTTATGTGCTTGGTACATTAAGGCATGTAATGCTTGGTTGGGTGGTTGAAACTAACTGCGAGAACTAGCAACTTCAACAAAAGGAATTGAAATAGGCAGCAATATGTTGGTAAAGCATTTCAGGAGTAGGGCCATTGTGGTATCTTGGTACCCAATAATGTCCACTGATTTCCATGAGCATGATATGAACGGTATGATGGTTTTGAGGTGGGTATATTCTGGTTTTTGTATCTTCCGATGAGAAGAAGAATTTCCAAGGGATGGATCGCCTGGGATAAGGGATGTCAGGGAACTAAGAAGGTGAGTGATTGCACGGAAGGGGATGCCTGAATTAACCAAGGGACTATGGATCAGATAAGGGAAGGTGAGGTATGGATTTTTTTTGGTCATTAGAATTTCTAGATGGAATTAGATGCACATTGGGATTTTGCCATGGAAAAATGAGCCAGTAACTGTTCACTGAGAGGAAAAGTGGCGCAAGATTGTAGTGTTGGACATTGGATGCATCTTTGGCTCTTACAGTGGATTTTGGACTTCCTTGGATGGAAGTGAATACTGGTACTACTTTAAGGGTGAAGGTGTAAGCCTCTGGATTCCCTTGTTGTGGATGCAGGCATCATATCTGTTTATTTGTTAGTTGAGAAAATGTGCATATGTGTATGTATATATGTGGTTGCTATTGTAAATACCATAATGAGTTGTTTTATAAAGCTCCAGTAAATGATATGTTTTTCATGTTTTCAACAGTGGTCATTGTAAATACTGCAACAAACTATTTTATAAAGCTCCATAGGTAGCATGTTTTGTTTTTAGCAGTTTTTTGGTTTGTAAGTGTCATTGAACACTGAGGTCGATGTTCCCCAAAGGGGGATGGTTCTGTAACAGTCCTGTTAAAAATTCATGTAGAAATATATAAAGCCACGGTTGATGGGACACTTATTCCAAGTTGAATTTTGGGCAAAACATCCTAGTGGGTGTTCATTTCGGTTTATTATGGCTAAGGAAATTGGGAAAGGAAAAGGTAAAGGATTTGGAAAGGAAAAATGTCATATTCTGCACATTTGTTTATGAAAATAATGGAAAATAGGAGAAAACAAAGGTGAAATGTCACAAGTTGCATGTGAAGAGGAAAATGAAGGAAAATAATGGAAAATTAATAAAATAGAGGCCTCATCAATAAAAAGGTTTCCAAGGTGTTATCACTCTGCTAGATTTCTAAAGTTGAAGAAGAAATACCAACAGAGGTAACCATAGGCCAACCTTTTAACTTGGTATCTAGCCCTACCAAGTCGGAGAGGGCTCTCTCCACAAAAATAACAACCAAGAGGGTTGGATGAAAATGTTTTAGGCTAGCTATGAAATGCAAAAGGTTTTTGTTTTGATTGGATTGCACTTGCTAAATGAGGATTAGGTCAAGGGGACTAGGTCAGGGAAAATGAGATGGAATTGCAGTCCATTCGATGGGGAAAGGTAGGTAGAAGGCTTAACACTTAAAGGTGATTTGGTGAGATGTTTTTAGACTGATGAGGATCTAGGAAGAGCATAAGAGATATATTCTTCCTAAACTGAAGAAAAATGGACAAATTATGAAAAATTTCCTAAAACAGAGCATGAAAAACATGTATTATGCCTATCAACTTGAAATTAATCATATAATAGACATGAAATATTTATTAGCTTACAAAAAATTCATACAAATGATCACATATAAAAAAAAATTCCAAACATTCATACCACATTAATCCCAAGGAAATAGTTGTAATTCTTCATTAATTTCCAGGCCAAATTGGTTCTTGATCAATACACTAGCATCCAAACTGATTCCAACCCTTGATAAGAGTGAAGAAAGAGAATATATAGACATCAAAACTACATTCTCTCATCCTCATGGGTCGAATTCATGAGTTGAGTATCAGATCCACAAAATTCTGAACTGAAATCTGAAGTGTAAGGAGCTCTAAGTGACTCCCCCCTAATTACATTGAAACTGATTCATTTAAATTTTACGATTACATTTACATTATGAATCTACCCCTAGGTAAATTATCCATACCATATTTACATTTTCCATGCTTAATTACATAAGTGAAATCATGATTTCAAAGGCAAAAGTCAAATTTTCAATGAAATTTGAAAAATATCAGCAAACTGTCAAACACACCCTCTCTTTGCTAGGTGCGCCCTCCCTTTGGTAAACATTCCCTCCATCTTGTAGGGTATTTTTGATTGGGTTTCAGATCTCCAAATTGGCTCCAAGATGGCTTGTTGGAAATCCCTTCAAGTCTACTTTCTAGATATGCATTCAGTTTTCAAATTGAAGCTCATTTTCCCTATAAAAATTCAGTCCTCCCAAGCATTAGGAGAATTTTAAGGTATAAAATTGGCCTCCTAAGGAAATTATAAAATAATAGTGGAAATAATAAAATAAGATTTGATGACATCATCAAATTTTAGAGGGATAAAAGAAAAAATTACTTTTTCAACTCGTATTTTCAACTTATCTCCCAAATTTTTTACTCAAATTTCATGTGGGAGTACTCGTTGGATGAAAAATTTAATTCCTCATCCAAGGAGTACCCTTGTTGCATACTTTCGATGGACCCTGGTACATGAAAAATGAGAAACACATGAAAAACGTGATTGCAATCACATTTTTCATGTATTTCTCATTTTTCGTGTAGAAGGGTTCATCGAAAGTATGCAGCATGGGTACTCCTTGGATGAGGAATTAAATTTTGCATCCAAAGATTAATCCGCTCGAAATTTGAGTAAAAAATTTGGGAGATAAGTTGAAAATACGTGTTGAAAAAGTAGTTTTATTATTTTATTATTTTTTAATCTTTTTACCCATTTACTTAAAATATGGTGAATCATCCCCCATGGTTGACATCATCATATTGAATCCTATTGGTTCTTATAAAGTTGATTTTGGTTGTACATTTTTCTTAGGAGGCCCATTTTAGACCTCAAAATTCCCCTAATGACTACTCAGCGTGCAGCGCCAAAGCCAAAAATGAGGCAAAAACATGATTTTTTTATGGTTTTTTGACATTTTTACCTGCTTGTTTTGAAAACCAAGACTTGTAAAGTGGTTTTCTGAGATGTATTAGCCATTTTCAAAAAAGAGCGCAACACGCGTTTGACATTTTCTTTGTGACCTGACTCTCCCAAAAAACTTAATAAAAAAACAGAATTTGCAAAAATGATCCAAAACTCTTCAAAATTGGTGAAATTATGGTTGATAATGTGGCTAGGCTTGGAGTGAAGCCTCTTCAAGTATATCCAACTTTATTTTCTCCTCTTGCATGGTCAAAGCCTCAATCTTTGCATTGGCTCTTTTGAGCTTGGCCATTGCAATTTTGTCTTTTTAGGCATAGTGCTTGATCTTCCTCCTTAGTAGGTAATTATTTATGTTTTCTTTCTCAAAAATATTCTCCAAGTTTTGGTTAGATCTATCAAGTCATGGCTCTTGGTTTTCATTGATTACTATTGCAAGTTGTTCATTCAGAGTGAGCTGATCAACAAGCTCAACCTCTTTTTTGTCTTTCTATAGCTAGAGCTCTTTTCATCCCTCTAGTTCTAGGTCTGATTCTTGGTGCTTGTTCTTCTTTTTCTTCAAGAAAACCATGCTTTTCAAGTGTATCTTCTAACAAAACCTTGGCCTTTTATGCCTCCCTTTGAGCTATGATGAATTTCACCTCATCAATGGCATGCTTAGTTTTCAACTGTTGGTTTTCCTGCTCAAGGAATTTTATGACAAATTTGGACTTGTGAAGATTAGTTTAGAGCTGTATAATATTGGCATCCTTCCCCTTGATGACTACACTATTGATCTCATCATCATCATCCTCATCTAGATCAACAAGGTCAAAATCTTGCTCTGTTTCATGGAGGTCATCCTCATCATGAATGGTTGCCTCATGCGCATCCTCATTTACCATATTTTCTTTCCCCTCTGTACCTTCTTTGTTGGTGAAGAAGGAAAGGCCCCTTCCATAATATGTGGAGCAAAAACCTACCCATGACCCCTCTGGTATGTTATTTCCAATGGCTCATCTGAGCCACATTAGCCTGCTTAGGCTCATTGATCTCAACTCTGCTAGGTGATCTAGTCTCAATGTGGGATGGAGATGATGGTGATGAAGTACATGAAGGATACTAATCATATGATGATTAATGTACTGTGGGCTGAGATGTAGGAATGGAAATGGACGGATGAGATGATGAAGGTACATTTTGGGCATGCTGAATTGGTGGAGCAGTGAATATGTTATTAGCTATGAATGAACTCCATGGAATGTTTAATTGCTTAAGGTGATGGAGGACTATGATTTTGCTAAGGGAGTGGTGTAAAATATTGTTCATTTGGTGCTCATACTCTCTCTTAGGGACAATAAATGCCATCTTATCAATGCTCCAGAAGAGTTTATAGGGTATATTGAGCATCTTTACCCTAGTGAAGTGCATAAGTAACCGGATGTCATAGGCATACAATCTAGAAAAATCTACCTTCACATGAAAATTATTTCATGATAATCTTCATCATGGGAGCATATCTCTCCAGGAGGTAAGAGAAAGGAAAATCCTCTTTCTCTCATTCTTTTACCTAGGTTTGATGAAAGGCTCATAGTGATGCTCCTCCGAGTCTTTTTGATTGAACCATTTCTCCCCAACTTTTGGGATCTCGGTGGTAGCGGAGATGATGGAAATTGACACAGTGAAAGTGACACCAGATAGAGTTACTTGGTTGTCATGGAGATTAGAAATGAAAATTTTGGTCAACATAATGGTGTTGGACCTTCTGAATTTTCTCACAGAACTCAAAACATCCAACATGTTTGAAACATGTCACAGCCATAAGGGATGCCAATAGTTCCCTAGTATTTGTTGGCTCTAATCTGGGTATTCTTCCCCCTTTATGTGGCCTCCTCCCCTATGTTTATTCTCCCTCACTGTATGGTATGTTTTCTTATTTTTCCATGATGTCTTAGTGTCAAAACCCTAGGGAGGTGTGATGAGGTGGAATGTGATTTTTTAGGACTAGGGAACGAGATAGAGTAATTAAGGGAGATGGGGGTAAGGATTTATGAGTTAGGGAATGTGATAGAGAGTAGGGTTATATAGGAGTTTAGAATAGGGAATTTATCACAAGTGTAGGGAATTAGGAGCCTAGGTGAATAATGTACCTAGGGCTTAGGGCTTTAAGGAAATAAAATCTAGGGAAATGGGATGTTAATGTAGGGATTTGGGAAAGGGTATACTGCAATGTGGGAAGGTTTATGAAGGTTTAAGGAGTGAAAATGAACTGTAATTAGGTTTTTTAGGAATTTTAGGGTTTTGAATCTGAAGAAAAACACCAAAATTCTCTTAACAAAATTCACACATCCAAAATGACTGTGATGAGAGGAGGAATGAAGAAATTGTAACTTAATTTCTTGTTTGGAGGTGTGAATAACCACTACTAAAGTCTGGAGGGTGATTTGGTTATGTTTGGAGGCGTTTTTGACAGTTGCTGAGGAAGACAAGAAAGCGTGCAACACCCTTGGCAAGCACGCCCTCTCTTTGGCAGGCACGCAATGCCTAAGGCAGGTGCACAGTGCCACAAGCAGGTGCGCAATGCCACAAGAAAAAGCGCAGCGCCACAAGCAAATGCACCCTCCCTTTCAAAAACGCGCAATGCCTCCCCTGTTTTGTTGATTTGGCCTTCAAAACTCGAAAACCCTTCTTTGCTGAGTTTTCTTGATGGTAGTAAGAGACAAATGAGGTCTCTTTTGACATCATGAAGGATCTTATACTTGAATGAAATTGATCTTTTGATTTTAAAACCCACTTTCTAATGTTTCACTTTCACCTTTGAAAACATTGAAAAATACCCTTTACACTTTGACTTTGTCTTTTGCAGGTTGATGATGCTCGAGTTTGGAACTCTTTACACTTTGAAGTTTTATGTGTTCAATATATGGAGTTTAATTGGCATCTTGGGAATACCACTTATTACATAAAATGAACATAAAATTACATAAAAATAAAAATAAAAATAAATTACTTGAAAGCAGAATAAAAATCATACCTTGAAATTAGAATTAGGACTTTGGAAATCTTCCTTGGAGATCATATTTACATGTTGAAAAATCATTTTCAGATGATAATGAATATTATTCAATCACTCTCATTATTTTTGCTGACCTTATGCAAATGAAACGATGTTTTATTGAACCTTGGAAAATGAAACCTAGTGACCTAATGGGACCTTGAATGACCAGAATCCATGGTGACTTTGACTGACATAATGAAATATACTTTCATGACTGAAATATGCTCAGCAAGTATAAATTTTGAGGAGGAGTGATATTTTATGACTAGGGCTACCATTAGTGAGTGAATTTTTTACATGACCTAATGGATTGATTAAAAATTTCTGAATGGGACTCGTAAAATAATATGAAAAGAGTATTTTTGATCACTGATGGTAGTATGAAAATACTAACACTGAAATTGGCCTTATTGGGGATGATAGCTCTAAAAGAGGTGTCAAGAACCATAGAAATCTGGATTTTGTAGATCAGTGCCTTATCCATTGGGCCAATACGGTAAAAAACTCAAACTAATAACATAACTGAAAACTGACTCAAGACTTGACTTACTTGACTGAAAACTGAACTTGAAAATGACATAATGTCAATGAAGCTCTATGGCCTTCACTTTGGGTTCCAAACTCCAGTGCTTTTCTACTTCACACTTGCAGAGAATTGAATATTGAAAGAAAATTGCTGCTGAAAACAAAATCAAATCAAACTGAAATGATACCAACCTACTCTAATCTGCTGCACAATTTCTAATTAAGTGAAATGATCCTTCCAGTGTAACCAATCAAGGATATGGATACTTATTGAAATTCTACTCTCAGTTTTCTCGAGCAAGCAGAATGATGTACATGTAGGAAACTCACAATAAAAACTGAAACCAAGGCTTATGTTGACAAACAAGATAACATTCATTTTTTCCAATGCTTGCAAAAGACTGCCGAAGGGATCTTGAAAATCCTGAAGTATTACCTTGTCTCGAGATTTAGCAACAAAAATACAAGTACTCCCTTCATTTTGATCTGAAATAATACTTGGTTTTTGATCTATAAGAAGGCATAGGGAAGTATAACCTTCTGTTATCTGAGTGTTGGCTATAAATTCCTCAAGCATGGGAAACTTTGATTCTATCTCCTGTACATTGCCTCTCTTAGGCTCATACTCCTCAAATTCATATTCCAAATTATCTTTAAATGGAAAACATTCTTCAAGATTGTTAAACATGACAACCCTATCCTCTTCATGAAAGACAACAATCTCTGTTAGTTGATCTCCTTGCAGGAAATCGTCACCACAAATTGGCTTACTCTCAACAACTTCATGTATAGTTTCATCAATATCATGTCTGTCATCATTTAAACTCATATTTTCATTTTCAATGATGGAAGAAGTTTCACTAACACATTCTTGACTATCTGAACACGAAAAACCTGCATTATCTTGGGCTGTAATATGACTATTCAAGAGCTGATCTATCTCATATTTAGACAAAGGATAAAACTAAGTTTTATAACAGTTAACATTGGCTTTACGATTCTCATTTTCAAGATCAGGAATAGGCATTTCTCTTTCTAGGTCTTGGTATTTTTCATCTAAGGAGGAAACTGTTGATTCTTGTTGGGAGGAAAAATCATATAGGTCTTCTATGATCTCATCATCTAGACACTCTTCATCCCCAAAACAAATTTTCAAGAAACTTAATGAAATTATCAGAGATCTCACAACAACTATCAATCATCGACAAGGAAGAATTAGAGCTTTGATAGTGTTGAAAGAAAACTGAATGTAAGTCCTTCAGAGAATATAAACTAGCATATGGTAGACTCTCATACCATGATCTCGATTTTTCCTCCAAGGTAGCCATAAACATCTTCATCATACAATCTTCAGGAAACTCAATCTTTATTTTGTGAATATGGAAATGAAATTTGACAAAATCTAAAATAGCATCTTATCTGTCTTGACCCTTAAACTTTGATAGTCCTGATTGCCAATCTATACAAGGAATACAGTTCGGAAAACTAGGAATATGAGCTCGATTCATAGGAGCATACCTTCGAGCAATAGATTCCATCTTGAAAATTTCTTCAAGCTACTGATTTTTATGTAGTGGAATGGCCATGAAGTGTTGATTTTTTATATCTTTCATTCAATGGAGTCGCCAGGTGAATGGTACAGCCTTTCTATGTGTCCAACTTTTGTTCACCATCAACAATTAGATCTAAACTTTGTCTTTCTTTCCCAGGGAAGATCCAATCTTTCGTTCATCGACAATGGCACCAATATGTTATCACTCCGCCAAATTTATAAGGCTAAAGAAGAAATCCCAACAGAGGTAACCATAGACCAAAATTTTAACTTGGTATCTAGCCCTACCAAGTTGGAGAGGGCTCTCTCCACAAAAATCACAGCCAAGAGGGCTGGATGAATAGTTTTTAGGCTAGCTATGAAATGCAGAAGGGTTTTGTTTTGATTGAGTTGGGCTTGCTGGATGAGGATTAGGTCAATATGACTAGGTCAGGGAAAATGAGATGGAATTGCAATCCATTCGATGGGGAAAGGTAGGTAGAAGGCTTAACACTTAAAGGTGATTTGGTGAAATGGTTTTAGACTGATGAGGAGCTAGGAAGAGCATAGGAAATGTATTCTTTCTAAACTGAATAAAATGGACAAATTATGACAAATTTCCCAAAACAGAGCATGAAAAACATGTATTATACCTATCAACTTGAAATTTATCATATAATATACATGAAATGTTTATGAGCTTACAAAAAAGTGATACAAATGATCACAAAGAAAAAAAAAACTCCAAACATTCATACCACATGAATCCCAAGGAAATAGTTGCAATTCTTCATTAATTTCCAGACCAAACTAGTTCTTGATCAATACACTAGCATCCAAACTAATTCCAACCCTTGCTAAGGGTGAATAAAGGGAAGATATAGACATAAAAACTACATTCTCTCATCCTCAGGGGTCAAATTCCTGAGTTTAGGATGAGATCCACAAAATTTTGAACTGAAAGCTGGAGTGTAGGGAGCTCTAAGTGACTCCTCCCTAATTACATTTAAACTGATTCATTTGACTTTGATGATTACATTTACATTATGAATCTACCCCTAGGTAACTTATCTGTATCATATTTACATTTACCATGCTTAATTACATAAGTGAAATCATGATTTCAAAGACAAAAGTCAAATTTTCAGTGAAATTTGAAAAATATCAGCAAACTGTCAAACACACCCTCTCTCTGCCAGGTGTGACCTCCCTTTAGTAAATTCCCTCTCCATTTTGCAGGGTATTTCTGACTGGGTTGTAGGTCTCCAAATGGGCTCCAATATGGCTTGGTAAATGCGCCCTCCATTTTGCAGGGTATTTTTGACTCGGTTGTAGGTCTCCAAATTGGCTCCAAGATGGCTTGTTGGAAATCCATTCAAGTATACTTTGTAGATATGCTTTTAGTTTTCAAATTGAAGCTCGTTTTCCCTATAAAAATTCAATCCTCCCAAGACTGGTCAACGCGCAGCACCAGGGCCAAAAATGAGGCAGAAACATGATTTTTTGGTGGTTTTTTGACATTTTTACCTGCTTGTTTTGCAAACCAAGGCTTGTAAAGTGGTTTTATGAGATGTATTGACCATTTTGAATCCAATGGTGGTGACATTTTTCTCAAAATATGGCTTAAAAAATATCACAACGCTAAGGGCGTTAGGCGTTTGACACTTTATCTGTGACCCGACTGTCCCAAAAACTTAATAAAAACACAAAATTTTCAAAAATGATCCAAAACTCTTCAAAATTGGTGAAATGCTAGCTGATAATGTGTCTAGGCTTGGAGTGAAGCCTCTTCAAGTATATCCAACTTTCTTTTCTCCTCTTGCATGGTCAAGGCCTCAATCTTTGCTTTGGCTCTTTTGAGCTTGGCCATTGCAATTTTATCTTTTTGGGCATAGTGCTTGACCTTCCTCCTCAGTAGGTAATTATCTTTGTTTTCTTTCTCCAAAAGCTTCTCCAAGTGTTGGTTAGCTCTATCAAGCCATGGCTCCTGGTTTTCATTGGTTACTATTGCAAGTTGTTCATTCATAGTGAGTTGATCAACAAGCTCAACCTCTTTTTGTCTTTCTAGAGCTAGAGCTCTTTTCAACCCTCTAGTTCTAGGTTTTCCTCTTGGTGCTTGTTCTTCAAGAAAACCATGCTTTTCAAGTGTCTATTCTAACAAAACCTTGGCCATTTTTTCCTCCCTTTGAGCTGTGATGAATTTCTCCTCATCAATGGCATGCTTAGTTTTCAACTGCTGGTTTTCCTGCTCAAGGAAGTTTATGACAAAGTTGGACCTTTCAAGGTTAGTTTGGAGCTCTCTAATATTGGAATCCCTCCCCTTGATGACTACAATAGTGATCTCATCATCATCATCATCCTCATCTAGGTCAACAAGGTCAAAATCCTGCTATGTTTCATGGAGGTCGTCCTCATCATGAATGAATGCCTCATGCACATCCTCCTATACCATATTTTCTTTCCCCTTCTGTACCTACTCTTTTGGTGAAGAAGGAAAGGTCCCTTCCACAGTTTGTGGAGAAAACACCTACCTATGACCCCTCTAGTATGGTTTTTCCAATGGCTCTATCTCAACCACATTAGCCTGCTTAGGCTCATTGATCTCAGCTCTGCTAGGTGATCTAGTCTCAATGTTGGATGGAGATTATGGTGATGAATTAGTTGAAGGAGAATGATTAGATGATGATGAATGTATTGTGGGCTGAGATGGAGGAATGGGAGTGGAAGGATGAGACGATGAAGGTAAATTTTGGGCATGTTTTATAGGTGGAGCAGTGAATATGTCATCAGCTATGAATGAACTCCATGGAATGTTTAATTTCTTAAGGTGATGGAGGACTATGATTTTGATGAGGGAGTGGTGAAAAATATTGTTCATTTGGTGTTCATACTCTCTCTTATGGACAATAAATTCCATCTTATCAATGCTCTGGAAGAGGTAGTAGGGTATATTGAGCATCTTTACCCTAGTGAAGTGCATAAGAACCAGATGTGGTAGGCATACAATCTAGAAAATATACCTTCACATGAAAAGTATTTCATGATAATATTCATCATGGGAACATATCTCTCTAGGAGGTAAGTGAAAGGAAAAATCATCTTTATCTCATTCTTGTACCTAGGTTTGATGAAAAGCTCATAGTTATGCTCCTCCAAGTCTTTCTGTTTGAACCATTTCTCCCCAAAATTTGGGATCCCGGTGGCATCTGAGATGATGGGAGTTGACACAGTGAAAGTGACACCATCTAGAGTAACTTGGTTTTCATGGAGATTAGAAATAAAAAGTCTAGTCAACATAGCATGATGTTGGACCTTCTGAATTTTCTCACAGAACTCAAAACATCCAACATGTTTGAAACATGTCACATCCATAGGAGATGCCAATAGTTACCTGGTATTTGTTGGCTCTAATCTAAGTATTCTTCCCCCTTTATGTGGCCTCCTCCCCTATGTTTATTCTCCCTCACTATATGGTCTATTTTCTGCTTCTTCCATGATGCCTTAGTGTCAAAACCCTAGGGAGGTGTGATGAGGTGGAATGTGATTCTTTAGGACTAGGGAATGGGATAGAGTAATTGAGGGAGATGGGGGTAAGGATTTATGAGTTAGGGAATGTGACAGGGAGTAGGGATATATAGGATTTTAGAATAGGGAAATTATCACAAGTGTAGGGAATTGGGAGCCTAGGAAAATAGTGTACCTTAGGCTTAGGGTTTTAAGGAAATTAAATCTAGGGAAGGGGATGTTAATGTAGGGATTTGAGAAAGGATATATTACAATGTGGGAAGGGTTATGAAGGTTTAAGAAGTGAAAATGAACTGCAATTAGGTTTTTTAGGAATACTAGGGTTTTGAATTTGAAGAAATACACCAAACTACTCTTAACAAACTTCACACATCAAAAATGACTTTTATGAGAGGAGGAATGAAGCAATTGTAACTTACTTGCTTGTTTGGAGGTGTGAAGAACCATTGTTGAAGTCTGTAGGGTGATTTTGTTAGGTTTGGAGGTGTTTTTGACAGATGCTGAGGAAGAAAGGCAAGCGCACAACGCCCTTGGCAGGTTCACCCTCTCTTTGGCAAGCATGAAACGCAACACATAGGTGTGCCTAAGGCAGGTGCATAGCGCCACAAGCAAACATACCCTCCCTTTGGAAAACGCTCAGCGCCTCCCCTGTTTTGCTGATTTGTCCTTCAAAACTTGGAAACCCTGCTTTGCTGAGTTTTCTCGATGGTAGTAAGAGACAAATGAAGTCTCTTTTGATTTCATGAAGGATCTTATACTTGAATTAAATTGACCTTTTGATTTTAAAACCCACTTTCTAATGTTTCACTTTCACCTTTGAAGACTTTGAAAAATGCCCTTTACACTTTGAATTTGTCTTTTGCAGGTTGACGATGCTGGAGTTTGGCACTCTTTACACTTTGAAGTTTGATGTGTTCAGTTTGGCATATGGAGTTGAATTGGAAGCTTGGGCATAGTACTTATTACATATAATGAACATAAAATTACATAAAAATAAAAATAAATTACATCTCTAATTTCGAATAAAATTACATTGCAGAATAAAAATCATAACTTGAAAGCAGAATTAGGACTTTGGAAATCTTCCTTGGAGATCATCTTTACATGTTGACAAATCTTTTTTAGATGATAAGGAATATTATTCAATCACTCTCATTATTTTTTTTGACCTTATGCAAATGAAATGATGTTTTATTGAACCTTGGAAAATGAAACCTAGTGACCTAATGGGACGTTGAATGACCAGACTCCATGGTGACTTTGACTGACATAATGACATAATGAAATAGACTTTCATGACTAAAATATGCTCAACAAGACATGAAGGTGGGCCAACAAGTATAAATTTTGAGGAGGAGTGATATTTTATGACTAGGGATACCATCAATGAGTGAATTTTTTACATGACCTAATGGAATGATTAAAAATTTCTGAGTGGGACTCCTAAAATGATATGAAAATATTATTTTTTATCACTGATGGCAGTATGCAAATACTGACACTAACACAATGATCAATGGGCAAGATTTTGCTGGTTCAACCTTTTTTTAGTTCAGTTTTAGAGCTCTCTCATTATTTTCTCTCTCTCTCTCTCACTCTTGGACATAGAGTTTTCTTGGAGCACTTTGGCACTTTGGCATTGGACGATAAATAAAAGTTTGTGTTTCCTCAGTGGGCCTAAGAATCCTCGATCAATGAATGGTGGGATATATGGTAAATCCTAGAGGTGGTTTTCTCTCCATCAGGCCTAGAAATATCGGGTTTGGGATATGTGGTAAATCATGGGGAGTATGTCTCAGTTTAGGGCCTAGTGAACCCTGATTCAGATTGTGGGTTGCGGTAAAGCCTGAGAGACTAGGAGACAGGAAAATTTCTCATGGTGTAGGGAGAGAGAATATAGTGATATCCTTTCTTGTGTTGGCTAGTGATCAGGTGTAGATCATGATAAAGATGTTTATAACATGTTTATTGTGTTGGCCTGTGATCTGGTGTGGATCATGGTAATGCCTGATTTCTATTGCTGAGTTTAAGGTGGTTTAGCTTCGACATGCCCTGGTTAGTTCTTCCTTTTTGAGTCCCACATTCATGCTTGGAATATGGCACAGGGGTGATTGGATGAAGAGATATTTGGATTAGCAAATCTATGGTCAGGTGGAATGTGGAAGTCCCATCTCTGGTTGGTTTTTACATTCAATAATGAAGAGCTCATTCATTTGGTAATTGGTATGAAAATGTACTAGTTTATGTACGGATTATATTGTTGTTGTATCCATGGTAATTTTGTTGTTTTTATTATGATTATAAGCATGTATTTATTCAATGATGATGTATGGATATATCTATGTTTTTACTTGTAAATTCATACTCAATGTACCTATGGTCAAATAGTTTGTATTGCATCTAATGATGTAAGGAAGCAATGCTTCTTAGATATTCTTAGATAAGTATGACACCCCTGTGCTTATTTTTCTTGTTTACACATGTAGCTATCATGTTTGCAACATGTTTGAAAAAAATCTGGTCATGGATAGGATGGGTCTAGATAAGTTCTTATTGATGTGATTGTTTCCATATAAATATACTGTTGTTATTTATCATCTCTGAACTTTTCATGGAGCTCTGGGCAGAGCACTGGGTTCTGGTCTTGAAAAGGTGGCTCAAATGCTAGGGACGCTGGCACATAACTAAGAAATTAGGACTCTGGATGTTGGCATGTTGTGTTACGCCTATGTCTATAGCTTACTGGATGGTGGCTTGCAAGCATGTGCCTACATATATGAATCAAAGAGGTCAAAAGGTCAGTCTAACCCAAGGTTAAGAGGCTTGGAAGTTTGGGTTACCTCCTTAGGGTGTTGTTGCTGTTGTACAAGATTTGTATGTTTTGTTGCCAATGGTTCCACTTCCTTAAGGTCACCTAGGAATATGAATCTCATTATAGTAGCCTCTCGTAACATGTTTTCCCCAGTTGGTTGGTTACTTGGGTAGATTTGGGAAGAGGGTGTTATCGAATAAATGTGGGCACTCATTCAAAAGTTGCAACAAGATCCCTATACATATGATACATTTAGCTTGAAAACATATTCATTATGGTACAAAGACCGCTTACACCTTTGCAATAATTCCCACCTCAAGCAAAATATTCTTTTGGAATTGCACACCTCTCCCTTAGGAGGGAACTCATGATTTTTAAAAACTTACCCCATGGTTAAGAAGGAATTATTTTGGGATGTCCTTAAATCTGATATTCAAAAGTTTGTGGCAGAATGTTTGGTTTGCTAACAAATAAAGTTGAGACAATTAAGACCTTGGGTCTATTACAACCTTTATCCATTCCAAGTCAATGCTAGGAGGAGGTTTCAATGGATTTTATCACAAATTTACCCAAGTCTAAAGGAAATAGTGTTATCATGGTGGTAGTTGATAGACTTACCAAGTATGCACACTTTTGTGCATTATCTCATCCATTTAAATTCAGTGCAAGCGATACTGCATTTATGGAAACAATTCAAAAGCTACATGGAAACCCAAATATTATTGTAAGCGACAGAGATCCTATTTTCACTAGAAATTTTTGGACGGAATTATTTTCTTGTTTGGGTACTCAATTATCTTATAACTCATCTTATCATCCTCAATCTAATGGGAAAATTGAGATAGTGAACATATTTGGAAGGATATCTTCATTGATTTGTATATGATAAACATATACAATGGGTCAAGTGGTTAGCTCTGACTGAATGGTGGTATAACACTTCCTTCCACACTGCAATAAAAATGACCCCATTTATGGTGCTTTATGGATATCATCCACTGTCCATCACATCATCTTTCAGAGAAAATTATAAGATTAAAGCAGTGGAAGATCACATCGATCATCAACAACATGTTCTCCAACTCTTAAAGGATAACCTCACTTTGGCGCATAATCGAATGAAACATCAGAATTATCAAGATCGAAGCGAAAGAAGTTTTGATGTAGGCGACTAGGTATTTTTACGGCTACAACCATACAAACAAATTCCCCTCAAGCAAACTAAGAAGGATAATAAATTATCACCAAAGTATTATGGTTATTACAAGGTGTTGCAAAAGATTGGTACTATGGCATACCGATTGGATCTTCCTACATCTTCCCGAGTGCACTCAGTTTTCCATGTTTCATGCTTAAAGAAGGTTATACGTGACAAGCTCTCAGTTCAAACAATATTGCCAAAACTTTATGAGGAAGGAAAAATAATTTTGGAACCTGAAGCAGACATGGAAACAAGAACTCGACAGCTACGAAATCGATCAATTTCAAAGTATCTCATCAAGTGAAAGAACTTACCCATTGAATATTCCACATGGGAGGATGATAAGTTTATACAAAAGCATCCAGGACTACTCAAGAATTGAGGACAATACTTTTTTGAAGGATAGGACCATGTTAGGTCTCTATAATACTAGTGTATGCCCTTATTTTTATTGTTTTTTTTTACAAGAACGGGTATGGATTTATATTAGAATTTGGCCAAAATGCCTTTCACCGGTTACATTTGATCGGGCATAGCCCTTAAAATTTCTTCCAATAACTGATCAAAGGCCCCAAAACTTGGGAAACCGCAAGACTTACTCGAGACTATCAAGTCTATCTCCGTTATTTTCCCTATCTTAAATAGACAAACAAACTGATTCAGTAAAATGCAGAAAAACATGACAATCTTTATGGAATGGAGTCCCAGTTCTCAATTTCGTCTACCAAGAGACAGCCAGCGGGAAGTGGAACTGCCCTGTTGGCTTCCAAATCAGCAACTTTATTATTTTCCCTCAAAACGTGGAGGAAGGTTGTAGTCCGGAAAGATTTCACCAGGGTTCTGATTCTTGAAATCAATCTTTCCAGTCTAATGTCTGCAGGAGAGGAATCCTCCACTAAGACTTTGATAATGGGTTGAGAATCTCCTATAATACTGACATCTGAGAGACCAATAGCCTTTTCTTGCTTAAGACCTTGCAGAAGTGCCAAGGCTTCAGCTTGCATGCTGGTAGACTGCCCTAATCCCCAAGCGAACTTTGCCACGGTTATGCCCTCTTTATTTTTTATAATTCCTCCTGCCCCAGCCAATCCAGGATTTCCTTTCACTGCTCCATCGAAGAACAAAGAGAATCTGGATTGTCTGAGGAGAAAATCCGATAGATCATTCTCCTTCCCTCTGAATTGCCACTCTTTTGTGACCTTGTGATGCCTTGTTTTGCCAGAGAATTGGAGGTCCATCGAGGCACCCCATTCTAAGTCTTGTTGGCTCAGATTCA